>VZRX01013304.1:0-93889 GCA_013398075.1 Notiomystis cincta | reverse complement strand
GGAGGAGGAGGAGGAGGAGGAGGAATGAGGAGGCAGCAGGAAGGGGGAGGCTGGACAGTGGGGGGAAGGTGGTGATGGGGAAGTGAGTTGGGCACTGCCCAAGTGTGAGACCCTCTGAGAGAAGAGGGCTGGGGCCTCCATCAGCGAGTGGAAGAAGCAGATTGTGGCTCCTCTGCAGATGGGGCAAATCTGCCAGCAGAGAGGGTCAGTTCTTAGAGTCTCAAAAAATTAGGTGGACTTTGGTCCTTCACTTTTTCCACAGCACTGCTTTTTTTTTTTTTAATTTATTTCTCCCCTCTAGTTTTTTCNAAAGCCCCTGTGATGGAGAAGGAGAACTTCAAAGTCTTCATTTCAGCTCCTTCATCTTATGCTCCTTTTCACAGAACATGATCTAATCACAGATCTATGCATCAGCTCTGCCTCAGGGCCATCATTCCCTCTGTTCTTTGACCCTCTGCAGATGAGAGCCTTTGCACCTTTGCTGGGGATGGACACTGCTCACTGGTGGTGCTGGAGGCAGGAATGGACCTTGCTCATCCCATGCTGGCTCCCCTTCCCCATGGTCATCAGCTGAGTGCATTTTCATACTGATTGAAATGCACAGAACTGCCCTGTCCAATTTGACAAAACTTCCAACTAATTACAAAGCACTTTTTGCAATTTCCTATGTAATATCCTTTTGAAAGTTGTCCTGTTTTCTTTCTCTTTGAATGCATATTCAGAGCAGGCAGATTTGTAGGCACACAATAAGAAGTTGATTTTGAAAAGAGGTAAATAAATTGCACTGGCTGGAAAAGGGTTTCTTGCTGCCCTTTTATTATGATGTGCACAGAACTTGCTACAAATTCTTTACTTTGCATTTCTATCACAAAGATAAATGAAATTGTCAATCCTGTTCACATTTTGTTTTGATGGCTATATAAAAGTAATAGCCAGGGTGCCAAAAAAAGCTTTCATTAATTCTTCTATTTATTAAGGTGAAAGGAGGACTATTTTACAAAGAGGAATAAACAGACTGTGGTGAATGTCTTCTCCTTTTCCAGAGAATATACCTCCTTTATCCCTAACTTTAGAATGACTTTGAGCAGTTTTAAAACAGATAAAAAACTTCTTGATTTCAGATTTCTGTAGCTTTATCTCAGTATTCACCACTGCAACACTGCACAGGATAAGTGAAATGTTGTATGGTAATGTTGAAATTTAATCCAGGGAATAAGACCACGGTTTTAAAACAGAAAGGAAAGAAAATTTCTGTACTCATTCCACAGAGATGCCTAATATTAAAGAAAAAAAATCAAATAAAACTAAACAAAAACCCACCCCACACTGCTTTTTATACGTGACAAATATAGATATCAGATATCCTTTCTTCAAAACCATGCTGGGAAAAGGGAAAAGATGCCCCATAAGTCACATTTCTGAGGAGCAGCCCTGTGTGCTGCCAGGGAGCTGACATTGGCTGCAGGGCCAGCAAGGGGGGCAGAGAGCCACGTTTGCTGCCAAAACAGGGGNTTTTTTTTTTTTTAATTTATTTCTCCCCTCTAGTTTTGTCATTACTGGCAGAGGAATGGGATTTATTAGATTTTTGAGAAAACAGCAAGCCCCAAGAGACAAATAAATCTTTAGATTTATTCAGATAAATCTCTGATAATTAAGATGGGGAGATTTGAAAATCACACCAAGTTTAGCAGTATCATTATAACTTCCTATCCTGCCTGGAAAGTTTTTGAGCAGAGAGTTTGTAAATGTCCACGTGAGGAAGAAATCTCTTCCTCTGAGGAACGAGGTGAGGCAAAACTTTCCTGAACTCCATGAAACAGGATCAAGTCTAAATTACCACACCAAAGCTGTCTTTGTCCTTCCTATGATCTGCAAAAGGTCTCAGGACAATTAGTCCTGTCCTTTTTATTGTTTCAGTGTGGAGTTTAAAACTCCTGACCTTTTATCACATCTATTTAGCTCTATATCCACGGCTCAGGAAAAAATTAAAAATGAGATGCATAGTCTGTGTTTGGCAGAGGAATGCAGCACTAATTCATGTTCTGGCTACAACAGCCCAACTGTGTTTGGTTCCCCCTTCCTGCATCCACATCCAAATCTGCCTCCCCTCTCCACTGCTCCTTATGCACATCAGCATCTGTGTGTTTGTGTCGGTGTAAAACAGCAGAGTCATTTTTTACTCCAGCTCCCATCAGTACAGAATATACAAGGTGTTCTGCAGGCTGGAGTTTTCAGAATATGAGACCCTTTTCGTGTTTAATGTGGCTCAGCCTGCTCTGAAGTGCCCTTGGAGCACTCATCCCCCGCCACTGGAGGCCACAAAGCGCGGTGCTGACCCTGCCCTGGGGCAGCTGCCTGTGATGCTGCTCACAGCCAGAGCCCCAAGCCACCTTTCTGCTCCACTTCGAAGGAATCACTCTCTTTATCAGTGAAGGAAACAAGCAGCTTGTCTGCTGCAACATGCAGAAGCCTCCCCTTCCATCTCCTTCCCTGCCTTAGCAGCAATATGAACATCAGATAGGGGAGAAAAACAACGCTGTGTTTCCCCGGTGCAATTAATTTTACAATAGTTCAACTTTAACACCTTTGGACATAAGCACAAATGGGAAGAAAAATTAAGGCTTAGATTCACAAAGCCATGAAAACAGCAGTAAACATGCAGCAAAAAAATGTTTCCTTATCATCTGCAAGCAAAGGATTTAGCCACTGGGAGATGTTTTAAAACCAATTATTTAAAAACCTACATAAACACTATTTCTGATTCCATGCAAAAATCATATCCAGCTCCAAAGGCTTCAGGAAAACCAGGCATAAAAGCTTGAGATCTTACTTGAAACTAAGAGGTATCTGAAAGTGCAGCCTTCCCTAAGGAAGCCACAATTTAAATATCAAGTTTTATACAAAGCAGAAAGGCAAAAACTCAAACCCAACCCACAACTTGTATCAAACCCAGCTATTTTTAAAGATTAACCCTGGCTTTTTATTCCAGTGTGTTTGGAGAGATCTGGAGCCACCCAGTGCCACACACCTGCCGTGCTGGGGTGGCTGCCTTTGCCAGCAGCCTGTCCAAGTGCTGTGCTGGGGCGAGACAGAAGATGGGGTAGATCAGATCAGCCTCAACCTTCCCCAAAGCAGAGACCTCCCTCTGTCTGTTTGCACAGCCCAGCGTTAAAAGAAGCTTTGACTGTGGTGAAAATGTCAGTATGCAAGAGCTGAGTCCCTGGAGCTTTCCCAGCTAGATTGCTTTCTCTCCCCACTCCTTCACCCCTGCTTTTTTAATTTTTTTTTTCCTTTTCATTTTGGATTTTTTTCCCCCATGACACTTAAAACTGATATAAATATCATGGGCTAGGTTCTTGTCTCCTGAACTAATCATACTGAAGCAGCAGAGGTGTCCATGTCTAAGAACACAGGGCTCTCACCAGCTGCTTGGCTGAATGTTCTTTGCTATGCAAAGCCCTGCAATATTTCCAGAAGTGCCTTATAGAGTCACCCTTTGGAGTATGATAAGGTATCTCTGTGGCTTCACATTGCATCAATTGGAAATCCAGCATACAAATGACTTGCTTGGGAATATTCTACGCCAAATTATTGAAATTTTTAAGCTGTTTCTGCTTTTACTGAGGGAGTTAAATAGATTATATGGTATTGAAGCATTTTTAGGAAAGTTTTTAGTTTTTGAAAAGATCACTTAAGTGAGGAGTGTTATATTTATGGACTATCATTTATTTGTCCTCCTGTACATCACCCTCCATCACCCCAAAAGAAAGGGCAGCAAAAATCAGGTCTGTTTGGTAATAATGCTATTTTCAGACCATGCAACTACCAACCCATGTGAGATTTTGATAGAATATCACTCTCTTGCCTGCAGAATGGCTCTGCACCTGATGTTCAATCATTATGTTCATTAGTGGGGAAAAATCCTTCAGGAGTATCATTCTTTTTAAAAAGCCATATGCAATTGTGTGGCTAAAAAGCAGAAATGTCTTTAATTATATCAACCATGCTTGCAAATTAAAGGCATAATAACCCATCTGCATCTGTGTAAATCGGGTATTAGGCCTGAAGTCAGGATTCATTTGTGTACATTTATTTAAAAAATAAAGGAGTAAAACACATGCACAAGCATAATGTTTAGAGTTTGTGATGGATTGGAATGATATCAAAGGGTGTCAGAACAGTAAATTAGTGATATCACACAAAAAGA
Source organism: Notiomystis cincta (assembly GCA_013398075.1). Taxonomy (NCBI): domain Eukaryota; kingdom Metazoa; phylum Chordata; class Aves; order Passeriformes; family Notiomystidae; genus Notiomystis; species Notiomystis cincta. The sequence goes on along the minus strand of VZRX01013304.1, from coordinate 89,682 downwards.
AAATCGTGGGAGATGTTAGATGGTGGCATGAGAAAGAAGGAAATTCACTTCCACATTTAGAGACTTTTCTCAACAAAAGCAATGTGAATATTCTCACTCAATCCCTCACTTTACCAAATTTGCAGGAAATGGTTTAGGAATATCTTAAAACTGGAGTACAAAGCTGGCATCCTTCCCTGAGTGTCAAAATATCTCCAGTAACAGGCATCAATATGATCATTTAACTTTTTCCTCCAGATCAGGCTTCAGTTTCTGGTAGGGACCTATGCTCCCTCATTTTAGATGTAAAATTAAAATTTACATTAAAAGAGTTTAAACATCTACAAGAAACATCTGGAAGTCCTTCCCCAAACACTGAATAAGCAAAGGCTCCAGGACTGGCTCCTTTGTTCATGTGCATTTGGTTAAAATATACAACAGCATCAGTGTCAAACAAATGATGTACTTGAAAGAGCTACAAGGAATTACAAAAGACTTTTGCTCTCTTTACATCAGCTCTGTGATGCTTCCTGCTCCTGCCTCTTGCTGAAGCTGCTGCTGTAAACAAACACAAACAAACAAATCCCAGAGCTGCACAGAGGATGTTGGAGACATCACCAGCCAGGGCTGGGGAATAAACCCAGGCATTCTGACCCTGGAAAGGAGCACACACATGCTGAGTCTTTGTGGAAACCTGTTCCCTTCCCTTTGACAGGGCAAGGCAGCAAGGACAAAGCCAGCTGGTCTCAGGATGCTTCTCAGGGCTGTTGTGGAACTGCTGCTATCATTAGTCACAGTGCAGTAAAACCCTTGGAGTTTAACAGGGGAAAACAAAAGAGTTTCTAGAGAAAATAAACTTCACTACTCAAAACACACTCTACAAATCCTGGGTCAGCTCCTGCTGTCCTGATTTACTCAGGCCTTGGCTAACCTGAGCAGCCCTGTCTACAGCCAGGGCTGGTGGCAGTCACAGGCATTTCAGCTTTATCTGCTGCCCCTTGGGAATTGCACTGGGAAGCAGAAAATGCACAGAGAGTGGAGAGTTTCCTCCAGCACAGATTTAAACCCTGGCTCTGTGTGTGTGTTAGCAATCACTAACCCTGTCATGTTGGTGCAGTTTGTATTTTGTGGTGGTCATACACCTAACAGTAAAGTACATTTGGTTAATGGGTCTGTGCCAAAGAGCACAGGAATATAAGTAATTCTTACAGGGAAAACTTCTAAAAATAGTGCTACTTCTTCTAAGAGATGCAAAGGGATGTTACTGATGAAGGGTCATTGCTCCCTCTCCCACTGGGACCATTTGTGTGCTCAGTGCTGGGCAGCCTGGGCTGGAGGAGACAGAGTTTGGGCTGATGACAGAAATCAGCATATTCAGTAGTGACATGAGACCTGGAGGAGCTGATTCCCTGTCTCGGGTTCTTATGCCAAAGAACAAGGAGGTTTTGTCCTCTACATATTTGTTCTCTCTCTCTTTTTTTCCTTTTTGTTTTTAATGTCTGCCTGAAAGAAAATCTAGTTTTATCAGGTCTTAGACCAATTAGTACTTCTGCCTGTGGAACCTATTAGCAGCATCAACAACAGCAGATATGTTCAAAATGTAAAGCTGGTCATTCCTGTGCTTCCATCTTAATTGGAACTTTAACACTGTTTTAATCATTAAAATAATGCTGGAAAGAAAAGTGTGGGTTCAGGGGGTTAAAAAATCTTTTGTTTCCTTTGTTCTTTTCAGAAAGTTATTGTAATTGTTTTTATAGTGACAAGAAGATTATTTGACTTAATTTAATACAGAAGATTAGGTTCTCAGGAAAAAAAAATTACTGTAATGTACACAAGTGGAAATAAACAATGCCAACTTTTCCCTACATCATTAGAAGAACTTCTCTATCCTTCTGTGGGACAGTCATGTCCTGGGATGTGTGGTAAAATTTAAGGTGCAACTAAAATATGGGACACAGCCAAGGGTCAGACATCTACATTCTACTCACAGCTCTGGAAATTCCTCCCCCTCCCTGCCTCCCCCCCAAATACTTCCACACTGGCAAGTCTCTAGGTTTCTTGCCTTATAATCCATTTTTTAGAAATTCTTTTAAATTAAGTTTAGCTGTGAACTAATGGAAATAAATTATCTATGAAGTATATCATGGTGGTCCTGGTCCTGCAGTCTGCGGTGCGATGATAAATGACCAGCATCGTAAAGTAGCTGTTAATAGATTTTAAAGCCAGAGGGGAAAATTATGATCATCTAATTCTGACCTCCAGCACAGCACAGTGCCTGGACACCCCCCTGTAAGTTCTGCAGCAGGGCCACAGCTGCTCAGGGAGTGCCAGGACGTTTTTCAGCCAGACAAGCCCAGCAGCCCCTTTGGAAGGAGCGAGGTGGGTTCTCACCTGGTGGGGCTCAGAACAGTCACAGTGCCATGTGACACCACATAGAAATCTGCTCTACCACTTCTTTTATGGTGCCAAAAATCCTGTTCTCTTCCCTGGCAGTGCCATTCTCATTCTTTCTTTGCCTGAGCTTTCCCATTGCTCTTGTATCTCCACCCCAGCTTTCCCTCTGCTCTCTGCAGGCTGCCCTCAGCCCTTTCCCTTGAGTGTTCACCCTGTCTCCTGTGCTGGCTCGACCACACCCACTTGTTTGCACTGGTTTTTAGGGACTGACTTCAATACCCTGCTCAGGACAGCACAGTCTGCAGGAGGGTCTCTGCTGAATTCTCATCCTCCTGGGGAATGCTTCACTGATTAGGAGGAAACCATGAACAGAGAGAAGGGATAAATTACTTAACCAGTCCTCTACCAATCACTTTGTGATGTCTGCTTTGAGAAATGTGAGCACCATAACTCTCTGATTTCAAGGTTTGTGCTCTAATCAGTTACTTCAAGACAGGAAACAAAGATTTTTGTTCAGGTTGCTGTATTTTCCTGCCTGTATTTCCACACCCAGGAGAAACTCCACAAAGTAGAGTTCATGCCTGGCAGTGCTGATCATTACTGTTCAGAACTGCTACACTGTTCTCCTCCTATTTAAAAAGTTTCAAGGCCCTGTGGGTTTTTAAGCTAATTTTTAAGTAGAAAAAGTCCAAAATGGAGTTTGAGTTCTGAGAACTTGCCAGTTTTGATTTGTTCAACACCATTCTCTATATGAGTGCAGGCACATTTCACCCTGCTGGGGCAATGTTTACCAGCCCAGACTATCTAAGATGCCTATTAAATAAATATACAAATAACTGAGTAAACAAAGCAGATGTACAGACAGGAGATTGTGGTCTTGTTCAGAACCAGCCAGACTCATGAACTCACAGACAGTGACAGGAGAAAGACCAGAGTGGGCTCCACTGGCTCTAAGAGCTCTTCCCATTCACCAGGGGATCACTGAAAGAGAAGCAATTGCTGAAAACTCACCTGAGAGGCACTTGGAAGTGCCTGCAGTATTTACTTACTGACATGGGCTCCTGTGCAAGTGCCAGCAAACACTAGTGCATGAGGCAAAGCTAAGTCACTCCTCTGCTGGCTTTCTCTAATCAAAAAGGATCAAAAGTGGGGTGATCTGAACTGATTCTTGAATTGGCTTCTCTGGTTAGCACTGTACAATGCCCATTACAGCACTGTCAAGACTCAAGGATGTGAGGGCATAAAGCAGATTTCAAGCCTGAAGAGCAAAATAAATTACTTGGCTTGGGCAGATGGAAAAGGACACTTCTTTTCTCAGCTGTCTAGCAAGCCAGGAGCAGAGTTTAGTCCAGTGAGAACAAAAATAGCCCAATAAAACCTAGTGGCTACAGCAGTACAGATGGCTTGTACCATCTCCTAAGCCATTTGCTTTTAGAAGCTGAAAAATGGCAGAGCTGAAATTTTAGGTGAACATTTCACTGCAGGTGATCACTGTAGTGAGAAGTGTTAACTCAGCCTCTTGTCTTGCATCCTTCCCTCAGTGTTTTAACACCCCCCCCTCCTGCCTCCTTCTCTCCCCAGAAGTCCTTAAACCAAGGCAAGGCTTCAGCACTCAGGGCAGGAGGTGCTGCAGGGATTCATTCCAAAATCTTACAGCACATTGTTCCTGCCCTCAGAAACAGTTGCTGATTATCACTTTCACAAATATTTACTGCTATCTAATTCTTGAATAGAATATATTATGAAAATCTCCATATGCCCAGGCACAGCTTGACTTAGTGGGTGAAAGACGACTCTATTTTGGATTCACACTGCTGAGAGAGGAACACTTACTGTATTGCATTCATACCTCATTTAAAACTGCCTTTACAGATAATAAATCCAAATGTTCCTTTGATAATTATTCTGTACTAAAATTAATGCCAAATAATGTGCAAGCAAGCAGGCAGGCCTTTATGGGTATGATTACAGCATTTACTTCTCTTTGGGAACTGCTGGAACTGTCTACATAAATAATACCATGCCATTATCCTTAAAGCAGCACATTTGTTTTACAATGAGCCCTTGCTGGGGGAACTTTTCACATATATACTATTGAAGCTTTCTGTGCACCTAAATCATCCATCATATCCTTTAAGGAAAGATCCCTTAGAAGACAACTCTTTCCTCCCACCCCCCCAACTACTGCTTGACATAAAACCATAAAGGTTGCTAGAAATACTGGAAACCCTCCCTCCCTTCTAAAAGACAATTTATCTTCTTTATTCATTCTGCTTGAGTGCCTCTGTAGTGAAAGAAACTTTTTGCCTGAAATTCACATAAGTGCATATGTTATAAGTGCATGGTGAACTGCCAGAGTTTCAGTGTCTCTCCCAGCCTGATGTGCTTTCCTCTTTCCCTGCTGTGCTGCAGCCCCTTCTTTAATTGAATCCAAGCTTTTTTGGGGCACTTGCACTAGCATGGAGATGTGCCACCTGCCTGGGGCACTGCCTGGTGTGCATTTGGCTCCTGAACTTTGTGTGAAATCTATCAGTCAAGACATTTCCTGTGCCCAGTGACCACAACTGATAAATTATAACCTCAGCCTGTTTGTTGCTATCAATGAATTCTAAGTCAACAGTCATATTTTGTGCTGAAGTCAAATAAGCACTAGGAACTGTGAGATAACAGCTGAATTACAAGCTGGAGGGGCCTATGCAGCACCAAGTCCATGAAATTACTGAGCTGCTCCTGAGTAACACTGGCATCAGAAACCCAAAAATACACGGATGAGGAAAAATGGCAGTTTTGTTGCAGAGTGCTACTGAGCAGCCATTACACTCTGATCAGAAACTTGAAAAGGAAAAGCAGGAGTAACTCAATTCAGAGGCCTTTTACTGTCAATTACACCAGACCTTTTCTTATTCACTTTGCTGAGCAGCTCCTGAGTGATTCTGATGGAGTGAAATCACAAGCACTGCTCCCAGTGCAGCTGCAGCTCTCCCAGTCTCACCACATGGACACCTCTTGCAAGTCAAAATGGGAGCTGATAAATTATGAAACAAGGACTCCAAAATTCATATTGCATTATGAGTGGATTTATGTGCTTGGGTCCTTCCTTCCCCAGAGAGACAAGTTGGAAGTTGGGGTTGGGTGATATACATTGAGTGTATTTTCTCTTCTAGAGCTCCTTTCCTCAGCAGGTGAGGTGTCACTGCCTTCCTCTGATAGCTTCCTGTGCACTGTTCTCTAAATTACCAGGCTCATCTCTGCTCTGCAATGGAAAAAGAAGATGCAAAACCTAGGAAAACTCATCATGGACAAGGGCATTCCAGCCTGGCCTTGTCTCTGCCCCCCTCCTGCTCTGGGCAGTGTTGGGCCTGTTGATAACTCCATCCCATAAACCAGCAAGGCTGGGAACTCTGGGCAGGATGGATAAGCCTCTTCCCCCTTGGAGTGCCCAGCCTCAAAGCTAATAAGGCCACTCTGCAGTAGATGCTGAGAACAGCTTTTTTGTCAGCTTTAAAAAAAATTTCCAAGAACTTTGTTGATTGCCTCTCTCTCCTAATTTTCCTTCACAACATACATTTGGGCTCCTAGATTTTAGAACTCTTGCAAATGGGAATCTTCATTTTTCTTGGAAGGTTGATTTAAACAGCCATCTTTCTGTCCTGATTTTAACATGTTCTCTGAACACTTTTTCATATCCAGTAGCACGCTCACCCTGTAACAGAGGCAGGGGATGAGGAAACACAGGCTCCTGAGGCATACCATAGTACTTTTATTGAGAGCTGGAGATTTTCTGACTCCTGAGGGCAGCAAATGATTTCATGAGCATTTCTGGGGGCACTTGCTGGGCTGGTGATACCATCAGCAGTTGGTGTCTAAAGCTTTCTTGGCTCAGTTTCACTGAACTTAAATTGCACCAGGCACCCTTGGTAAGTGTGCAGGGACTCTGAGAGACTGTGCTGGGATGGGCAGCTCAGACTGGAGGAGGGCAGCAGGATTCCCTGGGAAAGCTGGAGTGCTGAAAGGGAGCAAAGGAGGTTCACAACTCCCTGAGTGGAGGGTGTGGACAGCTGGGGTCGGGCTCTTCTCCCAGACAAGAGGACAGAGCCTTAATCTGCATCAGGGGAGACTTAGCTTGGACATCAGGAAGGATTTCTTCAAAGAAAAGGTGGTCAGACACTGGAATGGGCTGCCCAGGGATGTGGTGGAGTCCTTGGGAGTACTTGAGGAAAGACTGGGACTGGACAGGGAACTCAGTTCCATGGTCTGCTTGGCATGGAAGAGTTTGGTCCTAGGTTGGACTCGATGATCTCAGGGCTCTTTTCCAACCCCACTGATTCCATAATGCTGTGAAGCTGCACCTCCCCTGGCACTTCTGCACTGCAGTAGCTGCTGAAGGATCACAAGCACACTGCAAATTCCTTGTCCCCACTGCTGCCACCCCCAGGTGAGGCAGGTGCTGTGTGTGCCGTGGAGGATCCCAACCAAACCCCACTCCTGGTGGAACAGCAGAGAGCAGCACAGCCAGAGCAGGGAATGGCAGCCCTGTGCCAGCACTGCAGCTGGCAACACACCAGGGCCCCCAGGGAAGTGTGGGGCACGGCTGTGGGAACTAAAAGTGCACCTGAAGAGGTTCTTTTGAAGTTCTTACACAAAAGAGGAGGCATCTCTCCTCAGAATGAGAAATACAGAGAATGTGAGGAAAAGCAAACAAGAACTGCCAGAATGAGAAGGTGAAATACAGCTATTGGTGCTGTAACAGGAAACAGGAGACTCGAAATCCAAGGGGAAATAGTTGATTCTATGTTGAGATGTCTGAAGGAAATGGGCAACAACTGCACAGACCCAGTCCAATTAGGAAAAAAGATTTAATTTAATTACTTTCCACAGATCTTGGTCTCTGAGAACCAGTCAAATGCAGAGCTAGAAAAGATAAAGGGCTGCCTTAGGGGTGAATATTTTCAGCAGAACTCATCTGAAGGAAGTTAAGTTGAACAGCATAGGAAAATCCATGCAGAAGAAGATATATTTCTGCTCCAAGTTTACTTACTCTGAAGTGAAGTATTTGCCAACTTTTTTCAATTAGTTTTCTCAGCTGAAAGAACTCTGGAATTGTGAAGCCTCACAAAGACACATGATTAAATTGACTTTGACAGGTGAGGTTCAGAGCTCACTAAAAGGTCATACAATTTAAACTGACAGGTATCACAGAAGACAACCTGACTAGCCCAATGTACTTCCCCTGCTAGAAAAGCCAAGGACTTTTAGGCAACAGATTATCATGGATGCTGCTACCAGAAGTTATTTAACCTAGAGAGTAAATGAAGGTTCTAGGTACAGGGACAGAGCTGGCTGCTGAGCCTGCCACTGCCTGTGTAATGGGAAACGATTCCATATTCCCTGCCTGCTGTTCCCAGGCCCCTGGCAGCACTGCAGTGCCAGGAACACTGTATGCCTGCCACTGATTCTGGATGCAGTGCAGTTACCTCAGTGAGAGGCACTGAGGACAGCCCAGGCTGGCCCAGCTTCTGCTTCTCTCACCAGTGGCCATACCCAGATAAGTCTAATCAGTGCCTTCCCTCCTACAAGGAAGGTGACTAATTTCAAAGATTTTCTGTCTCTCACTGAGGCTGAACTTCAGTAACTGCACAAAGACACATCATCATCAGGACACTTGAAGACATTTTAAGCAATTTTAGGCTGTTTTAATAGTCGTGCTTAGACAGAGATGTACAGCTCCAGTTAGGCAGAAAATTTAGTGCTCAGTGAGGTTATGGGAAAGAGAACAAAAACCATCCAAGGTTTATTTAAAACTCCTTATTTAGTTACATACCATCTGTTGTAAAGATGGAGAGACCTTCCTCAGTTTTCTCTCAGGACAGGGATACAGCTCTAAGCCTGGCAAAAGGACCAAGGCAAGAGCTATGTGACCCTACCCAGCCAGGATTCCATGGTGGAACAGCAGCCCAACATCTTCCAACAAAGTGAGCTTCAGCACCCTCCAGAGGTGCTCACAAAAGGAAAATAATTGGTGTGAAATATTCACATAGCACATTTCTCCTTACCTCAATGTGATTGAGGCAACTGCAGGAACTGGTGAATGGTAGACCTGGATAACTGACAGCTGCTTCACAGCTCCTCAGTTTCTGTATTTTGCAGACCAAATAACCACGTGGATCAGATGTGCCTGCTTCCCTTGACTGGAATGCTATTTTCATTAGTTGTTTTTATTTATCCACTTAGCTGCTGCAGCCCCTGAGTGGCAGACAAAGCGTTCTCTCAGAGATGACTCAGGCTGCTCTCCTCGAAGCGCTAAATTACAGAGGGATTTTCAGTGCACACTGATTCCAGCACTATGAAAGGTCAGTACACACATATCTCCGGGTCTGAATGGGAGATGAGGAAATGCTTAAGCTTTTATCTTGTTTCTGAGTGCTTTGGGTTAAGCCTTACAACTTTGCTGAAAGCTTTAGTGGCTTATATCTGCTGAGTGATAGTGTTAAATCATGACTGGAGTGGTGTCCTGCACAACACTGCTCGTGGCCAGCTCACCACCACTGCCTCCTCTTTGTAAGAAAAGCAGGAGCAGGTAATAGGATTGGGAAGAGGGGCCCTATCATCTCTGCCTCCACTGGGTGAAACAGGAGCAAGCACCCATGCAGGCTTAGCGTGCTAAGGCGCTTAGGCAACTTCTGGAGGAGAGACGTGGCTGACTGCTTGAGGAACTAGCAGGGACAGAGGGGAAGGGGGAGAAAAGTAAACTTTAAAAAGGTATTAAAGGCTGCCAGAGAGAACAAACAAACACAGAAACAATTCCAGTGGCAAAGCTGCCTGATGGGAGAGTGCCCTGGCACACGCCACTGGAATTTGAAGTAAATACGACCAAAGGCCCTTAGTCCAGCAGTGAGGGGATGAGGGAGAGTGAAATGCAGCTCGTTGTGCTTGTGGCACTTTGCTGCTGACATGCAGGATGCTCCCACTGCTCTTGTCAGCAGTTAGGAGAAGTCATAGTATTCTACCTTGGAGGGAGCAGAGGGCTGTGCCTCAGCCCTGTGCAATCTGGCAAGGCCAAAACCAACATAGAAAGAATAAATTTTCTCCTTTGAATGTCACAAAGCCAAAACCTAGCTGTTCACTCTGCCCTCAAACTCTCAAAGCTGCTGTTTGTGGTTTGACTCTGCACTGCTCCTTCAGGTCATGATTGCCACCAGATTTTATAAAGCCCAAGTTTAAAACAAACTAAAAGCTTTCCTGAATTTTTAGGAAGAAGTGAAGCAGAAGAATCCTTTCTTTCCTGATTGCAACAGCCTTGGCATTCTCCACAGATCACACTCATCCTCAGAGACCTTGCATTTCTATTATTAGCATCACTGGCTTTTGCATCCTATCTTTACATTTCAGTTCTGGGTTGTACCATGGGACTACTCCAAATTTCTGCTCGCTTTCCATTTCATAAATAAACATGCATGGGAGCAAAATCCCCAAGCACTCTTTATATGCATAAAACTGATTCACCAACAAATAGCAATTTTGCTATGAAAACTGATATTTAGCTTTTTCTGTTGCTGCCTCTGTGAATGGAGAGCAGTGACTTTTATTTTTTGTCTGTGTTATTTCTCACTAACACCATTTTCCGGTATAGCTTTCAGTAGCGCACTAAAAACTGGCAAAACCTCCCAGATATTTGTTTTATGGTAATAGCACAAGTGATTACATTTTCTACAGCCAAACAAGGGCTGAGAAATTCTCTGTTTGTCTGAAATGAGTTTTTGCTCGTAAGCTTTCCCTCATCACCAGCTCCAGGACAAGAAGCAAAGCTGGCGAGTTCAAAACTCCTCTGTTCTGACCAGTCAGTGCCAGTGCAGCTCCTCTGGCTGGTGCTAAAGCTGCTCCTGTCCTGGGGAGAATGAGCCCCCCTTTCAGAATGAGGGAGAGGAGAATGAGCCCCCTTTTCAGAATGAAGGGAAGGAGAATGAGCCCCCCTTTCAGTCAGCCATGTGCTGGACAAAGCTGCTCTCTGTGCCCCAGGTGGCAGAGATGTGCTCCTCTGCTGACTCTGGAAATGACCAAATTCTGCCCCTGTTCCCCTGGCTCAAAGAGCCCTCACCCACTCCAGTCCTGTTCAAAATACCAAGAGGAGCTCTAGGAAACACAGACCTGTTTCCCAGCACGTGGTGGGAGTTGGGACACAGCTCTCACACAGAGGTGACCCTGGGCATCTTCAGCACTGACCCAGGCTCTCCAGCCACTCAGGGCACTGCAGGGACACTGGGCATTCTTCTGCTCCTGGGCACAGCTGCTCCTGGAGCAGTGAGAGCCTCCTGGCACAGGCAGGGAGAGTTTAACACAATTCCCTCCCTCCCTCGTTCTGCAGAAGGAGCAATGAAATCTGCAGTGTAATGTATTCAGCAAAGTTTAAATGATAAATGCTGATGGCATTTCCACTCACTGTTAATATTAGAAAGCTGGGGAAGACTCTCTCTCCTGAGGTGAACCACTGCAAATCAGGAATATTTTAAATCAGAAGAGACACAGGGCCAACTTGCAGTGAACTCTAAATTACACAGAATTGACACGTGCTGAATTTAGGGATCCTGTTTAGCCCAGCTCTGCCTGCAAGGTAAGGGGAGGTATTCAGTGCCATGCCACACTTTGATTATAGCTGAATTCCTTCCTGGAAGGATCTAACAGTCCTGGCCTTTCCCCATTTTCTGTATAGAGCTATTTCAAACCTTATATAAAACAGAGCTCCCAGATGTCCCCTTAGCAGCAGCATCTTTACAATATTGAGAAAAATCAAAGTTTAATTTTTTGTTTTCTTCTTTTCTGTTGATCAAAGTCAACATTAATCTTTGTATGGAAATGTGTGTGTGTGCTAAAATGATATATACTTTACTGAAAACAGCTTCTCAGACACTGCATCTTCTGTCAAGCCACCACTTTCTTAGTTCTTCCAGTTTGTTTTGCCTGAAATCTACCTGTGTATGTAATATTTACAGCAAACACGTTTTTATCAGAAACAGTTAATTAGAATACATTTCAAAGGCACTGCTGAAATATGCCATGAAGACTTTCCTACTGCAGCTGTGGTTGAGACGGAATTCTGGTCTCAGAGCTCCAGGAAACCAGAGGAGCTCCACAGCTCTCTGGGATTTCTGATTCAGACACTGGCAGTGAAAGCAGAAGCTGAGCTATTCCCTCTAAAGGGCCAAAGGGCTGAGAGGGTGGGAGCTGCAGCAGTGGAGAATGGGGGAAGGAAAGCTGAGCATTGCCATTTGACAAGCAAAGTTCAGAGTCTCCAGAAACAGCAGAGGTGACAGTGCTGACATTTTGCATCTCTGTGGAAAGCACAGAAACCTCTGCAGAGAACCCTGGGCAGGTGAGGAAGAGGGCAATTCCAAGGTGTCATTTTGCTTTATGCCCACAAGTCCTTGGACCACTCATCAGGTCTGGCTTTAATGCAGTGAGAAAGGAGGCAGCTCCTTTGCTCTTAGGGTCACTGTCAATGCTGAGGAGCAGCTCCCTCCAAGGGCTTTGCAGGAGCTCCTTCAGAGGAGAGCACAGGGGCCTGGAGGGGCTGAGCCCCTGGGGGCTGGACACAATCCAGCTTTCAGAGCTGCTGCTGTTCGGTCCAGGCTCTGCAGTGGGACCCTCACCCCTCTCTTAAGCTGTACTTAGTTTCACTAAGGTGAAAAATGGCATAGAAATGCTTCAATGCAACACTGAAAGAGCACTTTGAGCAGGAAGCTGGCTGTAGCAATTTAATGAGGAGATGAGGGCAAGGTGGGATTAGAAATCCAATCTTTCTCAGGGCCAAAGAGTGTTTGTTTTTGGAAGATGCATGGAGCTGTGCCTAGGATGGGCTGCCTGCAGTTTTGCTTCATGTTTCACTCAGGACGTGGCTGAGGTTGCTCTAAGGGGCTGCAGAAACCACCAAAGCAACCAAGCATCTGTCATTCCTCCAAAAGTTATCAAATTATGGAGCAAGCTGCCCAAACTAACACAGCACAGTCAAGGAAAGCAGACTGGAGTCCTTTGACACGATTTGCTGCATTCACCTTTAGGTAATTGATAAGCAAATATTCACCATAAAACCTTTGGAGCCAGTCATTCACATGGAAAGAAAGGGGCTGTGAAACTGCCACAGTTTGGAGGTTCCAAGAAGAAACCTCTACCAAGAGAAATGGGCTTGAAGAGAGGAGTTGTCACAAACTCTAAATCCAAGCAGCCCTTCCTGTCTCAGATGCTCACATCCCAGCCCAATTTCTCAGGGCCAGTGGCTGCTTCAGCAGCAGCCCAGCTAACACAGACCTGCTTTGTCCAGAGGCAGCAGGCTGAATTTAAAAATGCATTGTTGACCTGGTCAAACTGTTTTGTCTAAGGAAACAACATTTCCTCAGAGTTGAGCCATTAATCCAGTTAAGTGTAATTAAAGCATTTGCACAAGTCTGAACTAATTTCTCTGTTTACAGAACAGATTGGATAAATATCCCTGTGAGAGGCAGAAAATTCATTACAGCAACAGCTTAGGTCCCTGTATTTCTAAGCTGTCCTGATATGAGGAAATTACTTTGGTACCCTAACAAATATATCATTTCAGTAAGCTCTTAATGTAAAAGCACTGTGGAAATAATGTCAACAACCTTGAGATGAGTAATAAATAGACTGATGTACATCCAGCTGCACATAATAAACCTTTAGAGAGCCTAATGTCATCACAAGGCACGAGAAAAGGTATCACGAGATTACAGCCGAGGTTTTAGACACAGGCACAACGCTTCACTCATATGAATATTTATTTTTCTCCTGTTTGTCCCCAGATTGCTGCCCTTGCTGCCTCCACTGCCAGCCCTCTGAGCTGGTGCCTCATGGCACTCCCAGCTCTCTATGGCTGCTTAGCTCTGAGTTTTCTCAGCAGCAAATCCTGGCGCTGCTGCATTGCTGGATGAAGCTTTTTGCTTGTACTTTAGGCAGAATTTTGATATTCTTGGTGCTGTGTGAGGACTGCAACTCCTGGGCTCCACTCAGCCAGCAGGACAGAGAGGAGGTTGTAGTGCAGTGTTTGCCCAGGGAGAGCTGCAGGGCACCCGCACCTCACACTACAGGGGTGTGAAACAGAGGGACAGTGTCCCTTCAGCCCCTGGCTCAGGGCAGATATTGCTAATTACACAGAAGACAAAGATAACACTTAACACCAGAGCTGTGCAGTTTTGGTTCTCTTACAGGAACAACAGGCTGTCGGTGCCTTGTCCCCCAGCTGAGCTGTGCTGCTGTGATAAGGAAAAGACTGAACTGATGTGTGGGACAAACCCCTGTGGTGTGAGTTGTGAGGAGATACAACCACGTGGTGGAACTTCAGGTGCAGGAGGTACTAAGAGTGGAAGAACATACCTCAGTACCAATTTCTTGAGCATCCACAAGTGCATGTTTGAACTCAGCACAGCTGCAGATTAGGGAGTTAGAAAGGATACTGCCTGTCAGTTCACATTTTTTAAATGACTGATATTTTTTTCCCGTAAACATCTGCTTATAAATGGGTTTCACTATGACACAGATTTTTTTGGAATGAAGAATGTTCTCAAATTCTCTTTCCTTTCCAAATTTCTGTTAAGTATTAACAAATCTCTCTATATTCCCATCTCACAGGAGAAATCTATTTGAGTAAAAACCCTTCCTGTTCTTATTTAAAAAAATCTCAAACAAATACAGCTACACTTGCTGATCAGAAGCACTTAACATTTAATTTGTGTTCTTCAGCTTTAGTCTCCAGGGTGTTAAAGTACATGGCAAATGAGAACACATCTAGCTCGTCCTACCACTCCACACACTTGTGCTTCCTCTTTCCACAGCTTCATGTCTTGTCCTGGACACTCCATCCCACGGGAGGTTGTGGGAAAGGACCCTGCCTCCCAGAGCTGGTGGCCATCGTGCCATGCTCGCTGCTTCCTGGATCCTCCTGCTCTCCCTGACAAGGGATGAGATGCTAAAAGCCCTGCCAGCAACTGCTGGTGCTTTCAGGTTTGTATTTTCTGACATCCTGTTTCTTGCCCAGTTGCACTGCTCGAGATGTGAGCTGGCAGCTGAACACCTTGTTAGGAGATGCAGACACCTCTCTGGGAGGAGGAGGATTTGGTAGTCTCACAGCAGCCAGATTAAGCTGCTGCTAAAGCACCCTTGCAATTCCAAAATTACTGTCTCTCTAGTTTGCATACAATAAAGGCTTCAACAAAACACACCACAGGCAGAGCCAGCCAGCCCAGGGAATAGCATGGCAGCCCTTGAAGTCCTTGAAGTGGTAATTGCACGACCTCTCTATTTATCCATCTGGGTCCATGTATCAGTTCTCCACAGGAATCCTGGAGAATTTTAAGTGGTTCTTGTTAATACAGTGAAGAGATAGGCTGATTACCTTGTGCTCATTAGAAGTGTACAAGGCTACCAGAGATAATTGGAGAGCTCTGTGAAATATTTGCCTTTCTCAGGTTGCAAATATTGTAGAACCTCATTAGTTTACCCTGCTATTGCCCATTGACTCACTAACCAGGGGTTTGCAACCTGAAAGGACAGTGGACGAATTCCTAATAAAAGAGGGCAAGGTAGTGCTCTTGTTTCTGGAGTTTTTCTGCACTAAACAAACCTTCTGGTACAGTTTTGTCTGTGCAAGAGACAAGGCACTGCCAGTGAGGAAAAAGAGGATTCAACTCCATATCATATCAACAGTGTTAATAAAAGTGCCCATAAAAATGGCTCTGCAAACGTGGAGAAGAAAAACAAAAGTTCTTTATTTCATATTTATGATTCATTTCATGCAGGAGAGCAGTGAAACTAATTCAGTGTGAAATAGTTTGTGTCAGTGTCTGTCCACGAGCTGCACTGACACATTCCCAGGGGTTCAGGTATGCAAAGGGATCCCTGTACTCACATTCCCCTCAGGGTGGATCCAAAGGCTGTCCTGGCAGGGCTGCAAGGAGGACAGGCAAACCCCACCCCACAAGAACACCCTGCAGCATGGCCTTGAGCGAGGCTGGACAGCCAGGCTGGCTCTGGCCAGAGAGGAATCACCTGCCCCAGTGCCCTCAAACCCAGCTCTCAGCCTCCTGTCACAGAGCTGTGGCACTTGCTCCCCAAAGAACCACTGCAGCCCTTCCTGGTCTGCTTCTGAAGGGCACTGAAGCACCAAAGGAGCCCCTGCAGAGCAGCCTTCCTGGGGGGCTTCTGGCAGACACCCTCCAACTGACACCATCTCACCTTAGACAGTGGCACAAATCACCTGCACCTGATTCCAGTGCCACAAACTCCTCCTGAATCACCTGCACATGATTCCAGTGTCAGTAACTCCTCCTGAATCACCTGCACCTGATTCCAGTGTCAGTAACTCCTCCTGAATCACCTGCACCTGATTCCAGTGTCAGTAACTCCTTCTGGATCATCTGAATCTGGTTCCAGTGCCACAAACTCCTTCTGAATCTCAGCAGATATTTGAATACTAACTCTAATCTTGATTCATCTCAAACTATTGGTAGGAAAAGGAAGGAGGAGCTCTCAGCTGAACTGAAAGTCTTTCTAATTGGCCTGTGGCAACTGCATCACAACAGAAAATCTTAAAAAGAACCCTCCAGAAATTCTAGTACCATTTTGAAAAACCCTGTAGTTTCATGGCACAATTTAGTTCTAAATGATTATATAATTACATTTGTGAACATAATCCTGTGGGGTATTATTCTAATTATAGACCACAATCCTTCTTAGCAGCTTTCAGAGAAATAATTTGTGTAATGAAATGAAGGTTTCCAGCTGCAGCAAACAAACCAATCTCAAACCTATTTTGTAAATGACAGGCTACCCTTAATGGTGTGATCCAGCTTGGATCAATCCACTGACTCTGTGTTTGCCCTGGATTTGGGGGGATTCCTTATTCCAGACCAGAAAATGGCTGAGGGCAGCATGCTACTGCAGAACCCACAGATGTTCTCTAAGATGATGAATAATAAAAAAAAACCCAAAAAACAAAACAAAACTAAAAAACCAACCAAACAAACAAAACCAAAACCAAACAAACAAAAAAATCTTTAGGCCCCAGGTATTTACCCAAGTGTGGAGCAGCACCACCCCAAGTGCTGCTGCAGACAGAGGCTGAAGACAAGGAACTCCTGGCCTTGTGGAGTTTATTCTCCATGTTTATTCTGATGACACAAAAGGAAATTTTGCTCTAAGAAGCTTTTCTCTACAAACACCAAACTGCATTGCAGAGCAATGAATGCATTTGGAAAGGGAACACACAGTGACTCCAAAGAGGTGCAGCAGCCTTCACCTGTCTAAACTGGGATCTTTCCAGATACTAAATGTCTCTGTAGACACTCCAATGCCACAGATTAATGCTTCATGGCACTTTATCTGCACCCTGGGATAAAACCTGCTCACTGCCCCAAAGCTGCTACCAGTCCTTTGTTGAGAGCACCCACAGCCCCACACTTTATTGTAGCCTCTTTCCTGACAAGCTGTCCTGGAGGACACTCTTGCCATGTGAACCTTGCTTTGTTAGACAGAAGCTTCCTGAGATTGTGCCCAGCTTCCTTTCTACTGCTTTTTATTTGGCATCTTTATGCAGCCCCTCACCCAAGGCAGCAAGGCAGATTATGCCAGTGCAGAGGTACTGGAGCATCCTGTGAGGACAGAGGTTTACAGAAGCTAGAAACCAAACAGGCTCACCAAGCAAGTAAATCTCCCCTCACGCAGGAGGGGACTGTAGGTCTCTGATTAGCAGTGCACCAGGAACTACAGTTGCACCCCAGACCTGTGCCTTCCTATAGCACTATAAATACACACTGCAGCTGGGCACATAATGGGTACATCCCTAGAGCAGTTCACACTGAGAAAAGACGAGCAGGGAATACTCAGAGGAACAGAGAAAACAGAGGCTGAACCTATTCGGTTTGCCCTGTATATTTTGGGCTGAATCTTACACATTAATGTACTGGGGAACATTGCATAAAATTTCTGTTCTTACTCTATTACTTGATTCTTCCTGAGGCTTTTTCATTCTTTCTTCCTTAAGCAACCAACCAGTAGATCATCAATTTATTTTTGGCTCAACGTTATCATAAATGATGATAATTGGTATTATCATTACTTATAACTAGGTATACTTTGATCTGCCATAAAATCAGAGTACTCACACTGGAGCCAACACATGGGATGGCTGTGCCTGTGCAGCCCAAGACAAAGGCACAGGACACAGGAACTTCTGAGAATGCCTGGCACCTGCTGTGCCTTTAGTCAGGCATGCCTGCTAGGCCAGGGTAAGAAAACAGACATGCCTATTTTATGTAGCTCTTCTTTTACAATAATAGTGTTTGTAGAATTGGTAGTCATCTTGAATTGTGTTCTGTACACTGCATTATATATGCAAATTAATTCCTATTAATCTTTATAATGCTAAGCTCCTGCTAAAAATGTTCATTTAAGAAGTTCCTTTGTTCTCCTGTCTCCCTAATTTCAATTCCCTTCAGTCTCTTCGCCCCGTGTATTAAAGCACTTTATTAATTTTGTCACGTTAATCTGATCAGTGCTAAACACTCCACCACTCCTAAGGACCCACCCCACGATGCTGAGCCACCAAAGAGACACACAAACAGAAAGCCCAACGTGCAACAGGCACAGCAGCACTCGTGCTGCCTGCCCTGCCAGGGGCCGACAACCTCTGCCCTGCTCGGGGCCACCTCCGGGGCACTGTGGCCACCCCTGGGGCACCATGGAAACCTCCAGGGCACTGTGGCCACCTCTGGGGCACTGTGGCCACTCTGGGGCACTGTGGCCACCTCTGGGGCACCATGGAAACCTCCAGGGCACTGTGGCCACCTCCGGGGCACTGTGGCCACTCTGGGGCACCATGGAAACCTCCAGGGCACTGTGGCCACCTCTGGGGCACTGTGGCCACCCTGCAGGGCGCCGTGGCCAAGGCCAAGCAGAGCTGCAGCCCGGGGCAGAGAGGGCAGGGCAGAGGAGGCAGGACACGCAATTAAAACCTCATTAAAATAACGGGGGTTAAGTGTGTCATCAGAGAGGAGGGGATAAAAACCTGCCAGCAGCAACCCCACCCGACTCTGTGCCATCCTGAGTATTAGGGGATGGAAGGGCTGAAGCAGAGAGGATTATTTCTGAATGGTGATTACCCAGGTCTGTGGAACTGGCATTAACTCTGAAATTATGGGATGAAAACAGAGAGGTAACTACCAAATAGAACTGTCTCTCCCTTTGCAAGATGGACACGTTAATAAACTGAGGTTTTATAGCAGAACAGATCCGTAAAGAAAGCAGGAATCCATAAGAATTCATAAGGACAAATTTCTATTTTAAGATTAATTTCCATTCCTGAAAATGTACGTCCAGAAAAGTGTTGTTGATTTAAACATATCAATACTTTGCTAGAAATTTCTTTTCCTTTTTTATTTATGTTTACTAAATTCTTGCAAGACTTTAGCAAGTATTTTGGCTAATACTGGATGAAACTGCAGATAATTTTATGTTCAGGGAGTACTGAAATAGAGGTGTGCTATATAACTTGCCCAGAGCTCCAGGCAGAAGCAACAGCAGGCACAAACAGATTTTTCTGACTGAGCATATTTTATCTCATTATGTGATTGTTGATTAAGCTATGCCTAACAGGTAGGTTGTGATTGATATCACAGACTCTTAAAAAAAAAAAGAAGAACTATTTTTCTTGAATAAACATGCAGTCTGAAAACAGAATTTCAAAACTTGCTTGGTATAAACAATCCACAGCCTGTCAGCTTTTTGCTCACTTGTAGTGTTTATTAACTATTTCTGAAGGCAGAATAGATTAGGAAATTGTGAGCCAGTTCACAAACATTTCATTAATCCCAAAGAAAAGAAAATTTATAAAAATGACTACTATACTCTACAAATTAGTTATTCTGTGACAAAATTATTTTCTCCTTAATAACAGAATCAAATTATTATCTTGAATACTTCTAGTACATTAAATGCCATTAACATAATTGGGAACTGTATGATATGAAGAGGAAAGATGTGGCTTACAGTAACCACAAATATTAATTTAATTTCATTTTTTCAATTCATTTTGAATAATGAAAAAGGGAAAGAAAAAGAAACAAAGTAATGTGATCCAATGACAGTGGTGTGCAGCAAAAACAAATAGGATATAAACTAAAAGATAAACTGCAGTAGTCACATCTGCTCAGTATTAAAGAATAAACCTATGTATAAAATGAGTTTTCATGGCCTGAGACAGAGAACTTCATGATCTGTGATTAATCACAGAGGGAAAAAAAGATCACTCCCATACCAATTGCTTCTCTGAAAGTAAGATTTGTTGAACATGCAGTTCACCTATTTAGTCTACACATGGTTTTGACACATAATCTAGATACCTCATGCTGTTGAAATACAAGAAGAATAAAAAGGACAGCACGTGGTAAGAATTCCTTTTCCTATCTCTGGATCTAAAATTTGTAATTACAACGTTTTCAAGTTCAGCTTAATTCAGGAAGATTTAAATTCCTTATACAGTTTTATGCACAAAGCCATCATGACTTAGAAGACACGACTGCATCACGAATTCTGCTTTCTGTGAGAGCTTTGTTAAACTGATTTAGGAAAGGTGTATTTTGTAAACTGTTATTCTTTGCTCAAAAAGCTTTCAAATCACAGAACACTTGTGATAGAGAGCAGATTGGTTTGGATGAGTGGTTAAAGGCTTTGGCCACAGTCCCTGGTCCTGCTGACTGCCCACCAGAGCGTGGCTGTGGCTGACTGAAGGGCCTCCCATCATTATTTATTCTTGTCTACACCAACGGGCTAACCAGGCACAACTGCTCAGTCACACTGACTGCTTCACACAGTGCTTGACAGAGGTTTAATTCTATGGTTTAGAGAAGTTCCTGATGCATATGATGAGTGCAGGGGTCACTAATCACCACAAAGGCTGGATCCAGGGCTGACGCAAGCGCGGCACACAAGGGGCTGGCACTGTCCCCTCGGGGCTGGCTGGGGTACAAGAGAGCAAGGGAAGCATTTTTTGACAAGCTGCTGAACACTTTTGCTTCTGCTCACGGTGAGAAAGATGTATGAAGTACTCTGACAGTGAAGAAAACCAGAACACCACTCGGATTTTGACAGAGCACAAAGGAAGAAATGGACACCTGGACTGGTTTTGCAGAGGAGGGTTTTGAATGGCTCCACTCCAAACCACAGTCCTTGCATGCTGCAGCACAGCCTCAGGGACCAGGAGCAGTGGGGCTGCAGGGGAGGTTGCAGGCTGCCAGCATCTCCCCCAGGCTGGTGTGGGTCACAGGAACACGGGGATGGAAGCCACACTCTGTGTTAGACTAACGAGACACCACCAGGGCAAATGTTCTCAGCCTTCCAGAGCAGCACATTCCTTTGGGAGCTTTCACCTGTGCAAGCTCCACCAGTGAGCAGTGAGCCCCAGGAGGCTGCAATTAGCCCAGACCTTCCCCCTAATTTGCAGAGGAAGGCCTGTCCTGCACAGCACGTACAGGGTAAGACCATAAACACACCCAAAGCTGTTCTTTAATTTGTATTTTCCTGATCTGTCTTAATTTCTAAGCTAAAACCCTGTGTTTTAAACAGCTGTTGGTGCACACTGCTGTCTATAAGTCTTCAAACAAGACCCCTGGGTCATCCATATAAAAGGTGAACTCCCCTAGATCCAGATGGATCTGTTGGAGCCAGGTAAAACAGTGCTGTGGTACTGAAGGTGGATTTCCTCAAAGTGAGCCTCATCCTGTCTGCAAACACATCATAAGCACGTGAGTGTGAAACATTTTTTCATCAAAATGGTTTAACTATTAATGAGAGAATATTCCAGTATGATAAATATGAAACAAAAAATAGCATCTAGCTTCAAACACTTGGAATAAGACTCACTACATGCCTCCTCCAACCCAAAAGAGAGACATAAACCCAATCCAAGCCATGAGACTCTGCTAGGGATGCAAAAAAATGGGGCAGTAGCAGCTTAAGCATTATTACAGATTTCTCAAAGGTGCACTGTGGGTTTCTGAGTGCTCAGTTTTCACAGAAACTAAACAGATTTCTTGCCTTTTAGAAGTCTAAGTTCTATTAGAGACATAACTTTATTGCAGTTTTATCTGTTTAGTGAAATATAATTTGGAAACTTTGGAAAAGTGCAGCTCTGCAAACCTTAAAATAATTATCATTATCTTCATCTATAGAAGACACATAAATATCAAACATAGGCAGGAGCCTTGCAGCAGTTACTGGTACAGAGTGAATGGCAATGATCCAAATTCTTTTCAGTCCTCCCCAGAGAAGTCTGCCATCAAGGCACACTGGCCATAAAGGTTAAGTAACTTCTGGCAGAACTACAAAATATTTACAATTAAGACCAGTAATTTCAGAGATGCAGAAGTGTGAGAGGAGAGTCATATGTGCCTTCTGCAGCACAGGGGATTGAGATTCTGCCCAGCTCCTCACACATTTGATTGTTTGATTTATTTCCTGGGAGCCCTTCATTTCAGATGGCATTCTACTTCTTTATCTTTTTGGTGCACATTTTAACTTGTTTACTGATTTACTAAGCAACTTTATATTAGCTCCCACCCAAAGGACTGCTGAAACTGCTCTAAGTATTTACTTTCAATCAGACAGCTTTTCTCTTCCATTTGTTTTCTTGACATTATCGGTGCCTTCATATGAAAGAAGAAGCTCCAGCAGTGCACCTCTATCACAGTGGCTACACATTTTAATCACAAGGTAGAGGAAACAAATCTGAAAAAATTAATATAAATAGGATACTTGAACTTTATAACATGACTCTCTCACAGCTTTATGTCACAGACATGATAGCTACTGCAACAGGAAAAGTTCTGCTCAGTGAATAATTGGAGAATACACTTCTGAGGTTTTTTCAGAGACAATTTGCAGAATTCAGCTGCCTCCACTCACATCAAAGTCCCTGTTAAAATGGCCAGATTTCTCTTCCTTGATAGGATCTGCTCTTCAGCTTCCACACTGAGGGGTTCTCTGATCTCCCTCTCACAGCAACAGCAGAGGCCCATATTGGAAGTGGCCTTTCAGTAAAAATCAAATTATGCCAATAGTTACAGAAGAATACCCAATCAGATCCTACAGATCTAAGCCTTGCAGTGTAACCTGTTCATTTCTCACCATCAGTAATTAAAAAACCATACATGTGTATTCTCATTTTTAACCCAACTAAAATAAATCTTTGTCTCTTGCAGTGGGTCTTGCCAAAGAGAACACAAGTATGTTGGTTTCAGGCTATTAAAATTTATAGAGAAGTTTCAGGGGTGGGAGAAAATTGCTTAGTTTCCCTTTAGTGGATTCTATAGAGATTTGCAATTTATAGCTGCTTTGTCCTGGGAAGGACTTTACAGCAGACCCAGGTTGTCACTGAAGGTCAGTATGAAAATCCCTTTGATTTCATGAGTGAATTTCCAAGCTTTTTTGTGGTGAAATCACCAAAGACAAACACTGAACACCAAATAAGTACCAAAGAACACCACGAACTTTAAACCAGGTTTCTGTCATCCACAGGCACTACTGGGAGTACAGTGAGCATAATATATTAAGTGGTAGAAAAAGACAGATTATTAAATAGTCATATTGGTTCTTCTGAGACAAACCCTTTGATTCCCACAGGGGCAGAACAGTCCCCTGTTCCAGTACCAGAACAGACTGCCTGACTCCAGGCTTGACTTAGCTGTTCCTACTACTTTTTATTCAAACTATGAAGAAGCAGACACAAACCTCACAAGCTGTAAAACCACAGCCTCTTCTCCCATTGAAAAGAAAAAAAAAAGAATAAAACCCCCCAAAACGACCCAATTCCCATGTTCCTGAATTTCTGTAGCTGATTTCTTGGTGACATTTTTCATCTTGACACCACATTCATGAAATATGACAAATCTAGGCAAGTCTCGCACTGAAAAATGTTCCTGTGAACTTTTCCCAGTTAAGCTGCAATGAATTTGCTTAGCAAAAAACAAAAGGTTTTTCCTCAGCTTAGCTTCCAGTTACTTTGATACATGATGTTTCAAGTAGTTTTAAAAAATGGACCCGGCGTGGGTTTTGTATTAGTTTTTAAAGCTCAGATCATCGTTCAAGGTGCTGTGACATTTCTCGTGGCTAGGGCTGGGAGAGGACTGTGGGCTTGTGCAGTCCCAGGGCATCACCACTGCCCATTTCCACAGGGTCCAGTTTTCCAGAGCACCCTTGCAGTGTGTGACATCAGCTGGCTGTGCAGTTGCAGGACTGCTGCACAGAGCAGCCTCTGAAGTGCCCGCTGTGGCAGCAGTGCCCGAGCGAGCTGGGGCACCCCCCTGCTGCCTTCAGACCGTGCAGGATGGGCCAGGCGGGCCTGGGGAGGTCTCACACGTCTGAGATGAACCACAAACCCCGTCACAAAGTGAGGGGAAAGCTCTGGCAAGCTGTGAAGGGCTGGAGTGAGTGATGCCCTGGGAGGGTCACAGACAAGGCAGCTGGGCAGGACACCTGGGCCATGTTATTATGGGTTATTGTTCTAGACAGAAAATACAGGCTGGCAGGCGGAATGCAGGGAAGAGGGTGAGGAGCTGCATGAGGAGGCTCCCAGCCAGCTGCACTCACAGCCCTAGCAGCCAAAAGCCTCTTAACCCTTCTCTGCTTTTCTAACCTCTCTCTACCTCATGAGTGGAATTTCAACACCAAAGCTCTCGAGATCATCTGTTGGTGAATGTTTAGCTTCACAGCCATACTTTCTACACAGCTGTTCCTCATCCATGGGGCTTGAGCCAAGACTGCAGTAAAAATGTGTTTTCTGAGATGTATTCTGCCTTGGGTGCATGACCAGGTTAACAGGAGCTGTGATAGAAAACATTCTTTGTACTCATTACTAGAGACATCTGAGATCAACAGCAAAACTACAGCCTCAAGATCCTTTCAAAGCATATCCTAAAGCCTCCTGGATATTTCTATTTTATATAAGCTGCTCTTATGCTCTGCATACAAGGGTCCCACTGCAAATGTAAAAAGCCCTTGGGGGGACTTTTGGGCTAAATTTAGAAGATGGTTTTGTTTGGATCAGAAACACACAAACCCAGTTTTTTGTTGTGGTGGAGTTTGTTCTCACAATAGAAACCAGCAAGGAAGAAATTAAAAATCAGCTGTCACAGCAAATGGGTACAAAACCGATTTTGGATGCTACATATAACATGAGAAACAGAAACCAAACTGCAGCAGGGTAACATACACATTTTATCACCACCTTTGAATTACCAAAGCCCACAGCCAGTCTGGAACAGAACGAAAAGCACACAAAGCAGATTTTATACTAACAGTGTTCTCCTAGGGGATAAATGTTATACAAATACCATAAATGCCTAACCTAATCCTCAAGAAGCAAACTGTTTCCTGAAATGGGATGCTAGCATGTTCAAAACTAAACTAGTCTTTGTGTTCTTGGGAGCCCTGTACTGCAAAAGTGACTCTGCTTTGGAAACTTCTCCTTTGCAATCTGCTGGGGTAGATTAACAGCAGATCTATTAATTTCATCACTCCCCATGAAACAACCTGTATGCTGAGCTCTAAATACTGTACCTGTGGGAACAGTTTGTTTATTCTTGCTTAGCTTGAGAAATTCTAGACCAACAACTTGTAAATAGAAATTTTAGAAACTTTAAAATTAGAAGATTGGAACCATTGTTTCAAGATTGAGCACCTACAATTGATTCAGGGGAAATTGGCACCTGTGTTTCTAAGAGCTTCAGGCACACTGGACAATTGCTGGCCTTAGATCTTCAATAAAACACAGAGTTAGTTCAGCTCTTCCACCCACAAATCCTAAATTTTCATCCATGATTCCTGAAACCTTTGAGCACATACTGCAAAATGCAAATAAGGCTAGGAAATGTTCATCTGTGATCAGCACCTAATGATTTGAGTGACCTGAATTTTGGAGAATATTCATGGAAGCATAATAATTAGACATGGAAAAGACCTGAGGCTGTCTTCTATTACCTAGTTAGTGCAGCACTGAGCCAAGACTGATTACTTTTGACCAATCTCATTCTGCAAAGAGCTATGTGAAGAACCTTCCACTCCTTCTCTTGAGAGGTTTTCCCAATAAAGCAGATCTTGCTTTTAAAATATTTGTCTTGATAAGCTGTACCCACTTTTTCAGCAGTCTCCTTCACTTTAAAACTAGGCACAGGTTGCCTTGCTTTAAAGAAAGGTGTGTTCAGCTTTACCAAGTATTCAAGGACATCCCAGTGGCTCTTAAGCTTTTGTTTGGTTGTGTTGTTCTTTGTGTGCTCTTCTCCTCAGCACTTCAGAACCTCAAGGGTATTCCTCAGGTATATCCTGTACAAGTTTGGTCCTCCAGAAAATGGATAAGAAATGAGAAATTTTACTAGAAGTAGCCTATGAAATCCCCACTAGACTGCACAGATGGCCAGAAATCATAATTGGAAGCATTCATACATATTTCAGAGGGATACACTGGGAAAAGAAGATAAAATGCAAGAGGAAAAGGAACAAAACCCCTCAACTCAAGATGCACTTTTGCTAAAACTAGGTTGGTGTTTCCCCTAAACATCCATCATGCAACCCAACTGACAACACTTGAATTAAACAGATGCAAGTGAAGCATTGTTGGACAGGACTCTCTTAAGAACAGAGACTGCCACATTTTGATTGCATATCTTATCTTCAGACAGAATATTAAATATATGAACAAAACAATTCTGCTAGATACAAAGTACCCAACAGGATATTTGTAAATACACAGTGAATTAGAAAACACAAACAGTCCAGACTCTAGGGCTGGACCTTACTGCCAAGGCAATGCTGTGGCTGACATCATGCAGAAACAATAATAACTAGGATGCTGGAGCCCAGCCAACATGTAGGTTTTGTCTTAAAGGATGCACTAACCTAGTGTTAACATTATTATTAAAGTCATGTAAAATTTCACAGATTTGGAAAAAGAAAGGAAAAACCACCACACCCAGAAAGTGTGTGGAGAAACAGGAAGAAATCTAAATATAGCTATTCCATTATGAAGATTCTA
Organism: Notiomystis cincta; assembly: GCA_013398075.1. Lineage (NCBI taxonomy): Eukaryota > Metazoa > Chordata > Aves > Passeriformes > Notiomystidae > Notiomystis > Notiomystis cincta. Next base: position 63,227 of record VZRX01013304.1, on the reverse strand, counting down.
TTGGTGCCAGTCAGGAATGATTTTCTCACTCAAATCTTCAGCAGATTTGTGCCAATTTTGCAATTTTTGTGCTTTTACATCCCCCCTGCCAGTACATCAGACATTCCCCTCCCTTTGGAGTACACCCAAGGAAAATGTATTCCAACCCCAGGGTTGGATGAGCCATGGCTGGAAGCCAGCATTTCTGCACTGAATTCCCAGTTTTTTTTCCAAAGCTCTCTGCATATGCTCTGCCAATTCATTATCTCCAGGAGTAAGAAGGAGCTAATAAAGCTGTGTTGGTATGTTCAGTATGGCCCAGCAGCCTCTGTTAACCCCTGTTTCACTAGGCTGAACCCCTCCTTGCAGTGCTGAAGAACCATGGTAAAAGTTCTGGAGAGGTGTTGCTGGAGAGCATTGCTGAAGAGCTCAGGTAACTCATAAGCTTGCACAGAATCTCAGAAGCTGCTGTGAAGGCAGAGCAGATTTGCAGGATCAGGGCCTTATATTCTGAAGAGGTGATCTGGACTGGTTCTTTGCCAGTCTAACTGGTTGGACTTCACTAGAATTGCTCTTGACATAGCAGCAGCAGAGAAAGGAAAAAATGGCCTTTGAAGATGCAAGTGACATTTCCCATGGCTTCTTTAGCTTCAAGGACTTTGATAATACCACTGTGCAGAGAAGGGAAGTCTTTGCTAGGTTGAAAGTAACCTACTTTATTAAAAATTTTCATCTCTGATGTTTAGTAAAAGCCAAGTGCCCTCCATTATCCACACAAGAATAGCCCACTAGGTATTCAGGGCTGTCTTTTCTAGTATCTCTGCACACTCTGTAGCCCTCGGTGTGTTCCTCATGCATCAGCTGAACAGATTCTCTGAGCCACTCCTCAATCTGTGGTACACTCCACATTTAACATTGTTGTGCACTCTCTCTCTGAACAATTTTTAAACTCAGCCTCCTGCTGAGAGCTAAATGCACTGTTTGTATTCTAATCTTTGTACCTACTGCAGCTAAAGTATAGTGGTTCCACAGCTAGGAGGCAAGAGCTAAAGTGGAGGAAATGTAATTAAGAAGAATAAAAAAAAAGAGATTGATAGAAAATGCAGCACATTACTCTAGACATATTAATTTAGTGCTATCTGAGTGACTTGAACAACTAATTTATTAAAATTACCTGGAAGCATCTTATGATTACCCCAACATAAGCAGTCTGTAATTTGCCTCTGCCTCTATTCTTGGCAAGACAGTCCACGCTTTGCATGCTCAATATCCAAGATGCAGGAAAACCAATTAATGCTGTTGACCTATACAAATAGGATAACACCAGTGGACTTGATCACTGTCAGATGAGTGCAGATAACTGGTAAATGAAGGACTTGGTCCTAATTTGTGAAGCCAGTCAGAATTAAAGCATGCTGAACTCTCCCTGGCTTGCCTGCGAGGTGTGAATGTTTAGTGTCCTGTGCCACTCTGAGATGGTGGTGACATTTCACAAGTTCACTGCCTGTAGCAACCAGAAAATGAACCCACAGAAGGGAGAGGTGGCTGTAATGAGAGGAATACCACACACCTCCATGCCAGGCTCCTGCCCTCTTTGCCCTCCCAGCTCCATCCCTCCCAAAGCTGCCCTTGTGTGATGAGCTTATGGCTCCTCCAGCAGAGCTAAACTCACACCATGGGCTCCTTGAGGCTGCTGCTGACTGGCTCAGTCACAGCTCAGTCTCCTGCTCTGCACGAAATCATTTCAGAGGCTTGGTCTCACTCCACCACTAAATACGTTGAATATTATTGAACTGTCTCTCAGGGTCTGGGGGAGATTTCCATGGTGGTTTGACTACACCAAACTTGTCACTGAGCTCCTGTGTGCTTGCTCAGAGATGTCAGCAGAGATCCCTGAAAAAGTCTGGACTGGTTCATCCAGAATACCACAGAAAAGAATTTCTCTTATAAAGACCCAAGTCTAATAGAGGAAGACATCAGATGTAAGTCAGAAATCACTTTAGAGAACATTTTTTTGTTGGAACATTAAAGAAGGTTTTGTCCCTGAGCAGAAAATGGTGATAAAAGTGATAACTGATAAGCAGGACATGTCCAAGGCACAGCAGAAGAGACCCAGCCTGACAGGTGCAGTGCTGTTCCCCTGCACTCAGAGCTGGAGAAGAACACCCAGCCCTGTGCTGACTGCTGGAGAGTGGCTGTCAGACTCAGTCCACGAGGAGAGAGACTTACTGGGAAATAAAAGAAAAAGCCCCAGAGGTTCAATTAATTGTGGCAGAAACTCTCAGTCCAGGGAAGCCTTTTGCTGCCATGGCCATATTCCAATGGTTAAGAACAAAAGATGGTTTGAACATCTTCATGTTCCTGCTGGATGATCAATCAGTGTCTCCTCACTGGAACTACAATGTCACTTGAGTCTGCTCATCAAGGCCTCACACAAAGGCCAGCCACTGTTTTGTCACCCCACAATGTCACACGAAGAGAATGAACACCACATCTGGTCCATTTGGGCACTTGGAGTGATAATCCCTCCCTGGAATACCCAGCTGCTCCAGGCCATTCTCCTGCCCAGTCAGTCACCAGTGACCCTGTAGTCTTGAGAGCTTTGGCCTGCATTACATCTGACAGAAAGACAGGCACAGCTACCTGGTGATAAATGCCATGGCCTATAGTTATTGAGAAAAACTATTTCATGGGGATGGAAAATGTTGTGCTGACCTCTCCTTTAATATCTGTATCCCTGGCAAAAGGCTGCAATTCACAGCAGTGTGAGGCAAGTTCAGCTATGGTCCTCCTTCAGCAAAGTGAGGGGGATTGCCTCAAGGAGTGGTTTTGGCCCCTTGTGTGCAATCAGAACGTGGTAAAGGTGCTGCTGGAATGACCCACTGCACTGCACAACAGCTGCTGGAGGCCAGGAGAGGCCCCTCTCTGCTCTGTGCAGCTGGCAGGGCACAGCCATGAAGCCTGATGGTAGTGCCTCTCTCTGATCTTCCCTCAAGTTCATTTCCTAAATGATTATCCAGCATATGATTCTCCCAGCCCTGTGTCTCTTCTGGTGATTAGTTTGCTGCCATCTCAGGCTACATGGACCTTCCCCGAGTCCATAATGAGAAAGATATTAATTATAGTCAGGGAAAATTGAGTTTCATGAGTCCCAGAGGACCATGCTGCAGTCTCCATGAAACAACTTCTTTCCACCTTTTTATGTCAAGTACAACAGACTCCACATAAATGGTGCAAGACATTTTTATGAGTTACATCATGAAGGGAAAAGAACAGCAATTGTATTGAACTGCCTGTGTGCATTAACCTTGTTTCTGAGGAGCTAAAATTATTTTTGGAAGCCAAGTTAAAGATACTGCACTAAGAGTCTGTCAGTTGGTCTTCCTTCTCCTCTTCTGCCTTTTAGCAGAGGTCATACCCCTGCCTGCTTGAATACTGGAGAGGGTTCTAGATGGTGAATAAAATTTGCAAACCCTAAAGCTATGCACTTAAGTTCTTACCCCAAGGGTCTTTTTAAATAGGCACCATGGAGAGAGCCAAACCCAGGGTACATTAAGTACACCACAAACTAATTTCAGGAGGCAACTTGCACTGGAGAATGAGCCTTAGTTCCAACAGGACCATTTCCTATTGCTCTTACCATGACAGCACCCTTCAGAAAGACCATTGCTCTCCCAGAAAGAAGTGAATTATCCTAAATTCATTAAGGACTAAATCAGAGCTTGCTGTTAAATTTCCCTTGATCTGTGCTGCATTCTGATAATCATTAAAATACAGCTTTCTTGATCATTCACTGTTTATTACTTGAGGTTCCTCTGAATGAGGACTATGCTTTCCCAAGCAGTGTGATCTGGAAGTGACAACACAGGAGAAAAAAAAACAACCTTAAGTTTGAATCCTACCACTGCAAAAGAGGAAAAAGGGAAAAAACCTCCCTCACTTTCTTACTTCTGAAGAATGGGAATTAATTGCCTCGCACATGTACACACACAATTTCAAATAGGCTCAAGTAGCATAGGTATAAGAATTAATTGCACATGCCTGTTTTCTCTGAAGTAAAGACACATTAAGGATGTAAAGACATTTCCAGACCCATGGGAACAGTGTTCTTACACCAGCAGCACTCTACTGGAATACAAAAGAACCTGTGGGGTTTGCTCTTTTAAATGTGTTCAGCATGGCTGAGGAGCCCAGGACTGCTGCTGTGGCTGCTGAGTCCCTGCCAGCCCCAGGCTGGGAGCAGAGGGAACGTGAGGAGCTTGGCCCTGTGCCCCTGAGCATGATGCACACACAGAAGACACACCTGCATACAGGAGGGGGATGTGTGAGCAGGAGCTCTGACGTTGGTGGGCAGAAGGGAAAGTGGCAGCAAGGGCAGGGATGGACACAGAAGTTGCTGGTGGCAGGAGCAGAACTGAGTTGGAGCATCCTCTCCTGCCCTTCTCCCTCCCTCCTACTCTTCAGTCATTCCAAAGCCCAGAGAAAAGGACACGCCCTGCTCCGAATGAAGCCCTGAGTACTGCTTGTCACACTGCTCCTGTTTCACCCTGGAGAAACAGGAGGCTCCACACTCCAGGCTCCCCTCTGTGCCTGCTCAGAGCCCTGGTGTCCCCAGAGGGCCCAGAGCTGTGTGGGAGCACGGAGCACTCCCAGTGCTTTACACCTCCCTCCCAGAACCCACCTGATCCTGCCAGAACAGCTCCCAGCCCAGCTGGGCAGGCTGAGCCATCACTCCCCACCTCGCAGGAGTGAGCCAAGGGGAGGAGAGACAAACCCAGCCCAGGCAGAGAAAGCAACAGCCCAGGGGAGCAGGGAAAGGAGCTTCTTCCCTGCCCCTCACACGGCTGCATTGCCAGCAAGGACCCAGGTGGAGGTGCTGGTCCTTGTCTCAGCAGCAGCAGCAGCAGCCTAGGTTGGGCATCCTGGGGCCAGCAAAGGGCTTCAAATGGAGATGTCCATTTCTGCCATCTAAGAGAGAGAGGAAAAACCCTGGGGTTTCCTTCTCTCACTCTTCCTGCAGAGAGAAACTGGAAGTTATGTGCGTAGGGACCTTATGCCAGTGCCTTGTGTGCTCGTTAGAAAGACCTGACACCAAAATACAATGTAAACCTCCAGTTCTGGAACAGTCAAGGGCTTAAAACACGAAAAATCTAGCCTTAAATTCTGTGGAGGCAATTTAAAACAAGAGAAGCTTCGCAGAGTCTTGAAAATGCTGGATTCCAGCTTTAGTAAAATCTTGTTCTTGATTAAATGCTGCTTCCTTGAAAATAGTGTGTGATTTCTCATCAGCATAAATAATCTGCTATAATACCTGTGCAGGCTGTCAAACTATTGTCAAATTGAAACACTGATTTCCCCTTTCTGTCCATTTGATCATAAATTCCATTTTGGATTTCTCTGCTTACTCTACAAAGGCTTTTGAGCTCAAGATCACAGAGACAATCTGGCAATAAAAACATTCAAGCAGCAATACAGAGAGCTGAGAATTTATTGTATCAGGATTTATTTTTAAAATATAGGTTTCTCCTGATAAACTAATATTGTCATCTGTTCTGGTGGCAGAGCATACTGCAAACAGCAATCTTCCCCTAGAGAAAAAATGTCAGATTGTGATTTATGAACAGGGAGCCACTAAAGAGTATGATTTCACCCTAAATTAGTAATTTATCAAGTAAAGAACAACAAGCAAATAGCTGAATATTGGTGTCTTAAAGGGTCAATAGACTTTTCACTAACTTTTGCTTCAAGCACAAATAACCAGAGACTCCTCCAAGGAAAAGCTGTTCTAGTGGATGCCCTAGAAAATGAAAACATTTTCTAAGTGTTGGGGAAAACATTCCCAACGTGACCTTTGAGTGCTCACATGGGTTTGGAGAAGCCCCAAACAAGGGGACTGCACAAAGCTGCAAATGTAGCAGGTCCTTTGAAATGTGGTACTATAAATCAAAAGGACATAGTGGGGAGAAGAGGAGCAAGGAAAAGAAAACAAAGTCATCTAAAAGACTGAATGTTTGTTTGCAACCTTAATTAACTGTCTGAAGCGAAGCGGTTGATTTCCATGTACGATGGATTATGAATTATTGGAAATCACTGTTACACAAGTCAACAGAACAATTGCTCTGTAAAATCCTCTTACAGGCCAGGGAAATGAGTTTCTAGACATCCATCTGGGAGGAGGTTCCCTCTACCTCTGATCAATTTGGGCAGGAAACATATACCATCAGTGCCTAAAGGCATGACCATGGATGCAAAGTTATTCAGCTAGGACTTCAAGCAAACCAAGGAAGATCAAACTGTAATTCCCTACTCACTCCCTCAGAAATCTTTTCTCCAGGCTCCTCAACCTTCACTCCCAAGAATTTCAATGATTTGTAATTTTGTTGACTTAGGAGCTGAAGTGCACTCAAATTCACACTGCTCTCAATCTTATGGAATGAAGTATAAGCTCTTTTTTTTCCAAATACCATACTGCAGATGTAGATGTCTGGATCTGGGTCCATAATTTCCACAAAATTAGGCAATTAAAATTTTACTTGCGGCAGTTTAAGTGCATCTGTAAAACTGCTACTGGATGTGTCAATAGAACAATTTATGGTTCTGTGCCTCTAGATCTGGACTATTAGAAGATTTCATGGTGCATCAATCCACAACTGCCATGAAAAATGGGTGTTTATTTTACTGGTTAGATGCCATCAATCTCTTTCTTTATATGGCACAGCTGGATTTAATAATGAAGGAAGAACTTAGTTTCTTAACTACTGCAAAAATTTCTTGTCCATCCAAGAACTGATTTGAATTCCTGTTGATGTAATTCCACTGTCTCCTGTCAATTTGTATAGGTCTGCATCTTTTTCTGAGATTGCTTAAACAACTAGAATCAAGCCAATAATCAGAGCAAGCAGAAGGAGGTTGTCCAAGCCTCAGATTCTCATTATGTAGCAGAAGGGTACTGGATATAAGACTTTTCTAATAAAGATTTGTGATTATGTTCTCAACCTTTGTAATGATGCCAAAACTTCCTTGAGTGATGGTATGGTCTCTGTTCTATCAAACTGCAGGGAACAAACACAGTGGTAACCAGAGGTGTGGAGAAGCAAAGAGCTGAAAAAGAAGAAGACTGATACATCACAGGAAATTTAGTGAGAGACACCCAAAGCCAACCATCCAAATCAGTGTCACTGGTAAATGCTCAGTTCTGATCCTGAAAAGAAAAGCCCTTTCCCATTTCCATTGTAGCTTACTTGAACACTCACAACCTCTGCAAATGTTGTGTTTTGTGAGATATAAGTTGCCTTATTCAGGAGAGTCAGTTCCTAGGTCAGGTGGTCTCAGTGCTTTTGGCTTTAATGAATACAGCAGATATGCTTCGAAAAAATGAAGAATTATTGCTTAGCCTGCCTGAAGAATGTATGTAGTTATTGTACAGATATCTTGTTGGTTAGAGAAAGGCAGTGAAGAGGACAGGGTGGCAGCTGCCCTTTGTCTGACCATCAGCTCCCCACCAGAAGCACTTCCCAGGCTAGAGGAGCAAGTCTCCTGTGTGCCCGTGGCATCCTCTTCTTTGTTTAAATTTTGGCACAAGAACTGAGTCTGGAACAAGCTAAATTCACATTCAGGGAAACAGAGTGGGACAATCTATAGCAAGAGGGGCCAAGGTTGAGCTCTGACACAAATAACCTGCTTACAAATTTATCCTGGGTAGCAGAGAGGCAGCCCAGAGAACCACGCACAAAAGCTTGCTCCAGCACTCCTGCATCAAGTGCCTGAAACAACCACACTTGTGCAGCACAAAAGCTGCTATGAGACATTAAACACAGGCCCAGGAAAGCCAGAGTGTTAATGATCAGTGCCCACACAGGAGTACAAAAGGACAGAGGCAGCTATTTCATTTTGCTGTCCTCAGAAGAGAGAGAGCAGAGAGGCCACAGCACGAGCTTCCAGGGGCTGAAGGCTTGGAAGGAGCCAGAGGGTTTGCAGCAGTGGTGAGGAATGGCCTGGTCCCCTTGGGCGAGCTGATGAGGCAGAGGGATCAGTGCCCTTGCCAAAAATCTGATTAATGTGAGATGGTCTGTGTCAGCCACGAGCTCGGGCAGCTCACAGCCCAGCGCTGACATATTTCAATCAAAGCATGTCTGCAGCTGGACTTAATAACCAGCCAGCCCATGGAGTGGTGGGCACTGAGCAATCCCCAGTCAGCCCAGGAATTTTCAGAGGGCCTGGCTTGCAGCAGGGCTGCAGAGAGAGCCCTGCCTGTCAGAGGCAGTCGCTGCATCCACGGCTGACACGGACGCCACGATCCCTGCTCCGCTCACGAGCACTGCTGTGATGATGGAAAATGGAGAGGGCCACCTGGGATCACTGCCCTACACAAGCCATCCCCAGGCTGTCCTGTGCAATCTCTTCTGCATTTTTCCAGCAATGACATTGCATCACTTTTGAATGAAATAAGTTCTTTGGCAGTGAAATTGCTTTTTTTGTGTGTGTGTGTTAGCCAGAGGTCAGACAGTCTGCTTAATAGTAAAGCAAACCAAAAATGCTGCCTTCTTTTTTATTCTATGTCTTTCAATAGACATTGCAATTGCTTTAATTTGACTACCTAAATGTATTTATTTGATTATGAAAGCATAGCTTTTTGGGAGGATGGTTGCAGTCCCCTGAATTCCTGTGAGAAATACTTAAATCAACAGAGTTTTGAACCACTTCATCCCACAGTGCTCTGAACCACCAAACTGTTGTATTTGACACATAATGTGCATTTCNCATGTCTGCAGCTGGACTTAATAACCAGCCAGCCCATGGAGTGGTGGGCACTGAGCAATCCCCAGTCAGCCCAGGAATTTTCAGAGGGCCTGGCTTGCAGCAGGGCTGCAGAGAGAGCCCTGCCTGTCAGAGGCAGTCGCTGCATCCACGGCTGACACGGACGCCACGATCCCTGCTCCGCTCACGAGCACTGCTGTGATGATGGAAAATGGAGAGGGCCACCTGGGATCACTGCCCTACACAAGCCATCCCCAGGCTGTCCTGTGCAATCTCTTCTGCATTTTTCCAGCAATGACATTGCATCACTTTTGAATGAAATAAGTTCTTTGGCAGTGAAATTGCTTTTTTTGTGTGTGTGTGTTAGCCAGAGGTCAGACAGTCTGCTTAATAGTAAAGCAAACCAAAAATGCTGCCTTCTTTTTTATTCTATGTCTTTCAATAGACATTGCAATTGCTTTAATTTGACTACCTAAATGTATTTATTTGATTATGAAAGCATAGCTTTTTGGGAGGATGGTTGCAGTCCCCTGAATTCCTGTGAGAAATACTTAAATCAACAGAGTTTTGAACCACTTCATCCCACAGTGCTCTGAACCACCAAACTGTTGTATTTGACACATAATGTGCATTTCAAAAGCAGAGGTTATTTCCCAGAGAGTAGCAGAGAGCATGCACATAGAGCACATACCCCTTGGACTCACCTGGAGTCAAACACTTTGACATATATTGAGGCTGCCAAGAGTTTTTCATAGGAGTTTCACATTTATCTGACACAAGTCATGGGAATTGATTTACTCTGCCAAGAGAAACAGCTCCAGCTTCTCTACCCCTTTAATAATGCCCCTGGAGAGCCCTGATGGAGTGGAAGTTGCCAGTGCAAGGAAAAGCCCAGAGCTAACTCGAAGAGGCCAGATTATCACCCTGAAATTGTGCAGCAACTTCCATGTGGACTTTGTTGTCCCATCCCCTTCAGCCTCCCATGACAAGAGATCATCAAAGACCCTCAACATCCAAAAATCTTTGCTGAGAGCCGCTTCAAGATCGATCTAAGTAGCAAGAAGCATCTAAAAAGTGACAAGTTTCAAAAGAGACCCATGAAGCCCATACTAGTTGAAGTTTGTAAAATTAACAGAAATCTCTGCTCATATTAGAACTGCCACAAAAGTTTAGAAAAAAAAATTAGCCACAAAAGCAGTTAGAAAAAGGGCATTTGCTGGCAGAAGATAAAGCAAAGACGGATAGGCCTTACTGGATATAAAATACAGGACTACTCAAAATCTAGTAACAGTTTCCAAGTTGAAGGAAGTGTCAAGGACAAAACTGGGGTACAAGAGAAGAAAAATGAAGGCAGCCTGAGATAACTGTCTTGACATAAAAAAAGTATAAAATGCAGGTTTGTTTGTTTGTTTGTTTTAAAACAGCCAAAATAAAATCCCAGTCAACATCTTCCCACGAACAACGACCTACAGAACAAATCAGCACAGAAATCTGCATTCAGCAGTTTGTTGCCAAAGTCTTACTCTTTACTCCCTGGAGCACAGAGCCCTCCCAGAGCCGTTTGCAGTAATGAATGGGTCACATTTGCTGTGAAAAGAGACCCAGGAATAGGGCAAGCTTCTCACCAGAGAGCTCTCTTGTACAGCTCCTGTGCACACAAACCAGCTTCAATGCCTGGGGAATGTCATGCTGTTGTTGCTGGCTGAGACAAAGCACTGTGGAAAGCCTAATCTCTGTGTCAATCACTTATAAAACCAATATTTACCCTGACTACATTATAATTTCACAGAAATAAGGGGATCTTATTTAACCCAAACAGGCAATCCTGTTCTCACACCACTCTTTTCTGATAGTCTGTTCCTGCATCCACCTTCTTGTATTACAGGGATTTTTCCCTTAAAATTTTATGCAATGATTAATCGACAAAGGCAGCTCATGAGTATTCTAGAAAAGACACAAAATCAAGTGACAGTAAAAAACAGACAAGGGGAAAAGCCCCAAACCCAAGGAGAAGCTAAATGGCACCGAGAGGTCCAGCTATAACCTCAGTGATAACCTAGTGCTGCTGAGGTTCCCCCTTCTCCTGCGCAGACACAGCTCCAGCAGCTGGGGTGTCACTGGCATTTGCTGACCCCTGGATGTTTTATTGCCGGCAGTTTGACACACCAAAACCACCAGGAGTCTCTAACGACTCCCTGGCACTTTCCCCAGTTCAGAATTGGAGCAGCAGGGACAAAACTTCAGGGCCACTGCAGAACAACCCTGCTGTCCCTGCAGCTCCAGGGAGCTGTCCCCTGTGCCCGAGGGCTCGCTCAGTGCGAGGTGAGGAGCTGCAAATGCAGCTTTAGCGACCCACAGGAGAGCCAGGCAAGCCTGCAGGAGGAACAGCAGTGTCTTTGGTGTGCTGAAAAGAGCACAGTCCTCCCTGTGAATGTGGGGGTCAGCTGCACTGAGGCCTGGGGAACAAAGCAGAGCATTTGACCCAGCTGGAAATGGATTTTCAAGGAGTAGGAAAATCTCAGTGCTGTTTGCAATCCTCGCTTAGGGCTCAGTTTAAGATATTGGGGTGGCAGAGGAACTCGACAGCTGCTGGAATGCAGGAAGCCTTTGAGAATTAATACTTGAGCTGGTGTCACAGGGCTCCTGTTTGCTTTTGTTCAGGGCTAAATGTGGCCATGGCTAAACCTGGGATTAGGATGTGCACAGGGCATCAGAAGCAGAAGACTACTGAGTTTGATTTTGCACAATCCCTAGAGTTCTTTAAAGTGAGAGAGGGCATCAGTGGAATCTAAGTTCAGGCATTTGAGGCAAATATGGGTCACTAATGTTTTTTGAAATCTAGCACCATATCTATCAGGGAGTTTTAAAGAGGTATGCAAGGCAAATCTTCTGTTCTTTCATATTCCTCAAATGTTTTAATATTCAGAATAAGTATAGACTTTATGGCCTATTTTTACTTTTCAGGAAATTTTGACTCATCCTTCTAAATTAAAAAAAAAAAAAACAGAAAGAAGCATTTGGGAGTTATATTCCTTGCATAATCATTACAGATACATACATATAAAATCAACTCCATAAATTAATAAATATAAAAAGAAAATATGTATTTATATAGAGGTAGTCATCTTTCCCCAAGATATGATGGGCTTTGAGACTTGTAAAAAAAGACCTGTGCAGCATAATTTTGGAATACTCTGACATTCTGAGTTGTGAAATCACGTCTGTAACTGATTAGGATTAGTGGATTTTGACAAAGGAAAGGGATTACTGAAGTCCACAGTTTCTTGCAGTTGCTATAAGCAGACACAGAGAGCACAGCAAATTGAATAACATCCCTCCTGCCCTGAACACAGGGTGACAAAGATGACACTGACCCACATGTTTTCAGACAATCCTGCCTGAACAGTGGAAGCTGCAGGCCTGGAATGCCAACAGTGTGTGTAGGGCTCCAGAAGAGCAGAGCTCACTGAGGGGTTACCAGGAGAAAAGCCCCCACGGGTTTTCTGCCTTCTTTCTGCTGCTCAGAGAAGGCAGCAGCTTCTCAACCCCCCCTCAGCAGGAGCACCAAGAGCACAGAATGGGAGCGAGCCCAGGCTCAGTGACAGAGGTGCCCTGTGCAGTGGATCTGTCTGTGCAGGCATTTCACTCCATGTCCTTTGCACTTCAAGCCATGCACAGTTAGGTGCTACCCAAAAAAAAGGTGCAAAACTAAAACTAAGCAGGAAAATTTCAGTAAGTGAAGGAATCTGATGCTTCACCTGCTTTTCCCAGTTGGGTTTACAAACACAAATGGTGTTTCTGTGACTTTCCCCTCTCTGAAGGGGAGTGGAGTGGATAGAGATTAACTTTCATCCTCCCACCATGCTGCAGGTAGCAAACAAGAGGGAGAATATTAACCTCCTTTCTCTCAATAATGATCTTCTGATCTAAAAAAGTCTTTTACCTCTTACAACTAAAAATATGTGAAATGAGGGGAATTAGAACAAAAGCAGCTCCACTTCAGCATGCAAATATCCTTATGAGTTGGGAGCTCAGAAACACCACTGTGAATACAAATACATTTCACTTGAAGCAGAAGAGACTTTTTATCAATACAGAAGAGAGGAAAAAATCCCCAAATTGGGTCATGAAAGTGCACTTTGGACTTATCTTTATTCTTAATGGAAAGCCCATTCCTGCAGTTTTTAGGGAACGACTCCAAAGAAGCTCTGGTACCAGGAGAACTTCACACACCTCTAAGTGCAGAGTGCTTCTCAGATAAGTATTTTTATTGCTTTTTTTTTTAAGTTACAGAAAACGTTCTCTCCAGAGGCACAAAAGAAGATAAATGGTTTACATTATTCAAAGAAAAAAACCCCAACTCATCCTGCCCACTGTAAGATCTCTAAATATACCTGCCTTACCAGCAGAGCCCATCTCAGAGATTGGATCAAATTTCCAGCATCGATAATTTTGCAGAGGTAATGCATTATGTCCTCCCTCAGCTGTTCACCAACAGGAAAATAATCTGTGGGGAAGCAGCATGGAAATACCTGAAACTCAAGTGCTGAATACTCCAAATAACAACCCTCACCAAAGGTGTCAGCAGAAGGTGCTTGAGCAAACCATCACCCTTTCTGTCCCAGCTCTAGACAGACAGACATCCTCTTGCTTCTGACTCTGTGTTGCCTATTGCACTCTTATATTTCATCTAGAAGTTTGTTAAGGAAAGCCAGATATGTTTATGCCAATAATCTGTCCCTGAGGCCAGCAGATATCTGCATTCTGCACTTAGACTGAGAGCTTGTGAAACTCATCATGGTTAAACACAGCCAGAGGAGAATGACACCTTGTCTTTAAATGCTGTGCAACTATTTAATATTTTATCATTTTCTGTTAAGGAACTGTGAGGATTTTGCTTGTAATGCACACCCCTGCTAAAAGTTAGGTTGTCTATTACACTCACAGTTCTATTATATTTCCCAATAAAAAAGCTTCTTATTAAAATTGTGTTAAATCAGCTTTCTATTGGGAATTCTGGCATTTGTTTTTATGTCAGATTTGAGTAACAAGTTAAAATGTCACAATCTACAGCAAAATCAGGTTCCAGAAATATTTTCTTTAAGGAAGATCAAACTGCTTTGTGTTCAGAAGGATTTTTCAATCTTCATTGAGTAATAGTCGAAACAAAATATTTGACACATAAGGTTCCAGTGATTTCCCATAGCATTCTGATAAAACCTTATGCATTTTTGGGAAATGCTCCCATTTTGCCAAATCAGTAATATCAGATAGAAAAATGCATCAACCAGAGCCACTCAGTCACCTCTGAATTCAATTCCACTCCTTCAGTTGCTGCACATGATTTTTTTTTCTCACTTTTTATTGACTGAACTTTGTTCACTGGATTTCAAAAGTGTTTTCCCAATAGTTTCTTTAGAAAATACCAGAAAAAAGCTTCTCTGCTGGTGGAGGCTGGCAAAGCTCCAGCGAAGTCAGTGGGCCTCAGCTGAGGCACTGGCCCTTTGTGAGTGCTCACAGAGGCTTTTTATGTGCTCAGAGATGCTGGGCTATGCAGAGCAGTCAGGAAACCTCGCTGAGTCTCCAGTTTGCAAAGATTACAGATATTTTAGCAGTCACCACTCATTCAGGAGAAAGGTAGGGTGAAGTTTTGGGTAAAGGGAAGACTCAGAGGGATTCAGAGAGCTCTGAGTGCTTTACCTGCCCACCCTTTGCTCAGCGCCCCGAGCGCCCGGGAGAGCCAGGGGAGGCAGGGTCAGGCAGAGAAGCACTTATGTGGAAACTCCCAAAAGCACCTCCTGCTGCCCCTTGCTGTCTTTGCCACTCGAGGTCTGAGCAGTCTGAGGAACAAAACCTGTACTGTGGAGCTGGAGGAGGAACATTCTGTGGCAAAGCTTGCAGGAGAGAGAGCCTGAGGAGATGGGGTGTCCAGGAGAGCCTCTAGGCCATCATCCTGTCCATGGGGCTCTTTGGTAACACAGGAGGGACCCTGAGTGCAGCCTGGGCATCTGAAACAATTCTCCCTCCTCCCAAATTATCTCAGACCTGCAGAAACCTTTCCATGTTGGATCTGGAGCAAAGGCTTCAATTAATGGCATTCTTGCATATATTTGCATTACTTTCTGCTGTGGAAATTGGCCAATAGTCTCAAGGCCTTTCATCACTGTGGCTTTTTACCATAACTTTTTATTGCTTATTCTGCATAGAGTCTGTCATGGATGGCCATTGCCTGCAGACAAGAATTTATCTGCCTCTACAGAAACCCACACACATCCCGTGGGCTATGGAGAAGTGAAAGTTCCTCAGAAACCCTCATTTCTTCACTTTTCTGTAGTCTCTAAAGAGATGAAAATCAGTACCTCTGCTCTAGTCACACTAAAGGAGATGACAACTCAGCAGTCAAGGGCAACAAAGAGCAAAGAAAAAATGACATTATAGAAAAATATTAATGTGATTGCTGGTCCTGTCCACCCTAAAAAGTAACTGAAATCAGTAAAGAAAACGAATTCCATGTGATCTTCATCTAAAACATTTGGTTCTGCCATGATGCTGCTCACTTGCTCAAGAGTGGTGTCAGTTTAGGAATTTCCTGATAATGACACTGCATTTTCATGAGAGTAAGGAAAGTTCATCTTGCAGAGCTGCTCACATGTCAGATCTGACTTAACCAAATGAAGAGTTTTTAACTTCAAGAGAATTGAAAAATACTTCAGGGCATATTGTTGAATTTTTAAGTTTCGATGCTAAAAATATCCACCATATAGTAGCATCAGTAGCATAATAAAGCATCACCTATTTTATAATTTAATTTCACTGAAAGTGAAATTAAAGTGCTATTGGTGAGAAAAAGAAACAGAAAAATCTGGTATTGCACAAGAAATACAGTTTAGTAGTCTGGAAATCAAAAATAGGCCAGAATAAAGAAGGCAAAAGAGAGTGGAACAATATCAAAACCAAGAAAAGAGCACTGCATTTTAATCCAGTTCTTAATACAAAGTCATGCCTCAGTGCACAGATAGCCAGGAGCATTAAAAGAATACTGGAGTCATAAGCACAGGACCATACCTTCCTCTTCCCCCCCAAAACAGAAGAAAAAAAATCTCATTTGAGACTGCAGGAGCTGAGGCTTTAACTCTGCCAGCAGCAGATACAAACACCTCTGAGTGACTGGCATCAGTGTGAAAACAGAAACACCAGAAAAATCGCTCACAAAGTTTTTGAGGGTGGAGGAGATGATCTAGATTAAAAAAGATCCTCCTAAACCCAGCAACTGCAGTAAGCTCTTCACTGGGAGAAGCTGAGCTGCAGAGATGTGACCAGCAGCCCCCTGAAATCAATGGCAGAGCCCTGCTTGGCTGCAGTGCTCAGAGCAGGCTCCACTGCCACAAGGCTCTAAGTGCCCCTCTATCCAGCTCAGCATGTCTGGAGAGACAGAGCTTTAGACAGGACTCTGCAATAAACAATTGAAGGCAAAGGTTTACAAAACTGCCATTCTGAAGGGCTGGGAACTTGGACAATTCACCTTAAAGCTTTGTAACAGCTGCTCTGCCCAGGGATGACAAATGCTACCTCCTCCACTGAGAGATGGAGAGAGAGAAATCAAATGTGTCAGCTGCTTTTACTGTGTAATGCTGCTTTCCAATCTTTGAAAAATATCAGATATTAAGAGAAACTTGTGGGGAGAATGTGAACAGGCATTCTGAAATAGAATTATCCAGAAAAAAGGTTGAAGGTATTTTAAAACACCCTGAGAGGTATACAACCCTCACACAGCAAGGAGAGAGAAAAATTACAGCTGATAGAAAACTTGTTCTGTGTTCCTCTGGCATTGTAAAATAAAATATAACATGTAGGAAAATGAATGTCAGAGTATGACAGCTGATTGCTCTCAGACCTGGCACCCAAATGTTAAAGTTTTTGGGTGCTCTAAAAACAACAGATACAATAGATGCATTTAGAAACAGAGGAAAATGCAGGGAAATAAAAGGAAAAGAACCTTGAGCACATTTTTAAAAAGCAGTACAGGACCCTGCAGGATAAGCCTCTGGTGTAAATGCCATTTAGTACTTCTCAACATGCTACAACCTTAATTTCTTTTCCTATTTGTTAAACAAACCTGTGTTTTCCCACTACATTCCCTCCTGTTGGAAGGGGACACTGCAGAACTGGACTGTAGCTGTACCTTGGTTTTAGCCTCTAAGAATGTGAATATTTCCTTCCTATTTCACTCAGTTCCCCCAGATATGACAGTCATAGCATCAAAATACCCACTCAGAAATCCCTGTGTGCAATAACCCTGAAATAGTATTTTTTTACTAAATTATTATTTATATTTATATATATATACACATTAAATATATTTTTATATTATACTAAAACCCATTTCTATACACAGCTCTCTACTGAGAACTTTCCTACCACTAGAAGTTGTTTGAACAACAACCATTTGATGTGCAAGTGAAACTTTAGCAACTGCTCACTCACAGGGATGGTTTTGTTTTCCATTTGCTCTGTTTAACAGCAGATAACCCTTCAGGTGAGGCAGGATCTGTGATGCACAGGCCCCTCTGCTCCTGTGCTGGATTCACCCCTGGCATCAGGATGGCAGTGGAGACACAGCAGGGGCAGCCCTGGCTGTGCTCTGTCCCTCTGCCTGGTGAGCCTGTGCACTGCCAGCCATCTTTTCATGAGGCTTTTGTAATTCCACAACTCAGGGAATTCAGTACAGGACTTTCACTCACTCTGGCAAAGCACAGAAGAAACACCACACTGAGCTTTCTGAGGTTTTCAAGAAGCTTTGGCAGCATTTCCCACCCACCCTGGTGCAAGGTGAATGCTTTCTTAGTGTTTAATTTTTTGGAAGAAGAATGAGGGAGCTGCTGTTTGGCTTTTTAGTGGCTGTTGGTTTTGTTTGTTTGTGTTTCATTTGAGAATACAGACCCCAAGATGAACCTAGCAGACAAAGGATTATAAACAAGTGCACTTCATCCTTGCAATTAAAATAACAGTGAGTGCTAGCAAGGGGTTTTGCTGACAGGGATAAAGATCACTGGCTGTTAATCTTTCTGCCCCCAACCCAAATATCCACTGCCTCAGTAACGGAGGTTTTGCTGCCTGCCCAGTCAAATACACAGCCAGCACCTGTTGCACTAAGAACATTTTATATGTTTAACCTTTCCAAATCTACCTGCAGATTCCCCATTTCCAGAAGGAACTAAATCTTCACATCAGAGAGAAGAAAATGTTCCTTCTGAGGTAAGCTCCAGCTTCTATTCCTACCCATAAAAGGTGGGAAAATGCACAGCCTTTACTAATGTTTGATGGAGCTGCATAATGCATTTTGTGGTGTGAGAAGTTTCAAACCCTTCAGACCATTTTGTATTTATGATGCAGGTCTTTGCTGTACCAAAAAAGGCATCTGAGGTGATGTAAAATAATGCCTTTCTTGTTAGACTGCAGCAGAAGCCTTCCCTACTCTCTGTCTGCTCTGCAGCAATTTACTTTTAGTTTGCCATTAGGATAAAATATTATTTTCCTCAGAATGGAGCCCAGGAAATTTTTCAAGGTGACACAGGATGATGTTACCAAAGAAAAAATTTTGTCACATGTTTTGTAAAGGACAATTTCTCTTGCAGCCTGAAATACCACTTGCTTCTTGTGACAGTGTTGGCAAATCCTGGACTCAAGATCTCTGAAATTAGCCTTTATCTTTCTTAGGGGGTTTGGTCTCAGCTGAAACCCAACCACAGGAATAGCAAATAATTAAAACCAACCAAACAAAACCTCCCAGCTTTTGAGATTTGTTGCTATTGTTAATATTTTCCTCTAGGGGGAAAATGCCATCAGTGTTTGGGAGCCAATGGCCAAGAGAAACATACTTGAAAGTAATTAATTAAAAAAGATTCACAGGTTCTATGTAAGTCAGCATTGTTGCATGGGTGTGTTTAACAGATCCAGATTTTACTACTTTCCTGGCTGCAAACACTGAATCACATCCATTTCCATCTTAAATTGCACCTATCTCAGAAAAGCAGCTCTTCCCACACTCAGTAAGGGCTAATACTGGTATTGTAATGTGAATAAATTACCCAGAGGGAGAGGAGATGAGCCCTGGTTTGCACAGACCCCATCAGTGACATACACAGGGAGAGCTCCAGAGAGAGCTGCTGTGAGGATGAGCAGCATGATCTGCCTTACCTCTGTGGGCAGAAGCATCTTGGAGAAGAGTTCCTGGTAAATAAATTGCTTTATGGCTGAAGAGAGAAGCCTGGGCCTAGAAATCACTGGGAGGTTTCCCTCCTCCTCCTCAGCTACAGCACAGAACTCAGAAAGTTCAATCCCACCTAGTATCTGTGAAAAAGCATGATCATTTCATGAAAATACTGCTGCAAGAGCTCCTACAAGCACAGACAGTTATTTTTGTTGCTTAGAAGACTGTAACTGTTAACAAACCAACCATTTAAACTAATAGAGTACTTGGTTTTCTGGTGCTGTTTATTTTACTGTATTCAAACAGGAAAATGACATTTCAAGGATCAACACTTTATTATAAACTAATACCTTTCCTAGTAACTGAGGTTTCCCTGTAATTCCCAGCCTGGCTCTGGCTCTGACTGAAAGGCTGAGTTAATTTCTCAGTGGAACAGCAGTTGAGAGAGGGATAGGAGAAAAAGAAAGAAACCTGAGACAAGGCTGTACCAACTCGAATTCTCTTCTAATTTGGTAAAGGCAGATGGAGTGATATAATATGAATTTTAACCAGAACTTGTGCTGGGGGGATATTTCTGAAGAAATTGTTTTGTTGAAACCTTGGTGGAAAAGATTTATTTTTTGCTAAGTGGTGGGAAAGAAGGAAGAGGAGAGGCAGATGCAGCACTCCAGCAGCCCCTCACAGCCTGGGAGCTTCACTTCTGCCACAGCTCAGCATCACCAGGGCCAGGTGATTAAATTCAGTGGGAGTTCTGCCCTCAATATACAGGGTCTGATTTAAGCACTTACTAAATGTGAACCTCCTCACACACCATTATTGAAAAGGCTCTTCTTCAGAAATTACCTGGAAAAAATTAGTGCCTGTCTCACAGCTTCTGGTGCCATAATAAGAGGCTTTCAGAGAGCTTCATTTGTCTGGCAGAATGTTTCTGAAAAACTAAACTAAAATGTTTGCCTTCTTTGTTGAATTGGGCTCATGACAGAAGACTGCAAGGAGTTCCATTTTTGGGGTGTTTTTTGCTAGCTCTTGATCATTTCTTAACACTAAAGTTTTCTTTCAGTCAGAGGTTTAAATTTATCAGAGCTAATTGGTTGTCCTGTTTCTGTCCAGAAGCATTTACATTTTTAGATTCCTAAAACAATATATACTAGTGATTTTTTTTATTGACATAAAAGTGGCACAATACTTGACTACACTTTTCTTAAAAAATGTTTTTGCTACTCTTTATTGATCTTTATAGCTCATCTGAAGTAAAAGGGTAAAGGGTAAAGTTCTGTGTCCCAGGAAAGTGCAATACCAGTGACTTTCAAATGCAGCTGAACTAAACTTTCAACAGTGTAATACATGTTAGACCATAACAAATATATGATAAGATAAACCAGTGATCATAACTATGCATTCCCATGTATAAATCACCTGCAAAATGCTCCCATTCTAATTTTTCTCTTTCATCTAATTTCCTTAAGGATACCTTTATGTACAAGACTACCATAAATTACTTTTCCACTTCACCTTTTTAATTACTTAGCATAGAAATCAGGTCTTATTTCTAAAATATCACTCTTATTTACATTGCTAAATGGAAAAAGAGAATAAATTTCTCCTTTCAATGCTATCAGCTCAGTTTTCTGCAATCTAAGTTAAAAACCTGTACATTTTCAAACTCTGAGCTGCTGCAGAACTGCTGTGCCAAATGCAGGATGCTGCAGACCCAAGTTTTGCAGCCTTCTGTCAGGTTGCTGGGAGCTGCAGCTCCCGTGCATCCTGGAGTGTGCTGGCTGCTGCTGGGCAGCAGCTGCTCCAGGAGTGCTGTTGTACAGCAGATAGGTAGAGAGATAAAGAGAGACAGAGAAGGAGAGGAAATGAAAAGGCTTTTTCCACTGACATAGCTTAGAGTAGACCCAGAGCAGCTCTAAGTTATGGTGTGGTGTAGTTTGAGAGATTTCCTTCCCTTACACAATTGAACCTTTTCTAACCCCCAGTCCCTCAGAAGGAAGAGACTGGCTTGGTAAACACTGTTTGCTCCTGACCTGGCAGCTGCCCTCGCTCTTTGTGGTGCACAGGGATCACACAGAACAGACACCCAGGGCCCCACAGCCCTGTGCAAACCCCTCCCTCACCCTGCTGGATCCCTGCCCTCCCCCAGATGCTGAATGTGCCCCAAAGCAGCCACCCTGCACCGGTGGGGCCATGTGGGAGTGCCTCTGCTGTGGGATCCATGGGCAGCAGCAGCAGCTCTGCTCTCTGCCTCAGCAGCAACCACAGGGCACCAGCCAGGCTGGACACCTGTCACTTTTATCAGAAGCAGGAGAAGATTGCTGCTACAATGCACCTTGGCAGCCCCGACGGTCTCGTTTGCCCCTCATGCACAGAGTTTGTAATTGAGGCACCCTCCACTCTCCATCACAGCATTCCCAGCCACAGGCTGGAATCAGATCACACAAGTGAAACATGTTGGTAGCTAAACTGTTGTGATTTCAACAGACTTTCCCCTGTTATAACAACTTCAATCAACAACTGAGGTTTCTTTCTCAGTTTTGTTGTTTGCATTATGTGGTGTTTTAATTCATTGTATACTAATTCCAGTTCTGCATTAATTGTATGTTTCTGCACAGTAATTAACTAATCACTATGTCACTCCCTCTCTATTATGAATAACCTCATTAATTCAAGACTGAAAGCTTGGTGCCTGCTGCCATTGTTATCAATTTTCTTGGTTCTTTCTGCTGCTTCTTGACTTATAATCAAATATGAAACTCATGTATTTTTAAATACTCTGTCTTCTGTTTCCCCCACTGAAAAATTCATTGTGCTATCAAGCCCTTTAAAATAATGTTTATTCATTATGCATTTCTTTGCTAGGCAATCAAGAGCTGTTACAATAAAGTGTGTGACTTGCCCTCTCTATGGCAGCGATTCTGCTGTGTCAACATCCCCATTTTAATCCCAAGTTTACCAGAAATTAGAATTTAGATCTAAAATTTCGCTCCAAGGTTAAAGGCGCCACCAGACCTCTTTGCACGGGGGGAGGGATTTCTTTATTATTGCAATTACTGGTTTGGACATTTTTAGGTTCTACTTGTGGGTACGGCGCTGCAGACACGCTCAGCAGTGGAAGGTCAGAGGCTGGCAGTGCCAGAAGGGCTGGGAGTGCCCCCAGCACAGACACAGCTCTGACTAAGAGGATGCACGAGCTGCCAGAGCAGTCACGCACAGCTCGGAGCCAGGGCTCTCTGCTGCTGCCTGGCAGCTCCTGATGCGATGCTTGCACTCCAAATTTGCTCCATCGAGGCCCTGCTCCTCTCAAACCATTCCTTTAAAGCAACTTACATTTCAACAGTCTATTCACAGAGCACCCTCTTGTCTTTTTTTATGCTCAAATGGCAGCGAGAGGCTTGGATATTTTTTCTTTTCCAATAAAGACAACAAATTGAGCTTCTAAAATGTGTGAGCACTTAGGAGGACTGGATGGGAAATCTAATGATTCTGCACATGCACAGTCCTAATCCAAACCCACTGCAAGGTCACCTGACATAACTGTAGTTACTAATTTTTAACTAAAGTACCATTTTTCAAGCAGATAAACACTTGGGCAACACAAGAGGGCAAGAGGATGGTTCTATGTTGTTACAAGTTGCTGAGTGCAACATAATTCAAAGGAAGAATGTGTACTTGCAACAGCTGAGGGAATACTGCAAGTTTTTTTAAAGGAAAAGGAATAGGAATTGTGAAAGTCATCCTGGAGTCCAGGAAATGTCGTAAGGAATGTATTCATCCTTTAGGAAAGGCACATTGGTGTCCAAAGTATTTTCCCATTAAAAAATAAAAAGGCTAAGTTAAGCTAACAAATAATGAATAAAAAACTTAAAAGTGTATCTGGAAACTTTGGAGTGGTTTGATTACAAAAACCTTAATTGCTGCCTCTTACAGAGAGGAAAAGAGGCCCCTCTGCTGAGAGGCTGCTGCTCATGAATGGCTCCAGGGCTGCTCGACAGCACCTCCTGATCCACTGTGCACTGCACAGCAGCATTTATCCCAGCACACATCAGTACAATGGACCATAATGGCCTGTTTGCTCTCTCACAGTCCATTTGGCCACCCCTAAATGCATGGTTTGGGTGTGCAGTGAGAGGAGATATCACTGCTGGAGCTATTTCAGCATCTGCTCCTGTCCCAGCTACCACCACTGCTCTCATTTCTGCCTCAGATACTGCTGCTATTACAGACAACCACCTCTTTTCCATGTGCCTTCAGATCTTCCTTTTGATGCATGTCCAAGGTTTTCTGCTAGTCCAGTTGAATATTTCCATTTTCCCCTTTCTTTTTTACTGTTTTTGCCAGTTATCTGAATTTACCTGTTTCCCTTTGACTAATCCCACGTGGAAGCCTTTATCTCTATGAGTAGCATGTATAACTTTGTTCAAATTAAGAACTGGCCAGCAACATCATCCCCTCTTAAAGTTCAACTGAACCCCCAGTTGTAATTCAGAAAGGTGATTTTTTTTTTTCAAACCCATTGCTTCCCACTGCGTGACTAAATACGCCTTCAGCAGGAAGCAGAGAAGAGGGAAATGCAGAATATGTAAAGAAAAAGATGCCCTGGAAGCTGAAAAAGTTGCAATAAGCGAGTTATTTATGTATAAAATTGATAAATTAATTGAATCCATAGAGGATCCTCATTAGCCTGTTCCAGTCAGTTTGTTCTTGGACACCTGAGGTGGTGCTTGTGCTGAAGGCAATTCCTGGCTTCTCCTGGTGGCACTAAAGGAGAGGTCACATAGAGGGAACTATGAATACCCAGCATCCTCTCCCTCCCCTTTTCGCAGGGAGAATTAAATTGTTAACGAGGGTGACAGGTAACTGATTGTGCAGGACAGCTGATTAACGTTGTGCCAGGATAAATAAGGCAGTTTGTGGCTCTCCACGCCACCAGAGCAGGTTCCCTTCAGGTTTAGCTGACATCTCTCCATCACTTATAACTATTTCATTTGGGAGAGGCAGGGGACAGGGAATGTCTTTAACCATGACCAGGGAGACTGCATGAAGGAGTGTGTGGAGCAGAAAAGATGGCATGCCATCAATTCACAGCAAATTCACCCTGATTTCTTCAGCAGAAAAGCCTTTATAGTCCATTTTTAAAGGGAAGCTGAGACTGTGCAGAAAAAGTCACTTTGAAACAGCGAGAGTTGGAGCTCCATGCCCCAGCCCAATCTGTGCCCTGCAGGCAAAGTAAGAATCCAGGCTGCCAAAGAGAGCAGACTTCGAGCATTTCCATGAGTTATGTCCCAGTTCTTCAGACTTCAACACACCCAAGGATAAACTTCCAGGATCACCACTCCCCTGAACACAGCCTGCCCAAAATGATATGTATCATATTAGTTTAAAAGAAATACAAATGCCCATATGCTTAACTGCCAGGAACTGCAGAAACACAATCTGTGTGAATTATTCAATATGTGGGGCTAATCTGTAAATTTTGGGAATTCAGGCACACTCTCTGTTCTGTGTTTACACCTGGGTCATCTGCATAAGCACTTCATTTTTAAAACATTAGGTTTATAATTAGGCTGGTGTTAGGAAGAAGGCTGGCTGCATGGTGTGCCATAAAGTTTACTGCTCTTTAAGGCTCAGAACAAAACTTTTATGTTCATTGAACTGCTTCAAAGAACACTGATCACATGTCTACACACTGTAACTACTGCCTTGTTCGATGAAAGAGTAACACTGGAAAGCACTACAGGATTTGCAGGAATTTCACCTTTGTGTGTTTGCATTAAGGCAGGTTACTGAAAGCAATTTGCTGTGCTTCTCGGAATAAGAGGGTGTCCCATTACAGAACCTCTCAGCAAACCTGGGTATCATGATTGGAAGAAGTAACAGTGCTGTTACAACTGATTGCTAGGCATGATTAAATCAGAGTTCCTACATCAGATATCTCAAAGCAAAGGACAAAACTGATAGGGTATTAGAAGAACTCAGGGTTTGAATTTAGTTTGGGAAAACAATTTACTATTACTAGTTTTGGATCCAGGTCTTATTTCAGTTCAGCTGCAGGCTTTATAAACAAAGACATTTTAGAAAAACAAACATCACTTTGCCTAATTCAAGTCTTTCTCAATGCATATGTAAGACTCTGACACACAGAAGCCTCCTGGTTTTAAACTGGATCTATGTCTATCCTAAATAATCCACCATTTACATCAATCTTGCTAAACTGCTTGCCTGTTTGTCTGCCAGTAGCCTTTCAAATTAAATTACAACACAGTAATTGTTTCTATTGGCACCACGTCTTTGCACTGGGGAGGGGAACTGCCATTGTCTATTTATTGAAAAAACTCCAATGGCATTATTCTCAGCATAACTGAGTATGAAATTCTGCACCCATATTTATGTCAGCTCCAAATAGTTTCTGATGCAAACCTTGAATTAACAAAATATAGGCAGGAAAAGATGGGCAAGCAATGCCCATGAACTGAACCTGTGCTTGTTCTAGTGAATCTTCACAGGGTGTCCCACAACACAAGGTGTAGCTCTGGCAGCTCAACAGGAAAGAACTGGCAGCAGTGCAGTGAGTGCCAAACCAGTGGAATTCACCTTCATTCCTGTGCATGAACACAGTAGGAGCAGGTCACAGCAAGGCCACAAACCCAGCCCCTGGCTGCCCCACTGCCTGTGCTCTCCCCTCCCTGCTTATACCAGGATTGACTCTGAAGAAGGCTCTCAGGGCAAACTTTGGCTGCCAACTCCCTTGTGTTTGTGTGAAAGGAGTTATATTCTTCTGCACTCAGACCATGGCGGGCTAAAAACAGGCTGGGAGCTGGGTGTGGACAACTGGATATGAAGCCTTTAGCACACAGACTTTATTTGGAAAATCCCCACAGAAAAATCTCCACAGGTCTAGAGATACAGGAGACACAAGTGAAACATCATCAATTTGGCCTAGAGTTAACGGGAACACATCGCCCCAAATGGAGCAGGAATGACAAAAGCCTTAAAGAATGAAGGCAGTGAAAGTGTGACAGAGAAATAAAGCACTGATTTTTGTGCTCCTCCCCTGTCCAGGACACCACTGGTGGTGTTTGCTGCTTTCCTGCTGTGTCCGTTTACGAGAGATGTCAGTTCTTCGGTGGCCTGTATAATAACTTATTATCAGAGACAGCTAACACTCTGAACAGAATTAAGACTGCTCACAGCAAGGCAGAGATACATATCAGACAATTACTGACCTGCAGATCTCAGAATACAAGCACAAGATGGGTTAGAGAGCCTCAGAAGATTCGCTGAACCACAGTACTAAGGCAAAAAGTTACTGGAATAACTGTTTCAGTCCAATTGCTGCCCCACATTCCCCTTTTCTTTTTCTCCCCCTAAACTGAAGATGTGCACTCTTGTTTTGCTAGAGGACATGCATGCTGTTAAGTCTGCTTGCTTTCTCTATTAATAGACTTGTCAGAAAAAAAATCAAATTTCAAAATAATTCTGGCAAACAACAGTCAGTTGCAGAGAACCAGGTAAATGGGATATTTTTGGACAGCAGGTTATCAATTGAAATAAAGTTGATTTGAGGTAGAAAGGATCAGTTGGGAAACAGTATAGGAGGTACAAGAACTGGGCTAAACTAAAGGTTCTCCTTCTGGAGCCTTCACAGAACTGGTCCTTCCAGCAACCACAGGTCCAAGTCAGCCCAAGTGAGTCAGCCAAGCAGAGCTCTGGATCGTGGAGATTCCATCTGCAGCCCAGCACAGCTGTGTTAACTGATGATGAATTGCATAAACTCCCAGCTGCAGCCTGCAGTTTCACCTCATCAGTTGTCCCAGCCTTGGGCACAGTGTAATTAACTTGCTGGTCCTGGCTAGGCAGGTTCCTATCGGCACCTTATGATAAATTCTAGACTGATTTCCTCCCTAATCTGGACCATTAATGCTGTTTTTGAAGGCATTTAAACCAGTGAGAATCTAAACCAAGATTTTGCTACTGGATGGGAATAAGATAAAGCAGCAAATTCAGACATAACCTTTGGGGTTTTCCTATAATTCTGTTTTGATAATCTTTGATGCTAAATCAATATAAAATCACTATAGCGTGCTATAAACTTCCAGTGTGATTTCTAAGAACACAGTAACATCACAACATTATTAGGTGCTAACATTACAGATTCTTTTAAAACCTCAGTTCTGAGGTCAGTCTGCAGAGCTTTAGGGCTGGGTAGAGAGGACAGGCAGACTTTTCTTGTTATCATCTAAATCACACCACAGACCATTTGTGCCCACGCTGTACCAGGGGCTGCAGTCCCTGCACTGCACCTTATGGGTATTGTTCAGAATGCAAAGTGACTTTCACCCAGTTCTCTCTGGCTTACAAAGGTCAGTTTTGTAAAAATTGCCATCTTGATTGATATCCTGATGTCAATTTTTATAAATTGTTTTGCTGATAATTGTGGCCATTTACAGTGGCAGTGGAAGTTTTTCCCCCTGTTACTGAGAAAGCTGAGGTGACAAGTGCTAAACAGTGATGAAGCCCATCCACATCTGCCTTGAAGAAGATCTGATGGCCTTCCTGAAAGGAGCCACAGGTGGAAGGAGTGTCCTCAGGCTGGGAATTGAGTTTAGAGATCAGCTTTTCCTTTCAGGAAGGTGACCGAGAACCTGGCAAACAGCAACCTGAAATGCTCCCACAGGATTTTGGACCCTTGTTGCACGTTTCCAGCCAGGGAATCATGCACAGAGGCTTCCTGCTGCACCAAAATACAACCCTCTGGCCAGGTAATGGGAGTGCATCCAGTGGGGCTCCTGCTGAGCACAGAATGTGGCACGGAATTTGCTGCTCAGCAGTGGGAACATGCCCAGTTCCCCTGGCTCCCCTTGAGCACAACTGAATCCTTACCAACACCAGCCCAGAAGACTGGGGAAAAAGGCTTCCATTCACTGGAAAAGGCAGATTTATTGAAAGCACATCCTTACCAGGCCATAAATCTGGGTCATCTTGCATAGAAATATTTTCATAAAACTTCTGATCAGAATGAGATCTGGGAATACTCACATATTCCCTGTGTTTGTAGGAAAAGAGATACCTGAGGTGAAACATGGCCCTGACCCCCCATTTTGTGGTGTTCAGCATGGACACATAAACCTGTTCTGTGTCTTAGCAGGTATCCCAAGGCATAAATGAAGAGTGAGAAAAAACCCTCCTCATTTCTTTTGGTCATGAAATAAGATTTTTTTTTTCCATTTTTTTTGAGTCTTGACACAAAGTCACACATTCTCAAATGCCAATCAATGTTAAAAACATCATGCATTCAGTAAAGCACTATTTCAATAAGCTGAGAAGGTCAGAAAGACAGCATTTATTACAGCCTTACTGCAATTGAAGCTCTAGGAAGATATCAAGATTTACCTAGGAAAGGCTCATTTACAACCTCCATAGACAATGCTTATAACAAAATTTTGACATTCTTTATACTGCTCATTACAGGATTTGAACAAAGCAATCTCTCTCACACTCAAAATCAGTCCCAAACTTCCGGAGAAGATGTGGTTAGATAAAATTTTAATAGATATAAAAATGCTAGAGGTCTCAACAAATTGCCTGTGTTCTAGAGGAGGATTCTTTTGAAACCTGCTCCTTCCTACTTCCACTTGTAGCTTATGTCTGCGAGGTCTGTATATGAAAACGTGAGGAAAAGAAGCAAAAAGATTCAGAAGACACTCAAGCTGAGTTGGAAAGTAAATGTCATAAGACAAAGAGGTAAAAATAAATATATTTCAGACCTAAAGTTGCATATTCTCTTAACATGACATTAATTCAAAAACTGACTGCCATCCAACTGAAAAGTAAGCCTGCCTTTTCTCTCTAATCCTGGTAAGGTTTGTTCTATTATTATGTTGTACCTTTTTTTTCCAAGCACAGTCTCAATGCAAAGGTTCAGCCTTGTTCTGTTTAAATGCCCTTCTAAAGTTCTTTATTCCACTTTATTGCCTTTAGAAACGGGATGAACAGCACTGAAAAAGCCAGAAAATTACTCTGGACGTACCTTCTAGCTACAGATGTTCTCTAATATTTCCCAAACAAGCAAAACAACAACTGAAGCTTAATTTCACCCATGACTACTTTTCAGCAATTTTCTGGTGCAATCCAGAATCATCCATTTTACATCTTTTTGAATAACAGAAGTGTGTAGTAACAGTTGCTTATAAGTTCCACAGTTTCACTCCAGAGAGGTCCTCTGGGCTTCCCTTCAAGAAAAATGACCACTGAGAACCAAACAGAATCACTCAAAGATTATTGCCACTAATTTGTCATTCTTTTTTCATTTGTTTGTTAAATTCAGGCTGTTAACAGCCAGCTAGGCTACTACATGCCCCCACATCCACTCTGATTTCATAATCACATGCACACATAAGATATGTTCTGTTTTTATTTAAATGTATCATTGATTGCTCCTCTTACTGCAAACTACAGACCATGGCTGCTATCAAGCTAAAGGTGCTACACCAGAATATCAGGATTAAATGTACAAGGAATTATTTCATGTATTTCATCACTGTTGACTTCAGTATAGCTAATTCTCATTAAGATGCAAATCTGCTGAGTCCACAGCAATTAGAAGGAAGGAAGTTTGTGACTCAGGAGCATGTTCTGATTGGGTGCTCTAATGTTTATTTGGGATTGGACTGGGTCATTCTTCTCAGTGCCCTCAAGAGCCATTTGGAACTCTAACTCTGCAATACTGTCTTGCATCCAAAGGGAAATGTGCCCATTATGGCAGAGCTCTATGAAATATTTTCTTGGTTAATGTGCTTTTCCATTGAATTATTCACAGATAACCATGGTTTCAGGAAAAGTGTGTCTTTACAGGGACAGCACAACAGGACTATGCTACCTGATGGCAGGAGAACCAGCAAACAGGGTCTGCCTCTCAAAAGAAGTTTTTCAGCCCCTTTCCACACCTTTCAGAAAGAACCACTTCTTCACAGAATCCCAGCCAATGTTTCAGCCTCAGTGTGCTCTGTTTTTAAACTGAAAAATCATTATCTACTGTTATCATTAAATTGTGCCCCTTCTGGAGTCAATACCTTGTCTTTATCAAGGAGAAAAGCAGAGAAACATATAATCAAGGCAAGAGGCTGAAGAGGTGGATGCTTCACCGTATTATGGACTTCATTTAATTAAAGTCTCTTAACCTGCTCTTAATCAAAGCAAATGGCAAGTGGCATGCTCAGCAGATGGATACAGCTGTGCATAACAACCATGCAGGTGTTTAATTTTATATTTGGCAAGTGGAGTAAGCAGCATTCAAACATTTGAAGAGGAGGGGGTGGTTAGTGAGGGAGGGTTTCCAAGACACATTTCACTGAAAAAGGGAGATTATTCTGCCTCTATTAAGTTACTCAATCAACTTCACTAGTTTTGTGTTAAGTCCCAGTTCGAATTACAGGGGCAGATGTATAATCTGTGAGGCTTTCCAGGGTAATCCCTCTCTCCTGCTCTCCACCCCTGTAGTTTTTAAAGGCTAACTGTGCTAAACTGCAGAAACCCAAAGAAGTTCACTTTTTGCATCCCCTATTCCAAATACAAAAGACAATGAATGAGAAGTGACAGATGCAAAACCATCCTAGGTAGAAATTTACCACTGATGGAGCCAGGAGCTCCAGAAACCTGCTAAGGAGGCAGTGAGAGAAAGAAACCCAAACATAGGGCTTTCCAAAGTACAAATCCAGAAAAGTAATTATTGAGATTGTCACAAAATAAGAAAAAAGAGTATTCATTGTAAGTAGAAGTCTGCCACAAATGTAATTAAAATGAAAAATAGTAATTTAAAACAAAGCCAAGGAAGGCTAAATTTTGCATTTCATTAACATTGGTTTTCCCCTGTACCCCCAGTAATTCACAGAATCATTTACCTGCAAGAACAAAATGGAATAAGGCCAGGTAAATGAAACACAGGCAAAATGACAAGTATTTGGCATCTGCTGTATTAAAAATACCAAAGGAAGGAATTCTGGCAAAGGATCAACAGAACCACAGCCTGAAAGGGAACTCTACTGAAAGGTGAAAGTGGCAGTACCATTATGTGCATCCATAGGTATTACCCAGACATTCAGCACAGCTACAGACAAGGAAGGAAGCAGAATGTGGATGGGGCAGAATATGCAATTTCAAAACATGTGAGTCAATGTTGGTGTTAAAGTGATTCAGAGACTGCCACGATTATTCTTCCACTCATTTCCACGTACTACAGCAGGTTAGCTTAAAATAGATTACACACTTTCATAATATTTCTTTCCCACATGTTCCCCTGATATACTAAAGTCTTTTGAATTAAAATAGAAATATCCATCAGATTCCCTCTGTGTTTTTCCATGCATAGAAAGAAGTTCAAATATCCTTGTTTAACAATGTGCATATAAAGAGGAAAGGAGCTGCTTAAGAATTCCTTCCATCAGTATTTCTCAGACTCACTGAAAACACAGCCCTGCTTTTGGCTCTGTTTCCACCTGCCTGCAAACTCTGAGATAGTTGGTAGAATATTTTGAACACTTTAAAGCTTTTTCTGCTCCTTTCCACTTCTTTTGGCTTTCTTCTGTAGTCTTCAAGAAGTGGGACACTCCACAGCTGGAGAAATAGTGCCTTGGATAAGCATCATAATCAAAGCACACAGAATTTTTACACAGAAATTACTCAGGAAGTTTCCTTGTACTAAGTTGAGAGTTTATAAACATACAGAATTCTTTCTTATGCAATAAAAGAAATATTTATTTTGCTTTCAGTCAGATTAATTGTCAATCCACCCAACTCCATAACTTCAGGTGCTTTAGGAGCCCTTTAGGTGACTGTGATTTCCATGGTAACAAATGATACACCAACCACCCAGAACCCTCTAACAAGTCCTGTGCCAAGAAATTAAACAGATCTGCAGATGAACTGCCAGAAGATCAAGTTCTGAGAGCACTGCTGTGAAAAACTTCTCTTTTCTGGCTTTAGTTTTGTGGTACTTGCATTTTTACTTTGATATGTCTGAAACTGAAAAGCCCAGGACTCGAAACACCTTTTACCAGTTCTCCTGTTCTCATAGCCAGAGTTCAAACAAATAAAGATGAGTGAACACTCTTTTCCCAAAGAATAAGGAGAAAATTAATTTGCCTCAGCTAGTTTGTTACACAGATGATAACAATCTACAAAACTACCACCCAACTTCTTTATCTCTCAGTGATGCAAACCAGGTCACCCCCAGGTTTCAAAGTATTTAATGTGTCTGAAAAAGGCCTTGCTGCTGTCTCTGTTGAGGAAAGGATCTCAAGGTGGAACATTTGAAGGCTGCACCTGTGCTGTATCCATGGCACAGAGCTCCTCCAGGAGCTGCCAGGAGCCCCTGGGACACCCCTTGGCATCTCCCACCAGAACAAGATTATCAGTGCAACCAATTCCAGCGATTGGAAACACTTAACTTTTTCTAAGTATTTTTGGTTTAAAATTTGTCAAAGATAATTGTCTGGATGGTTTTGAAATGCAAGTTTTTAATGGCAAGCAGGTTAAACACCTAGAGTAGTTGAGAAAGGGGAAAATTAAAATAATAAAATGACTTGATTTACCTATAGTCTGTAGCATAGATGAACTCCAAACGCCACTATACTCAAAGCACATGTGAGAAAAAGTTATAATTCATCACACATTCCTTAAAAACACATTATTCAACATTTTGATTTACAAAACTTTTTCTGTTCTGTTTCTGCAAGCATAACATGATTTTGTTAAATATTTAAAGGCTTCCTTCTCAGCAATAAGCAAATTGTGTATTTGTGTAGCAGATGAAACACTAGTTATACCTCGGAGAATTACAAATATAAACAAAAAAAAGCATTCAGGTCAAAATAAAAATAAAATTAGAGCCTAAAATGTTTGTAGGAAATAACACAATTTGTATTTACCTAATTCATGTAGAATTAAAGTAGAAGCAGCTGTGTATCCAATGCTAACTTTTATGACAACCTATAATTCCATAAATTGTTTTAATTATAACCAGCTAAACTATTCTAGCCATATTTGCATTTCAGAGTGATTACTTTTGCAGCTAGCATATTAATTTCCTTAAAATTAATAATTTATTATGGTTATTTTTCATTTCTCCCTTGAGTGTATTTTCAAGAAAATAGTGTCCTAAGGCTTGAATAATTGCCAGCCAAATACTCAGCAGTTACCTTGATCTTTGCTCAAGCTACATGCAGGTGTGGATTTTATCAGAGCTTCCCTGTATTTCCTCCAACAAACAGACAATATGAGATAAGAGTAGAAAATAAAGTTACAAGCTGATTCGAATTCTTTTAGAATCACCATGATTCAAAGTTTTGATAGCAACAATATGCAGTTGTAGAGGGGCATCTCCTTTGCTCTCTGCAGATTATTTGGGTCTTTCCCACTAATCCTGTCACAGGCAGAGAGCCAGGTCAAACACAGGTAAGGCACTGTAAGGCCCCTTTGTAATGAAACAAGGCTGCAGTCATGGAAAGCAACACCCCACATTTATGAAAAATAAACCAGGGTGGCTCCAGCAGATGCTGCTGTGTTTGAGGGCATGGCACATCCCTTCTGTCCTGGCAGCAAAGCTCTTCCATCACTGCTCCATGCAGAGGAGCCACAGCCTCTCACCCCAGGCAGCTTCTCGACTCAGGGATCAGCACGGGCAGCCACAGATGGAGCAGTAATTTATGGGATTTGCCACACTGTTCTTGATTGGAAGGGGATTATACTTTTGGTTGAAATTAAGGGAAAAGGGGAAGGGGAAAAAAGACTAGAAAAGGCAAATACAATAGTTAGTGTTCTAGTCAGCAGGTCAAGGGACACGAACTCTCTCTTTCTGATACTTCTCTGTTCCACTCAAAGCTGCTTGGTTTAGTCCATGTGCTTAGAGCAAAACCTATACCAAGTGCCCATTTGAACCTGTTTGGTTCTGGGCAGAAGCAGAGCCAGGCTCAGCAGAGCTGAGGGGACACCATGGCACAGGCAGCCATTGGGAATGCTGAATGCTCTGTATCCCACTGACCTCTTGTGGCCCCAAGGACCTGCCAGAGGCAGATCCATGAGGGTCTGAAGGAGCACACTGGGACAGAGTGGGCTCCCACTTCCACTGCCAGTCCAGACTTTGATAACACAGTGTACTGGGGAAAAGACCTGTTGTCTCTAAAGGGAATTTATGTGTCTCAGTTAGTGTCTGAAGGAAAACTGGATAAACATCATCAGTGATTACAGGATACCTGGAGCAAAGAAATGCTTCCAACGAGATCCCTCAAAAATGAACAAAGCAAGCCCCAAAATTTTTCCTCAGGAACGACCACATGAAGCCAAATATAGTGCAGCTGAGCACAGGCAGGACCCCTTTGTCTGGGGACATCCATGGTGGGGGTGGGACAAGCAGTGCAAGGGAAGCACAGCTTCTCCTGCTCCCCTGGTGTCCCCTCAGCTGCCCAGCCCTGCAGCCACGAGCTGCCTGCAGCTGTCTCTGCCCTGACACCTCTGCCAGCCCCTCTGGGTGAGAACTGGGAAGATGCTCACCCTGATAAATTATCAGCCTCAAAAGAAAACGATCTGTTGGGGAAACTGAGTGTGAAGCAAGCTGCTGCTTGCTCTGCTCCAGTTAAGCTGCTCAGCATCAGAATCCTTGGAAAATATCAGAATCTGAGTATTTATTCTAGTTCACTATAGAAAGTACACTTCACAGGCAGTATTTACTGGCCCCCAGCTTCAGCAGATAACATACAGCCTGCAAATGGATATGAGAGCCAGCTCTTCCAGAGGGAAGAAAAACGCATTTCCTTCACTGTAAACTACATGTAAACACAAAATGGAACTGCCCAGGCAGCAAATGGATTTCTTTTTCCTTTTCAACTTGCAAAACATACCCTGATATAGTCAGCAATGCAGAAGGGTACAAATTGCATACTACTGCTATTTCTTAGACAGACTTCCTAAGTATGAATGTTAAATAGATACTTGCACCAACTTCTAGACCTAAACCTGTCAACTTTCCTTATAATCACTTTAAAACTTTTTAAAAATTCAGAAAGTTTCCATAAGGACTAAAGCATTGGTAGGTACAGCATAAACTGAAGATGGAATTCACTGCTATTGTTCTGCATCTACTGTTTGCATGAGACCAATCGATTGAGACATTCCCAGGTGGTTTTAACATTTAACAGGATCTATACAATGACAGGCAGAATTTTTAATACTTGGAGTCACAGAAGAGTGGCCTCAAAAAGATAAATTGTATGAGTAACTGGCATTGGAATGCACTGGTGATGTTTTTAAGGACTGAGACAAGAAATATTCCAGTTAGGCTACGTAAATTACCAGAATGTAGCCATCATTACTGAAAAGAGAATTTCCCTTGTTACCATAAAAAGAATTCATTGTTCTGACTGGAGAAATATATACTGTATGACTTATTAATAAAATAAATGTAACAAGTTATAATTAAATGGATCTTAAATTGCAATAATTACTTAGAAACAATGAACAGACAGGCACAGGTGAACACTACACACATCCAAGCACGCAGTGAAGAAAATGAGAATAAATGCGCTCTCTCTCTCTCTCTAATGCTGTGTTTTCAAGTAAGCAACCTGATTTCAGCCCAGCCAACCAACATAGTTGCTGTAATTAAATGACACAGGTTTATTATGTAACCAAATGTAAAGCTGTAGACAGGTCTGAACAGCACTAAAAGAAGATTTAATTAAGTTTAGAAGATCTAATTATGCAAGTTGGAACCAAAGTGTAGGAACTGGATCTGCTCAGCTCTGTCACTTCTTCCCAGCTTTTTATTCTAGAATTTCAAAGATTATTTAAAAAATGATAAAGAAGGAAAAAGGAACAGTTGGTCTGAAGTAATGAATTTTTCACTTCAAAAAAGAGAAAGGTACACTGCAACAGAATAATGGCAGCTGCACCACAGACAAGCTGTTATATTTAACCTCTCAACAAGCAGAATATTCTTTGCCTTTGATAAAATGGAAGTGTGAAAACCTAAGCAAATCTGATTGTTAAATCCCCCTTGCTGATGCATCTCAGGCTGAGAAGCACACACCAAAGCCCCTGTGGAGAGCCCTGCAGCTCACCCACGCACCAGCAACGCCCTCGCCCCTTTGCCCCGTGCTGCTGGGCAGTGCCCCGTCCCCAGTGCCCGTGGGCAGGTGGCCTGGTGGCCCTGTCCCTGCACAGGTGACCCCCAGCCCAGGACAGTCCCTGCTGTGGTGGCACAGCCCCTTGCCCTGCTGCCCGAGCAGCAGCTCCGCGTTTGCCTCCACGGGCTCCTCTCCTCGCTCGGCCTCTCAGCCCCTGCAATAGGCCAGGCAGGAAAAGCTGCTTGGGCTTTATTGCCACCTCAGCAGGCTCTTCCTTGCACCAAAACCTCCTTTTCCAACAGCAGAAGTTAAAAATCAAACACATTACAGTGGTGGCCTTTTCCCTCAGAAAGGCTCGCTGCACTCCAGACCGTCCACGTTGTAAACATTGCCACCCCTCCAAAAAAAGGGACAAGAAATATGGAAAGGGGGCTGCCAGTTTGGCTGAGCTCAGAGAGCTGAGCTCCAGTGGGGCCAGCAGCACAGGTGACATGTCACAGGCCCCATGGCACACAGGCAGCTCCAACTCCTCACAAGCCATGCTCCCCCTGCACCAGCGCCTCAGCTCTGGTTTTACCAGCTGTGAATTAAAAGTATGATGACAAATGCTATTGGTAAACACACAGGTGATGTTTTAAGGCTGTCAGTGGAATAAATTGGTGCTAAGGTACATTACTCATTATGCAGTTTTGTCCAGAATACTTCAATTAATTTCTCCAGAGGTTTTGGTTTTTTTTTTTCTAGTTTCTGTTTGGGAGTTGCCTCTGTGCTTGATCAGTGATTCCTTTTTGCTCCCTTAGCTCTTGTCTATACAATGACATGCTTAGACACATCTGAGAAATTCAAGTGTCTTGTTCTCCTCACTCATGTCTATCTCAATTCAATTCTCTTTCAGTTCTCTTTTCCTCTCAGACAATTCCTTGTTAGTATAAATCACCTGTCACTTATCTTGATGGATTTAGTTGGATCCAAACTGAGAAAGCTGAGATAATTCTCAGGTCTCAGCATAGCATTTTTATTTTACCATTCTGACATTCCACATAGAAATACTATAGTTTCCAAACTTCATTTAATATCATAGATTGTAAAATTACAGCTCTGTTAAGAAGGGTAGTCTAAGGGAGATTTCTGATTGTT
The DNA here is from genome assembly GCA_013398075.1 of Notiomystis cincta. Classification (NCBI taxonomy): domain Eukaryota; kingdom Metazoa; phylum Chordata; class Aves; order Passeriformes; family Notiomystidae; genus Notiomystis; species Notiomystis cincta. The sequence continues at coordinate 26,027 of VZRX01013304.1, read as the reverse complement.
CAGAAGGTGTTCTGAAGTACTCTTTTTAGCCATGAATTTCACTGTCTGCCAAAGAAATGTGTTTTTATGTACCATCATTACAGGAGAGAGTCTGCATGCTGAAAAAATGTGACTGTGGAGTTCACCTTTACTGACTAAAATAAACAGCATGAAACTACAGTAAAACTTTAAAATCTGGGGGTTATCCTGAGAACTGCACAGCATTTAGACTGCAGTGGTTTCAAGGCAGGGCTTAGGGAGGCCAGCCTGGACCCACTGCACAGCGAGGCCAGGGTGAGCCCTTCAGTGTAAAACGAAGCACACGAGTGTGTGAGCACAGAGCAGAGCTTTAACACCTCTTTTTTGGGTGGTGTTTTTTTCCCTTGCCCTGTCTGAAGTCTGTGGGGCTGTCAGGAGCTGTTTTGGACTCCACGTGCCACATCCCTCTCCACTGCAGGGTGACAGGCAAGGCAGGCTTTGCAGGCAGCCTGGCCTCAGTGGGCTCAAACTCTGAGGGTGTCCCAGTTCCCTCGGTGTGCAGTGCCAGCCTGGCCTCTCCTCTCATCCTCCAGAGGGATAACTCCAGCTCAGCCAGCAGCTCTGCTGGAAGGAGTCACAAAACACCACATAAAGGAGGCAGTGCTCAATTGCAGCAGGGGGAACTCCCCTGGTGACTTCAGGAGCTGTGGCTCATGCCAGGATTGCCTTTGTCACCACAGGAGGAAAAGTTTAGGAACAAGCTCCAGATATTTAATAGTCAGACTATGAACAGCTCACTAATATCAACAAGTTGACACTATGGTACAAGGGAATGAAACCAAAGATAAATGTGAAACCAAAGATAAATGTTGCACTGTAACCATTGCAAGCATCAATTTTAAAAAGAGCACTTTTCTAAATCCCTAAAGAGGTTTCCCCTCCACAAAAAAACCAAACCAACAACATTATAAATAATTTATGGCTCATTATAACATGATTTGGGCAGACATTAATTCATTAGGCCTTCAGGAATTTGGGTAGAATCCTCTAGGATGAATGAAATCAGACCTTGGGTTCTCACACATTCCTAGAATCATGCCACGGTTGTTGGTTCAATTATACTTTTTTAAATACTCCTCAAACACGAAATGATAAAAACTTCTTCAGCAATATCCTTACAATTGTGGTAATGTGCTATGAATTTAATTCCAGTGCACTCAGGCTGAAGGTACCCATTTTCACCCTCATTTAATGCATTATCCCCAGGAGGATTCATTTTGACAAAGGGAGTGTGTGCTCTGAAAATAGCTTCAGAAATGATGATACACTGCAAGCAGTGCCCTTAATTGTGAAAAAGTTCATTATTTTGGAAACAGGGGCTTGATTTTGTTTGTAATTTCTAAAATTCATTGCCCACTATTCTGTTCAAAATCTCCAAGCTACTGAGGAATAGCAATGCCCTTCTGGTAGGGCTGGCAGGACCTTCACCATATGGAGATTATCCCCAACGCAATAACATGATGAGCTCAAAGCCCATTAAAAGCACTGCTGAAAGAACACAGGAAATCCTGAGCTTAAGAAAATCTAGAAGGGGAAGGATGTTATTCAATTTTATTGACATGTTAGAGACACTTACTTTTTTCTTAAAATTCATGTTATCATTTTTAATCAGATAGCACTGTATTAATAAGTGCAATTAGCTGTGCAGATTGGGAAGAAAAGAGGGGGAAAGAACAACAAGCCTCTGTTTCCAAGTGTAGGAGACAAGCAACAACTGACTGCAAAACAGAGTGTGCTGACAATGCAAGTCTATAAATGGTTGAACATCTTGTCTGTGGTTTTGCAAAGCTTGCTTTCACTCCTCTGTGTGATTAAAAAAAGTAGATATAACCTATATGTAAAAAAATTTTGTACATTAAAAATATTGCACTTTTGGCTCTACCTCTTCTTCCATGGTAGCAGTTATACGAACTACAAATATACTTCTACCATTTGTTCTATTAAATGCTCTTCAAACAAATTACTTTCTATTCATAATAATTGCAGTTCATAATAGAATTGGATTGCTAGGAGACTGAGAAAATAAAAAATTTCAGGACATCTCTGTTGAAAACCCACTGATAAATTTTCTAAAACGCAGATACATCACAACCTGTGTTAGATAAAAAATGGCCCTTCTGATGATAGTCTGTAGCTAATGAAGAGTGGCACACAAGGAATATTCTAAGGATGGGGCTTAATTCTCTCAGAATTACACTCTTACTGTTCCATAATTCTGCTATTTACAACATCTGAATTTAGAAGTTAGTTCTGCTATGGGTCAACTGGTAAGAGGCTGAACATTTTGGCCATGACCCCAGGAAGGAATGGACACATTTTACAATCTACAACCTACTGGCACCTGTGATAAGTTACTTACATGTGGTAAGGAGAAGTTACTTATGCTTCCTATTAAGCATATGAATCTAATTAATTTGCTAGGGTAAGATACTAGAGCCCCTCAGAAGATAGGCATCAACTCTGCACCATTTTACAGACAGGAAAACCATGCAGCAAGTCAGTGAACAATTCTGGACCAGAAGAGTGGAATCCAGCCAATTTTCCATCCTTCTTGACCCAGACTGTATCATTCTCTTACTCCTTATGCAGCAGAAATCTCACTAATTTGGGGTGGGGTGTGTGGTGTCCAGTTAGAACTGTATTAACCCCTTTTTAGAGGGATTGCTTCAGTTTTGTGTTCTGCTTACAGCTAACAGCAATTCTCCTCTCAGCTTTCAGAGTATGTGGCTTGTGGACATTTCTTGATCCCAGTATCCCAATCACACACTTCATCTTTGTTATAAAATCCCCACAAAACTCTTTGTGCCAACATCCAGATGTTTTATGTTGCCTCTACTAATGCTTGTGCTGTAACAGTCACCTTCTATCTGCTCCATTCTCTCAGTTGTTTCAGGCAGCAATTAATCACTTTTCATACTGCTATAGGGCATCTTCTAGGCATGGTTTCCTCTGTACTGTACTTAATTTGACACACTCTAAACACCTTACAAACCATTTCATTAGAGCAGAAGAGTAAGGTCTGAACAAATAATTACCTGGTCATCTCTGGCACTCCTTCTCAATTGAAATCTCAGCTTGACAGATCTACTGATTTCCTCCCTGGGGCAGAAATATTTTTGTTGCTGGCTAAAATACAGCTTACAGGAAGTCACATGTCCAATGGACTGCAAGACTGACTGGAAGTAAGTAAACTGCTCTGCTACAGGCCCCTGATCTCCACTGTGCTCCTTATGTTGCACTTTATTCACTCTTGGCATGGAGCCACAATTGACTCACAGAATTATAGATATTTTAAATTCTTACCCTCTCCTTGGAAATCTAGCTTGTGTTTAGCTGCAGTGGTGAAAAGCAGGGAGGAAATGAAGTGCTGGAAGATTTTCTTCACAGAAGCAACCAAATGGCATCCATGCAAATCCCATGACCCCTTCAGCCAGTCAGAGACAGGTGAGCACAAGAAATCAAACCATCCTCTGCACAGGCTCTGCAGGGAGCTCTTTGCTTCTGCTGGCACCACAGGACGTGGACCTCAAAACCACAAGCACAGACCACCTGTAACAGATAAAAGTTCAACTCAGAGTCATTCATCTGTGTTTTAAACTCTGTGAGCACAACAGCAACATTTAAAAGCCTGGAAGCTTCCCTAACACTTTGAAAGCAAGCAGAAAGCTGTGGTACATGGTGAGAAATTCTGCTAGAGAGAACACCAACATCTCAGAGTCAGCAAAGAGATCACGATTATTGCTCCCTCGGGGTACCACGGAATAATAGGAGCTCATTTGAAAACAGATAAAACCATGTGGCTGAATGGAGTTGAGCCTCTGCTGTGGACTCCGACCTGTAAAAGACATGGCTGCTTCTTTTAGCAATATCTGCAGTACAGTTTTATGGTGCACACTCAGTCTGGCTGTAAAAAGAGATGTTACAGACGAAGTAAAAAAAGATTCATTCAAAATAATATTGATCAAATTACAAGATCAGTGAACAGTGAAACAAGTACATTTTCCTGTAGGTCTTTGTCACTGATTGACTGTAGAGCCATTAGTGTGAATGTGCTTTTCTAATGGCTGAGCAGAATTGACTCCTGAATGACAATGTTTTCCTCCAGGCTTATAGAGCCCCAAAAGTGCAAGCTTTGCTGGACTTTAAAGAGCAAAGTTTCTCACTGCCCCAGAGAGAATTCCATTTCTATTTGCAAAAAAAAAGTATATCTGACAGTAACTTATATTTTAATTGTGACAGTTAAGTAGAAGGGAACTATAAACCTCTGTCAAAAAGCAAACCAACATCCATTCCCAGGTGGGCTCTGCACTTTGCTTCTGTTTCCTTATGGATTGACTACACAGGCATCTCACTTTGTATCTCACCCACTGCAGTTTAGCCACGCCCTAGCAGGCACCCAGCTCTCCAAGGAGATCCAAAGCACCTTCAAATGTGGCAAAGGTGCTGAGTTCAGGAAACAAAAGGACTCACCGTGGAAAGGACTCACAATAAAAAGGGCTCACAGTGGAAAGGACTCACAGTGGAAAGGATTCACAGTGGAAAGGACTCACAATGCTCCAGCCCAGTGACAATGGTGCAACACTGACACTCTTAAAAGGACTCCTCAAGGGTGCACACACACCACCAGCTGTGAAATCCTCCCCTCCACCACGAGACCCACACACCACGTGGAGCAGAGAGAGACAGGGGCTGCAAGTGGGACCAGAGGAGGCTGTGAATGCTCAGGGGAACCCCTGCAGTGGGAGCCAGGTCAGCCCAGCAGCAGGAGCCACTCCCTGGAGGGCACCCAGGTGGGCACAGCTTTTCTCACGTGGCCAATCCAGCAAATCCAGTGGAATTGTTCAGCCCCCTTCTGCACCATCACACAGGGTTCAGCCATTGATGGACAATAAAAGAAAACTCAGCTCTATGTCTGACCAGCACAGCTGCCAGAGGTCCCACAGAATATTTAACAATTAGTTTTTACAGAGCATTGTATGCAGAAACCTTGAAGCCTGATGAGGTTTAAAGCCAGTATTTCACTGTCAGAGACAAGAAACTGCTCTGGTTATTGCTCATAGTGACTTCATGTCCAGTTAACACCTATACCAAATAAATTATCTGTCACTTCTGATATTCCTGTCATTTGCAGAGATACTGCAAATTTTCATGCATTTATATAGTGGGTAATTTATCAGATATGCTCATAAGAACTCAGGTAACCTAGAGAGCACTAAATCCTTGGTCCCTGCTGAGGTGCACTACAGAAAAGCTGAAAGACTGGAGAGGAACTCCATTGCCCAGCTGGTTTCCACCCTGCAGCTCTGCCCTCCTGTACAGAGCTGCACTCACATGAAGCTTCTGGGATATCACAGATTATTCTTTAGGACTTCATCTAGAAAGCACAATTTAATTTAAATAAACTCATAAAGATTCCTGAACAAACAGAACAGATTGTTGCAATACCTGGCACTAAAATTTAAGAGCAGATAGCTGCAAATAAAATTAAAGGTGTTTTTCTCTACTAATCAGGAGAGAAAAAAAAGTCCCTTTGGATTTTATCAGAATTTCCCCACTTACCACCTCAGCCAATGAAAATGATGTACTGGCAGTGGCATTTCTTTTACTTACAAACCTCATCAGAAAGAAGATGCATTTTGAGATTAATTTAACAGGTACCAGAGAATCTTATCCTTACTTGCCTCCTAAGCTGTTTTTTTTTTTTATTTTTAAGACAGCATATTTCACAGATTACATACAATTAAAACATAAAACATACACAAAAATCACTGTTCTATTTTCAGATCAATAAAAATACAGAGGCAAGCTTCCTTGTCAGAGACTATTAAAATACATAAATACATAATTTAAAAAAATCAACCTAAATAGATTGATTTAATGATGAAATAAATTATTCAACACTGATAGTGATCAAGGGGAACCCAACACAAATAGGAAATACCTAAATATAGATTACAAATATACATGTATTTAATTAAAAAATTAAAGAGAGAAGCATGTGTTTTGTCTGTCATTTAAAAATACATATTTCATGGTGAGAACAGATATGTGATGTATATATATATATAAATATATATAAATACACACAGAGACACATCTGCTTCCAAGAGTGCTGCTTAACTGCCAACCTGAACAGCAAAAGCAAAATGATACTAATATGTATATTTGGTAAAAAGCCTGTTATGCAGGAAACTGGGGTGAGAACACCAGGAGGTGGACTGCTAATACAACACCAAGGAGTATAGTTTTAAAAAGCCCTGTAAGTGGAGCCTTCTTTTTCCCAACTGCAAATCAGAAATAAAATGTCTCCCTTAGTTACATATCTTCCTAAGAACCTTCCTCAGTTTTCTAGACTTGTCTATCACAATAGATTCTTCTACTTAAAAAAAAATAAAAATAAATCACAAGCAGCAAGTTGATCTTGTTTCCACTGGTAGATGTTTGTCCTTTGTGTGAAGACTAAATTCTCAGGTGTCTACAAGGACAAGTTTGGTTTTGCAATCCTGAATCAGGGAAATTTTCCTTTTCTGTCCAGTCCCTTTCCAGCTCCCTGTTCTGACCACTTGCCTCTCACTGAGTTAAAGAGGGTAAACAGGTTCCATTCCTCACAACACCTTCCCTGCCCCAGAAAGGTTCAACAGGCTTTGCATAACTTGGCTTCAAAGTCCTGAGTGGTCCCAACTGCTGATAAAATCAATGGGAAATGAGTGCACTGCAACTTGCAGAATTATGGCCATTCAATAACTCTCAGACAACATCAAATCACTTTCTCTGTGCAGAAATGAAACCATCCCCAAGACGAAACGTGGAGGAACAGCAGCATCTTTCCCCCTTATTCTTCCAATGCAGTAGCACATCCCAAGTGGGAGGGGAAGGGGAAAACATTCACCAGGTTTGAACATCTGTTTCTGAAATAGTTTCCTGCTTCAAAACCTCAACAAGTGTGACATTAAAAGGAAAAAAAAGCAAAAAAGCAAAAAAAAAGGGCAAAACCCCCAAAAAGTATATAAGTTCAAAAATGAAGCTTCATTAGAGTTTGAAATAGCAGATATACCACATAGAGGACATTATCTCCAAAAGCAAAAATTCATCCCTGTACAAATAATAAAATGCAATCCTAGAATCACAAAAATCAAAGTAGGTGCAGCTGTTCTTTTCATACATTTTGAAAGCCTAAGAAAATGAGATCAAACACATTATGAAACAGATGTTCTATATGAAATAGATGTTCTGCTAATTTAAGAGGGAATTCAAAGCAGATATTAAAGGGCTATATGATGTAGAAAATTGTAGGAGACTCCTACTGATAATTGCTAATTACAAAGCATCCCTAATGCTTTGTCATGCAGGAGTTATAGATCAATCCCTAATTCTAGACCTTATTCCATGTTCTTGCTATACATAATAGTGACACATTTCTACCACTGTAGGAAAGGTTTTGTCAGCCCTTCCACTGTAAACCTCTTATGGGCTTGAAACTTTGTCAGAGAAGTGCATTCCAGGGCATGGAAAGTCCCAACCTACCAAAATCCCAGTAAACATTCTGCAAACATAAATTCAGGGAGAGGCTGAGACAGGACCTGTGGGGATCAGAAGTCCAGCTATGGCAGGTTGCTCAGAGCTGTGTCCAACTGAGACTTGATGAACTCCATGCATGGAGAGGTCAAAAACTTTCCAGGGAACCTGTTCTGGTGTTTGATTATCCTTGCAGTAGAAAAACCCTCAAAATCTTATGTTTATATAGGTTGTATTCTATTCCAATATGCATCATTTATTGTATACCATATTTCAGCAAATAGATTTTGAGGTTGCAAGAATTACTGCTATTGCTAGCTGCCCATGATCTGATTATCTGCAAGGATGAAAGCACAATTCAGCACTGAGGTGCCTCTGGGTTTGAGACAGGCTCCATGTGTTACTCTCATATATTGGGCACCTGCTATTCTCAGTGTTAAATTGGACATGGCCAGGAATTCAATTAATTGGAATTTTCAAGCCAAAAGACATGACCCTAGTGCTTAAGAAAGCACTGTGTAAACTTTTTGCCTAAAGGTGATGACTTCTGTCAGTAATCCAGCTGTAAAGGGAAAAAATGAGCAGTGGAATATGATTTTCTTTAATTCTCTTGACACAAACAATGGAATAATTTTACTGAAATTAAAAACTAAGAAATATGGCCAGGCACTTACTGTGAGAGATTTCAAGCAAGTTTTCAAAAGGGTAAAATTACAATAAATAAACCAAGACATGTTTAAATGAATCTTAGCATTTGAAGAACCTGTACTGGAAGGGCAAATACATCTATTTATATGCAATACCATAATACCACCTAGTAACATGCACTGTTACTAGGATTACTCATAAAATCTGGGGGTTTTTATCGAGTTTGGTTTAAGTACACCATCAGCAAATGTGCAAAAGACAGTTAACTCGTTAATCTAAATTCCCTGTTGTTATAACAGAGTTTTACAATGTTTCCATCGCTTTCTCAAATTACACCAGTAAAGTTCTCAACTTGGTTTTTGTTAGTCCATTGTGGAAAAGTTATTACAGTGATAAACTTTTAAATCTTATAGGCAATTGTAGGATCATCCATGCATTGCTTTTCACCTGCTTGTTCTATCACTTCAAGCTCCTTTCCAAGTCCCCCATTATCTTGAGCAGATGCTTGCAAATCTTTTCTATAGTTTTGCTTTTATTTGTAGAAAGATGATCTTCTTTTGGTCCCTCTAGTTTGATCATCACTGGTTTTTTAAGATTTTTAATGATAGGGATGTTCACATTTCCTCTTTTATTCCTTTTTCTTTTTGGTAACATCTGCACATAATCCCTTTACTGTGATAATCATTGCCTGCTTAAAAGACAGATAATGTTGGTTCTGACAATGGAGTGATGTGCTCCTAGATATGTACCTGAACTAAAGATTTACTCAGGACCCATTTGAAAATGGGTTTATTTATGGCACTCCTCAGTTCTCTTATTACTCATTCATTTCTCGGAGGCCACAAAGACAATACAAAAGCTTATATACAACATGTTTAATCACACTGATGTCCTGGGCTGATAGAACCTCTGCAATCCATTCTCTCAATACTTAACTTGGAAAAAACAATGCCAGGTTTCTCGACTTCATACAGGACCTAGAACACTGGAAAATCAGATGTGAAACTGCTCTTCCTTCTTGTATTCAACTCTCACCCACAGAAGAGACAGAGCCTTCCTCCCCAATGCAAAAAAGCAACAGGTTTGATTCTGTGTCTGCAAATCCAGTGCTGCCACAGAGCTTTTAACACAAACTCACTTGGTTGCTTTGTTAAAACACTGATTTCACTCACACACACGGAGAAAGAAAGAAAATCTATGTTGAGGGAAGGCTATAATTAACAGATCTCTCTTCAGCACAGATGAGTACCCAGAGATGAAAAGGCTCAGATTACCTACTTCACTCTGATAAAGTGCAAAATAAAACCCTGATCAGCTTTGGAAAGGCATTCCACTGCATTTAGGTAAGCCAATAACAATTGAACAAATAAAATTTGGCTGAAGTTACTTATAAAGAAACACAACAAGGAGGTGGGGAATATTTGGTGGAGTTTTTTGTTTCTGTTTTGAAGCTTTTTTTGTTTTAGTTTTAGATTGTTTGGTTTTGGCCTTTATTTTATAAACTACTCAGGCAAGATGCAAAGTTTGTTTTCAAACTTCTTACAGCTCTGAGTTTTCCTTTCTGGTGCGTTTGTCTGCCCACAGTTCGGAGCTTGGGTGGGAGCTCTGCATGCCCCCAGTTTACCTCTGTAAATATTCAAGGTGTGTGTGGCTGGTTTCCCTCAGCCTGGAGCTCCAGCTATCTACAGAAGAATGCACCTCTCCCCCAGCCCTGGGGTGTTCAGAGACACAACATCACCCAGAGTGTGGGAGGGGATCCCTCAGCTACAGAGCTGAGCTGTGCCAACAGCCTGGAGAAGCACAGGTGCCTCTCCCCACCAGCAGAACAAAACCCTTCTGTATCTCTCTGGGTTCTTCAGGGCTCCCTGTGCTCATGTCTGTTCCAGCACCTCCTGCAAATTCCTCCCAAACCAGAAGTGTGGAATAGCAAAGCCTGCACCTCCCATGCCCAGGTTTGACAGAAATATTAAATCCTAGCAGCTAACAGCTCAGTGAGAGCAAGTCCAAGTAGGGCAAATGCAGCTCTCAGGCCTCACAGTGACTCTCTGAACCGTGAGACAACTGGTGCTAAGGCTTAAAAAATGTCTTCCAAACACTGTGGAAAGAACATGCTTTCATTGATATGCTGTTCTGATGGATTTGTGGAATGAAAGGCACTGCATAGCTGCATTTCTGAGACAAGTTTTATACCTCATTAATGCAGTACATAAGCTGTACAATTATACATCCATATGTCACTGCCAAATTTATACACTTTTACATACTGTTAGATTAAGATGGTTTCATTTCATTGCTCTGCAAATGGACTTTTGAAAGGATATTTCACTCAATTTTTTTGTGCAGTACTGACAGACAGAGCACATGAAAGACATGGAGCTCCTTGTGTAAATGCAAGGAACTCCATGTGCAAATGAAGCCCATGCCCTAAAATAAAAACATGGCACCAACAAACAATTTTTACACTTTTCCAGTGCAGTGACTTTTTTACAGTGTAGGCTGCAGCCCATTGTCCCCTTCCCCCAACAAGAGCCACCATCTTAGAACCAATTCCAGTGGATTAGGCTATAATGCACCATGATGTCTCTTGATCTGACCCACTTCTTCAAGTCTGATGGGTTTTTGTTTACACCAGAAGACATCTGATCCAAAGCAGCAGGAGGATTACAGCACTGTCTAATTAGAATAACTTTTCAATTTATAGTGAATAATGAATGCACACTATTGGACCCTGCTGTCTAGTGGGTGAGGCAAAGAACCAGCAGAACTGAGCTCTGCCCCTTAGGGCAAAAATGCCAATAAATGAGAAAGGAAAAACCCCAGACTTTAGCTGGTGTTCTGTCTCTAGCTCTCTGTCATGCAGCCTGCTTTTACACCTTTGGTTGTCATTGTTTTCCTCCTGAAAGAGACTGCTTTGCTGAGCACTCTAACAGCATGAGACTGGAGTGTCAGCCACAGCAAAGCAAGGGTCACCCCATGTTTGAGACCCAGCTGGTGACAGACACCACAGCCACACTGCAGGGCCATGGTGCCACAGGAAAGGAAATGAAAATGGCTCTCTCCACTTGGTTATTGCTGTGCTGCATGAACTCAAACACAGCAGGTCACACCCTGTGTTTCAGTGCTACAGAGTGTGCAGAGGTGATCCCTGAGGACTCTGAGGTGCTTGTAGGGTCCATCTTCCCAAAAGTGGCCAAGGAACAAGCTGCTGGTGCTCCTGCTGCTCTCACTGCCCTTAGTTCCATGCTAACTAACTACCATGCAGGCAAACCCACAGGCACAGCTCTTTATCATAACCAGGGCAAGAGACAGAGCTAGAAATTTCAAATTGCCTTCCCCTTGCCCCTCTTCTCCAGCAAGGCAATCTTGGGAGCAACTTAAGTGGGCCCCTAAAACTGCCACATTGCAAATTTTGAGTGGTTCTGGGAAACGCAAAGCCATGGGTTTTGGTGCAGAAGAATTTCAGGAAACCATGCAGGATCATACAACCCTGTAACAATAAATACAGCTACCCAGAGCAGGCCAGGGAAAAGAGGGATAGGAAACACACTGGATAAGGAAAGGAGAGAAGGCAGCAAGTAGCAGTCATGAAACCTTAAAGGAATTATGAATACCCTGGACAGATCTTTTTCCACCGGTGACTGTGGAATGTCTCTGCAACTGCTCTGCCTTGTTTCCAGAACAGAGAAACATTTATTGCATGTAGCTGGTTCTTATGGCAAAGACAGATGGGAAGTATGTGGGGCTGCTACTTAACACAACTGCTTACAGGAAGCTGCATTATAGGAGAAAAGCTGTGTGAAAAGGATCAAAATGATGAAATGCATCTGGCTTAGCACACAGCAGCAAACATTGGCAAATATATTATGGTAGTTCAATTACTGATAGGATACTAGAGCCTATTCAAGACTTAATATTTAATTATCTTTAGACTACATCAGTTGTTAAGCTGTCAGCAGCATCTGTAGAGGGTACATAGGTGGACATCTGCTACAGACTAAGAATGCCGTACACCAGCAGAGCTGTTTGCCACAAATACACAGAAGGAAATTCAGGAGCTCACAGTACAACCATATCTACCACATAAAACATATTTTCAGCAGGGAGACCAGCCTGGATCACACTGTGGCTGGTAAGAGGCAGAAGGACAAACTGCACTGGCTGGGGGCTCACTGGAGGGAGCAGTGAATTCCAATGCAGGGGACATGAAAGAGCACTGTTTAAATAAATCATCTGCACTGAACCATCCAGAAATCCAGCTGAAACCAGGCTTACATTTCTTTCTTGCATGCAAAACAGTGTTGTAAAAGATTATTCAGTTTGCAAAGTCAAGTCCAGTTAAGCTTAATTTTGCTTCTTCAAGCAGACATCACAGCACTGTGCATGCATAATTCTATGAATGCATCCTTTCTTGCTACCCTGGGAATACCATGGGTTGGATAATTCTCAGAGACAGGAGATCTAAGTACTCTGATCCCAGAGTTGCTGCTACCCCATGCACCCACCCCCCAGACCAGTGCTTATGGACCTTGCTTGATTAAACTCATAGGCACTCCCTTGCTTACAGTCTTCCTCCAGCCACTCTAAGCCACTCCTTATTTCAGCTTCCAGCATCCTTTGCCCAGCCCAGGTGTTTGTCCTGAGCCCCAGACCCTGCTGCTTATTTAGTCTCTGGGAGTTACCCTACCCCAGTGCCCCACAGAAGCTCTACAGCAGAGTAGCAATGCCTTGAAGTCAGGGTGCCCTACCAGGACCACAGAGCAGCTGTGGCTCTGGAGGTATCCCTGAGCCAGGGCAGGTCCAGGAAAAGTGATGTCTTCTCACTTAAAAGCCCATTCAGCCTCTAATGAAGCACATGCAATTAAAATCCAACTCAGTAACACGACTAGATTTAGCTGGATTCTCAAGAGAACAGCCACAAAGACTCATCCCCCCTGACTGAGCAACCCTCTAGACAAAATGTCTGGTGTGAAACACAGAAGGGTGAGAACTTTCCAGCCAACAACCAAAAATCTAACCTGCTCTGCACAGTCACAGCAAAGCACAGTGAGGGCATCACTTTTTAGTGATTCTTGAGGAGTTAAAGGGGACAATAAGTTCCTTCCCATCTAAGCCATGAGTCTAAAAGGGTGAGGAATGTGAACACCTGCAGTGGACTGAGAACATCCTCTTGCACTCCAAGTGATGCTGCACCATTAATGTTCATTTGTGAGCAATTCTCAGCAATCCCAGAAGGAGAGACATCATTTTTCCAGCAGATCACCTCAAGATCCCAGAAAATGGAACACACAGGGTTTGTGTTTGCATATTGTGCACAGTCTGAGTATGGAATTGCCCAAATACCCCGTGGTCAGTGACCCCTTACCAGCATATTTTAACTATCTTTTAGGTTAAAACACACTAAGTGTGCTGGGGAAGCTTCTAGCAATTGAATGGAAAAGGTGACTTTGCAATTTTGCAGAAAGAAACTGAAACTTTTCATTCCTTTTTCACAAGTCTCTAGGGCCATTAGGATTTTGTACTGTAAATGAACTTTAAAGATTTGTTTAAACAACAACTGAATTTGCCTAAGTAAATTCCTGTCTCTTAATGCAAACTGTTACTTTGTATTTTTCTTCTGCAAGGTCATACAGCAGGGATTTAGGGTTGGGGTTTTTTTCCCTCTTTGTTTATGTTTTGTATTTCTTTTTAACATAATTTCTTTTTTCATATTTTTTTTGGCTCTAACCTTCCAGTGTTGGTTAAAGATGCAAATATTAAAATGCAAAGTCAAATACAAGTTATTTTCCCAAGCACTAATGTAAAAAAAAAGTCTATTTTCCCATTTTCTAGACTAATATTTACCATCTTTGACAGCCTTATTGCTGAGCAGATTGCTGCATATTTCAGCATTATCTTTTAACAACTTGACAGATCCACCTATTTTCCTGTGATTATTTTATCCCAAGTTGGAAGCCTAATAGTTGCTTTTTGACACCCGGAATGGGAGGATTTGCAGCACAGCATACAGACCTGTGATTTATGGGTAGTATTTTGGTGATGCCTTGTAGAGCACATTTGGATTTCCAGCAGTGTTGCTGTGTTTGGCCTGATCTGGTCAGAAACCCAGGCAGCAGCCCCAGTAACCTTGGGATGATGTAGGAATTGAGGATCAGGAGGGCACTTGGGGACCACTGACTGCTGCAACAGCAGGGAGCTGATGCTTTCTTAGCAGAGAAGGAAAGGCTGTACAACTTAATTCTGGATATTAAGTAAATGCCAGCAGTTTCCACTGCCAATTATTTAAATATAAAGCACAGAGGCATGGGATGGATAGCTAAAAATGCAGAGAGATACAGCACAATAGAAGAAGGAACACATGGTTCTATACCAGATGTGCTGCTGCAAATGCAGGCAAAGGACATAAAGCAAATTGCTTTAATAGCAACTACCCTTTCAAGGAGGTGCATCAGAGAAAATTTAGGCACCCAAATCCAGAGAGCAAAAGACTCTGCACATTGCTCCTTCAGTCACTTCAGCTTTATGGATCTTCAGATGATAACTGGCACTGGCTACTAATTATTTCCAGCTAGGTTCCTAGGGTTGTTACAGAAAGGATTTTGCACCCAGTGAAGCACACAAGGAGCTTTTTTCATTTTCATTACATATGCAGAGGAAGTAAGCCTGGAAGGGACCTCGTGGGTCATCAAACACAACTCCCTGCTATCACAGGCAACTGCATAACACAAACACTTCACAAATGAGCAAGTTCCATCTCAGAAGTAATTTGGTTTCTTGCCCCCACTACTCTAAAGTTGCTCCAGAACCTCCCACTCTAGATTTTAGTGACCTTAATGTGTAAAAAGTTTATTTCAGTTCTGGTGCCAATGCAGCCTGTTAAATCAAACATTTCTACCTTCCATTTGGTCCTTTTATAGAGAACAAGCACAACCACTCCCCCAAACCCCTCTTTGAGCCCTGGGTGACATTAGAGCACCCAACCAGAGGCTCTTTTAGGGTAAACCTTCCGGATCTTTCGGTGTTCTGTCAGCCATACCAATTTACAGCAACTGAGAGAGCATGGAAACACACACAAATACCACATCTGATGGATGGCTCATGGCATGCAGAGAGCTCTGTGGAGTCAGCCAAAGCCTGCAGATGCCTAAAACAGTCCATGGGAACTGTTTATCACTACGAGGTGTTAAGTAGAAAGCACATTTCTCCAGATCCCTCATCCTGCCAGCGACCACAATACAGCACCAGAGGTACACTGACATCAGGCCCTTACATTTCCTGCTGAAACTCTAATTAGGGTAACAACAAGGACTTCATATTTTGTGATTTGAGGACATCAGGGCATAATTCACATTTTAAAAAATCAAAATCTTTACTGATACAAGGTTCAGTATAATTTATTTAACCCTATTTGCTGTAATTGCACACAAGATGACTTGCATCTATCTGCATAAACACAAATTAACACTTTCTGCCAATTTTACCAACACATGCCTTACATAAATATATAGATAAGCACAATAAGCAAAAGCAGGCTCCACTGGGAATGAGGAACAAAAATGCATCATTCAGTAAGGTTACAGAAGAGTTGCTACTTATCTCCAGCTTTGCCCAGGTAAGATCCATTTCTGGCTTTTTTTTATCAGCATATCTGTATAAAATACATATGTTACAGATTATGTAGATATTTCAGATATTATACAGCAGTTGCCTCTTAAAATACTTGATGGGTGTTGGGAAGTCACAGGCCTAAAATGTGTGTCTTAGAAAGTGTAGATGTTTTCTTGATACTTCAAAGCAAGTAGAAAATTTTATAGCAAAGTCCTGAAAATCTTCAGGAGAGGGAAAATTCATTTACAACAACACTGACAGACCTATTTATTACTCAGAAAATACTGATTGGTTTAGAAGGGAATTTTGGGGTATTCCCTATAACACAATCAGAACATAAGAGAATCTGATTACAAATACTGTGATGTAAAATGAACTGTTAAATCATTTGAGCAACAAGGTCTGAAAAGTAGAAAAAAGAGATGAGTGATCCAAAAGGAATTTTTGTTCAATAAGGTAGAAGTAAAATGCGTTCCTAAATATAAGATCTATCAGACAGAGAATAAGACACTTTAATAAACCTGTTTGTGTCAACTGATAACCAGGTAGATTTGAATCAAGATTATGGTAATTCAAAAAGCTGACAGTTGGAAAAGGAAAGCAAGTTCAAATTACCAGAAGATAAACATGCACAGAGTGAGTTTTATGGAGAAGATGAGGATTTGTAGTGAACTAGTATGTTGTGAGCTCTATAGATTGCTTCATAAAAGTGCATTAACAATAATATCAGAAATGAAATAAAAGCACTCATAAAAACCTGGTAGGTTTGAACTGGGCACAGGCACTGTGGGAAGATGAGGAGTTCTCCTAATATAAAGTGATGCTATCAGAAAATTAATTCAAATAAGAAAATTAAAGAGAGAAAAAATAATGACTGGGGGAGGGGATTACCTTTGACCTTGGCAGATAGGCTGGGGTTTGTTTTCATATACATACATACTTTTCCATATGTATAAAAGGATACAGAGAACAAAGAGAGGGAACAAAATTCTCCCCAGTTGCTCTCCTCAGCCCATAGGAGCTCAGAGCTGCAGAGGTGAATGTCTGGCAGTGCTCAGGGCTGGAGTGGCACAGCTGAGCTCAGCCTGTAAGAGCAGCACTCTGGAAGCTGCCATGCTCAAACCAGCCCCTGGGGAGGGCAGGCAGAGGTGAAACACCAACCTATTGCCTCAGACAGCTTCTAATCAGGGCAGGGAATGGGGAGGTGCTAACTTGGGAGGCAGCAATTTAAATTGTTTGCTCCACAAGAGAATTGTCAGGTAACTTCAGGCAGCTCATGGAAGTTGAGGCTTTACAGCCTGGGTAAGCAGGCAGAGGAGCCCAGCTCAGGTAAATCTTCACACAGGCATGCCCAGAGCAAACCCCACACACACTGCTTCATCTGCAGGCTGTTTCAGTCACAGAGCTACTGAGTTCAGCTTGAATGATGTCAAAGTGACACAGAAGAGGTTTAGATCAGGGGTTAGGAAGAAATTCTTCCCTGTGAGGGTGGGAAGGCCCTGGTACAGGTTCCCAGAGAAGCTGTGGCTGCCCCATCCCTGGGAGTGTCCAAGGCCAGCCTGGACTGGGCTCTGAGCAAGCTGGGATAGTGTCCTGCCCCTGGCAGGGAAGATGGAATGAGATTACATTTAAGGTCCCCTCCAATCAAAACTATTCTGTGATTCTATGATTCCCTTAGGCTGAAATGATGGAAATTATCTGGGAGACCTTGTAGCACTCTTGTTCTGCCTTTCCTCCAGGTGTGATCCAAAACAAAGGCATTCTGTTCAGAAGTTCAAACCCGTGACAATGTGGTCCTAGGAGATACGTGAACTTTAAAAATAAAGTACCTCTGAAGTTTCCTAAGAAGTTTATCTGCATGGCTGGAGAGAGATGGGAGGTTAAGCCTCCATTAAGAGCAGCTGGTAGGAGCTCTCTTGCTCTCTGTCTCTCAATCTCCACTGACAAAAATGGGTATTAATATTGCCTAATTCACAGATAAGAGTGAAGTGATCCAGGATTATTACAGCTATGAGCTGCTATATAAGCATAACAAATGGCTATATATTCCCACTAATTCATCATCACGTACTTACAGCTGGATAAAATATTCTTCATTACATACTTTTAGATAAATTAGTGCTAACTATAGCTTTCAGGCAAAGTCACAAGTACTTTGGTTGGGTTCCTTCAAAAGAATGGTCACAGAGGAAAAAAGATGTTCTTATTAATGCAAATCAAAGATATGTTGCTTTAGTTGAAATTGTACCTCTTCAACAAAAAGTATGTTAATACTGCCAGATTTTTTGAGCTTTTTTCATATAGATGCTTACATATTTGATGAGATAAATAAATCTCATTCTTGGGTCCAAATGTTCATACTGTATCCTAAATGTTCTAAATAAAAATCAGCTGTGCTTGAGAATAGCTTGCATATGAAAGGAAGCGTGTTCTATAGGTTGAATAACTACAGATAATAATTGAAATCCTGTCTTTTTCTGGAATCTTAGTTGTCATCAGCAGACACCTCCAGCACTTAAAAAGATCACCCAGATTTTCCTGAGGCACCTTCAGGAGCAGAGAGGGATGGCATTGCCTCTGGAATCTGAACATCAGTGTTTCTGTGTGTGCCTGTGCAGCCTGGGCTGCACTGGGACAATGGTGCTCTGGGGAGTGGCACCTGCCAGTAACTCTACAGCTCAAAGTTGCAGTCTCAGTAACACTTTCTTCTACAATTATGTTTGGACTGGTGCTTTAAAACTGTTCATTCCATTAATTCTCCATTTGGAGCCTGAAGACAGAAGTTCAACATCTTGCTACGCACAGAATGTCTGAGAGAACAGATTAGAAGGCCCCAAATGGATTTCTTCAAATAACAAAAAAAAGAGCAAAACCACCACCAGCAGCAAACTCTTTAGGAGGTGCTTTTCCCAAACATAAGGTGTCAGCCCCTCAGGATAAAGATGCAATTCATTTTTAAGGACTCCTCATTACACATAAATGTCCTAAACCTTTAAGTGTTCAGTCCATTCTCTCCTTAAAGGCCTCTGAAGGGAGAGAGGGACAACATTTATTAACTTCATAATGTGAAGTTAATAAATCTAGATTCCAGCAAGAAAGATTTGATGCTGCACAAAAGATGTCCTTTTCACTCTTGATGAGATCCATTTATCTAGAATAGACAATGTAATTTAGAAGGCACAGAACAGAAAAGTTATAACATGAAGTTATTAAGGAAAATTTAAATCAGAGCTTTGATTATAAGTCTAGTCCACAGCAGCAAGTGCAGTTTTTAGAAACTTTACAACAAGTGCCATTTAGGCCTATCATTCTTACTGCTGAAATACTCCTTTGAAAGAACCTCCCTTTAATCCATGTTAATCCATAAATTGCTTTCATGACCACCACTTACCTAGAACGTGACCAGAATTTTTGGGGCTGTGGAGATGTGTATAAAGCACTAAACCCATCAATTACACATGCTTTGAAGTCGCAGAGTTCAGTCTCACTCAGAGCAGTTTAATTAAAAGCAATGACTTCATATTCTCTCCTCTGCACCAAAAGAGCTTGTTTTTCATTGCATGGATTACTCTGAACTTGGAAAGTTTCTCACTGATTGAGGCAGCATGTGCTCTGAGTCAGTCCTCTTGCAAGATTTGGCAAATGGGCTGCCAAAACATTACAGTGCTGCTGCTATGTAGCCCCATCCATCATTGTACAGGTAATTTCAACAATTCTGAACTTGCAAAGTCAAGTCTCAGAACCTTAACCTTGATACCATTTCTTTGCACAGATGTCCTAGACTAAAAGGAACGGAGGAAAGCAATAAATTAATCTGAACCTGCTCTCTGTTCCCCCTGATGTTTGTTAATTCAGCCTTACATTAATGCTTGTCTCAAAGTTTAATAAGCAGAGTGGAATACACAGCACTGTGTAAAGGCAGCAAAGGGATATAAACTTAGAAAATCCCTGTAAACTTCTTGGGAACCCATTAGACTGACAGCAGAGGAGTCTGTGGGTTTGCCCCAGTTCTGCTGGGGCAGACAGCACTAACACACCCTCTCATCCACAGCCCTCTCCATTCACCTCGTCCTCCACAGGCCTTGCAGAGGCATCTTCACTTCTGCCACAGCTGTCATCTCTAGTCCACTCCAGCCTCCCCAGACTGCAATTCTCACATCACCTTCCCCCTTCTCTCCTCTGCCTCCTGCCTTCCCTGATGTTCCCTCGTCCTGTGTCAGCAAGGACAGGAGGAACACCTCTGGTTTTCCTCAAGGTGCAGTCTAATCCCACCCCGAGTCCCAGATGTGCTGGGGGAGCTCAGCTCATTCCCTGCAGCCCTGGGCAGAGCTCCCCAGGCAGCCACAGGCTCCTCAGAGCATTTGCCAGCCAAGTCCAACGAGCCTCGTGCATCCTGTAGCTCTGCCAAAGCTGGGGAAACTTCCATGCAAATAGCAGCAAGAACATTTCCTGCATTCCCATCAAATTTAATCTCTTCTCATAGGAGGACACTACAGTTTATTAATGAAACATCTGCAAGTATTTTTAACCAAGACAAAAATGAGTGCCATTCATTCTTTGGAACAGCTGAATCTTTCTCATTGAAAACTTAACATACTTGTTTTTTTTTTGGTTGTCAAATACACAGGAAAGAGGCACAACTGGAGTGAAGTTAATTCCTCCAAAAGCTCAGTTAACTTTTTATATAAAGTCCAGAAGAAATATTAGCCAAAATCTATTGGAACTGTGGTATTAAACAGTTCAGACACCATTTGCCCCAAAAATTTAAAAAGAAAAAAGGGCAGGGTTGGGGGGAGTTTTTCCCTAATAGAAAAAGAAGAAACTTTCTATGTCAAATTAGGACTGTGTACTAGAGCAGGGCTTTATCACTACAGTAATGAGTAAAGAAAATGATATATATTTAACTCCACTATCATTAAAGATTTAAGATTATTGCAATAATTTTCTGCTTCTCTTTTGCTTTATTGAGCTTAGTCACACTGATATATTGCTGTGTACTTCATTCATTCCTCCTGATGGATGATATGAAGTACGTAGACAATGCTGATGTCCAACTAAAAAGAGGAATTACAGAAAAGAGAAGATAAGCACTTGTAGATGATGAAGTGCTGATTAATAGATTACCCCCATCCCCATCAAGTCCAAACCCATATTTTAAACTGCCAACAGCATTGCAAGTGAATGAACAAGTACTTCTGGAATCCAGAAAATGTTGAGGAGCTGACCTTTCTCACAAATTAATCCTTAACAGCTTCTTCCAAGATTTATTTCCTTCTCTCACTTCGGACACAATCGGTAACGGTGTGACCTGGGCTTTATGATTTCGGGCTGGGAATGTACCAGGTGCTCTCTGGCCTAGAGGTTTGCTGCTCTGGCCTCAGTTTTGACATAAGCTCTTGAGGCAGTGCTGCTGACTTGGTGTGGGGTCAGAAAGGAGGTGACCCTCCAGGGCAGAGCCTGAGACTCCACGCTGGTCTGTGTCAGCGCGGACAGCAGACCCCTGCTGCAGGGGGGACCACACAGCCCTCTGCAGCCCCCACCCAGGGCTCCCAAAGGGATCCTCCCTGACCCGTGGGCACCCTGAAACCCCAGGTGTGTGACCAGGAGGACCCAGAGCCACCTCCTGCAAGTCAAAGTTGTGTTTGCTCCAGCCTGGTTTCAAATACCCACAGGGAGTTTGCCTGGGGACAGCCTCACTCATCATCATCATGAAGCCAAGCAGGAGTGGCATTTTAATCACAAGGGAGCTTAAACATTCTCAAGTGCTAAACACCTGAGAATAAAAAGCCTGTGAGCATGAGCAGGGATAAATTAATATTCCCAATTTGCTAGCTCCAACATTTCCAAGTGAAAACTAATTTTCCCCACAGACAGTAAACCACAAGAACATTTATTTGTGCTAATTTCCCAGACATTTATTTTGGCACTGTTAAGTTGCCACGAAGTCAAGTTTCCACTCTAAGCTATATGCAAAGAGATTTTGTCATAAAAACAATGTGCTATTTAATCAACACACACACACACAAATGCTGTCAAGTGTAACAAATCCTAATTTGTCCTGAAAAATGTGTGACTTTTACAGGTCCCCACAGTCTCACTCAAGATCAACAGGTGGTTTTTGAGAGCAAGGATGAGACAGTGATGATCAGAGGCTGCACAAGCCCAGCTACACAAACATGCCCACACTCCTTAGCAGGAGGAGCAGGTGCTCTCTGGTGCTGGAAATGTCCTCACCACAGCAAGGTATTAAGAAAGAATCACCTGCTCCCCATTCCATTTGAAGATTTCAGATGCTAAATTTCAAGAGAACACTTTTTTTCCAAGCATGGCTGATTATATCAACTGGAGATTACATGAAAACATGTGTATTAAAAGTAGGTGGGAAATAAATACTGTTGAGAATTGTTCTGGTTTCTCCAAGACAATCTGACAACTTTTGAAGATGTGTCTTTCTGAAAAGGCAAAGATATTTCAACATTATAGGTTAAGGGTCATAAAAGATAGGTTTTTAATTTAAATTGGTTTTGAAATAGATGTCTGAAAATCTTAAGTCAACATTTAGCCACACAAAATATTTAGGCCAGTTTAGAATCAAATTTTTATAAATATAAAATCCTCTTTTTTATATAATGTTGACAAAAATCGCCATTTATCAGTACTGCTTGTACTATAAGGTGAAAAGCAGCATAGAAAATACTTCTCATGAAAATTTCCTTGCTCAAATGCAAACAAAAGAACCTCACATCTAACCCATATCAGCTTTAGAATTGCAGCACTGCAATCAGAACCTCAAGAATTAAGGAAAGTCTTAATTTTATCACATACCTTGAAAAGACAACTTCATTTCAAAGAGACAAAATCCCCTCCCAAAGCTCAGACTCCATGCTCAAACACAAAGAGTGCAGGGAATTTCAGCTAAATTCAGTTTTGAGTAGGCAAATTAAACCAATTTGGAAAATGCTTCACTCAAATCATATTCTCACGTACACAATAAGTTACGACCACGTCCAAAAGCATCTGAAAATACCTTTCATTAAAGCTAATGCAGTTAGCTGAGGCTCTGGGTGGAGGGGAAACTGCATTGAAGTAAAAGCCCACGTGCCAGAGTGTGCTGGTTAGTGCTATGTGAGGCTTTTGGGGCACACTGACACAGTGACCACACTGATTCATTAATTAATGCTGTTGAGGAAGGGTTTCTATTCTCCCTGCATTTTAAACTGAACTTGAAATCAGCTCAATTCTGTAACCAAGCAATGCACAGGGCTCTGGAGAGCTCATGCAGAGGCTGCTCCCAGCACTCCACAGTCCGTTCTCAGACACACGTGTGCTGCCTGATCAATCACAAATGAGGACTTCGTGCTTCCCAGTCTGGAAATCCCCATCTGTAGCCCTGTAGGAGGCCTCTTCTCTTGCAGGAGTCCACCAAGATCCCAAAAGCAAGTTCAAGAGGCAAATGGGATGCACTTCCATACAGCAAGAATAGGCAAACATGTAACAGGCCAATGCAAAACCCTGTGGCTTTCTGTAGGCAGCCAGATAATCATAGAATGGTTGGACTGGAAGGGACCTCAAAGATCATTTATTTCCAGTCCCTCTCAGGGGCAGGGACACCTTCCATTAGAGTAGGTCACTCAGAGCTCCCTGCAGCCTGGCCTTGAGCACTTCCAGGGGTGGGGCAGCTCCAGCTGCTCTGGGACACCTCTGCCAGGGCCTCCTCACCCTCATAGTTGAGAATTTCTTCCTTCCCTCTACCCTAAACCTCCTCCCTTTCTGTTTGAAGCCATTCCCCCACCTTGTTCTATCACTACATGCTCCTGTAAATACTCTCTCAGTAAAAAGTCTCACAGGTATTGTGTTAAACTGCCACTAAAGGAATTATCCCTTGTACATGAAAATATTTACAGACACCTCCACCTAAACCATTCCCTCTCTACCCAGCCTGTTTCCATATTGCTGGCAAGGCACAGCCTGCAGCCCAGGAGTCCAGAACAGAGGGATCTATTTGTAGGAGGAGGTGGTGGTACCTTAAACAATAAATATTTCAGTTTGACCCTCTCAGAAAACTGAATGAAGTCCATTATCTGATTTCCCAAGTGCCCAACCTTTACTTGGCAAACTTTTACATTGTAAGCCTTTCATAACAGACATAAGTCTTCATTAGACCCAGAGTACTCCAGAGTAATTTTGGAATGCTTTACATGTAAGGAAATTCTGTTGTAAGATGATAAACTGTAGTCATACCACAGCATTCCTCAGAAAGTGCAGCTGTTTTAATACAGTCTAAAGCCAGAAATTAAAAAAATTGTTTCACTTAAAGGTATTAGTGATAGAATTATGTATTTCCTCAGGCACACAGAAACCCTATTCCTTGGGCATTGTTGGGGGGTCAAAGAATAAGAGACTGAGTCCTTATTCTCACCAGTGGACTCTCCTTCCTTCCATGCTTCAATATTCTGAAGTCTTCAGACTCACATGAAAATCAGCTGTCAGGGGAAATCTTGCAAGAATTTGTCTCCTTTTTTGCTTCATTTATTGTCAAATCAGGATTATTTTCCTTTTTCATTCTAGTACATGGTATTGCCTGATAAAAGAGATTAACACAAAGTCTAATATATTCTTCATTCTTAGAATAAGACTGATAATTAGCAAAGTTAAGATTAAGTTTAATGTCATTTTAGTAGCTCCTGGAGTATTTTAGCACTCTAAGCATGGTGATGATATTGAAAATAGTTTACCAAGAATTTTGGGATAGGAGAGAAGTGATTAAACAGATGCCCATGATGTTAAAACTGACTCTCTCTTTACAAGGAAGTGTTCAGACCCAGAGCTGTGGATTTACCTGGGCAATTTCAGAGAGAATCCTCCTTGCACTGCAGAGTCAGAGGCACCTTTTCCCTTCACTGACTGCAGTGAATCCTAGATAAGCAAAGGGCCATCAGCTCCCCCTGGAATGCCATGATGGATCTGTTTTAACAGGAGTGCCCACAGCAGCTCCTTTGCTTTGCACACCAGAGATCTCCAGAGGGCAGGAGCTGAGCTTCCTCTGCCCCAGCCCCTGAACAGAAAAGGAAGGAAGTCAGGATTTGCATTGTCTCCTCCATGAAGCTTGAGAGGATTGGCAGTCACAGCCCAGCAACAGCTCCTGCAGGAGCCTTCTGCCTTTCCTGCTTTGGTTCTCCTCACTCCTGTATTTTAAAAAGCAACCTGGAAGGTAGTGCCTGCAAATCAGCTGCCTGAGTCCCCTTCAGGTGGTTCTGAAATGGGGTCTATCAATCTTTTCATAAACATTTCTTGCAACAAATCTTTCAGCAGTGGAAGTAAAATAAATGGGATCTCTAACAGCAAACATTCACAGAGGTCTGAAGCAACCCCACAACATTTATTTCTGGAGATGCACTTTAAATGTAAGAACAAATGGAAAACTTTCAGCTGACATGAATTGCCATTTTATGTCAATAAAAGTTCTCACAGTGCATTTCCCTACAAAACCAGTAACTATTGTTGAAAATTGCTGTAACTACACAAAGCCCACCATTATATCTGCTCTCCTAAGAGAGCCTGGGAGAGAGCTAAGACCTGAGAACAAACTTTAGCCTGTGTCTATATTGGCATTGGTGCCTGTGAGCAGCAGCTCCTGCCCCAGGACTTCAGCTGGACGAGGATGGAGGTGAGGGCAGGGGTGCACAGAGCTTGGCACAGGATGATTCCTGTACAGATGGAAAGCAGGGCTGTCCCAGCATGGAAAATGTGGACCTCCCTGCTGTGCTGCTGTCCTGACCTGGTCCACAGCTCTGCTCCATGCTCTACTCACTGCAGTCCTGATTCTGACTGTGGGTTGACCAAAAATGTAGGGGATGGCAGGAAAATTGGCCACATGTCCACAGATCTTATTTCTACCTCCTAAAGCAAGGATTTATGGTGTGTTCTCACCTCCTTCACATCTACCATCAACAGCCACCTTTAACAGTCACTGCTGCTCTTGTCTCTCACATCTGTACAGACAATCCCAGTAACAGGTATCACTGGGCAGGAAAGGTATAGAAGGAGATTAATTAGTGGAATTTCTCAGGCTGGAAGAGACTGAGGAAAAGACACAAATGTCATGGAGAAGGGGGCCATCAAAACAGGCCAATATGTATATATTTATATATGCATACACAAATAATGAGAATATATGCACCCACAGTGTAGGACTTACTAATATAATAAACAGAATTGCCCAGTGTCCCGGTTTGGACAGG
>VZRX01013303.1:71759-138913 GCA_013398075.1 Notiomystis cincta | reverse complement strand
ACATAGACCCCTGGAAGTTCTGTTCTGTTTAGTTTATAAATATATATATATTTTTATTTGTTCTTTTGTTTTGTTTGTTGGTTGTTTGTTTTTTTTTTTTCCTCCTCTCCTGGATATTTATTTCTTTGGTATTTTGAATAGATGTTTTAAATGATATGAACCGGACCTTCAAGAGCCTTAAATAGTTTCTTTGATAATTTATTATCATGTGAACTTTACTCACAGGGGAAAAAATTATTTTGTGAGGCCAAGCAAAACTGCGCAGAGTCTATTTTTCTACATGTCACGTGTGTCCTGACTTTCAGAAAGCAAAATTCTGTACTTTCCCATCTCTCCATTACATTGCTCCTTCATTTCAGCAAGTCTAAAAAACAAGAAAACAAACAAACAAACACACACAAGAAAGACAAACTTCATGGGGGTCCGTAAATTATATTTTTATACACAGAATTGTAAATTAGATTTTTTTGAGAGATCAATACTTAACTGAATCACATTTCGTTTTTTGAAATAGTGTAAAATATGAGAATATATTATTTTAATTTAAATAGTTTCAAATGTAACATCATTTCCTGTATTGTTTTCCATGTTTTGCTTTGTAAAAACACCATTTGGCCACGTTCATGGAAGTCAAGACTGTTACACAAACTTTTTATTTGCAAAAACCGTAAGAAACTTTGTTATTTTTAACTTCAGAAAAAGTTTATTAGAAAATAATATTTTTTAAAAAGCGCACATGGCGGCAATTCTGTGACGATGGAGATGGTAGTTTGTACAGAGGGGGGAAAAGGATGTTTTGCATTAATAAATTGAGAAATAACTGCTGTAAATTTACTAAAATGTATTTTTGAATATTTTGTAATAGTTTTAATAGTTTTATAGAAATAAAATGTGCCATGCACAGTTTGGTTAGTATATAATAACTAAGAGTTCCTGGTGCATCCCATTTTTTTTTTCCTTTTTGCTTATTGGTTTAGGAAACACGATGCCTAAATGAGTGCCCTTTATTTTATTTAGATGTGTTGCTTATAACGTTTAATTTTGGTACTTTGATTAAGGAAACGAATCCATCACATCTGTGCATAACCTGGAATCTCTTGTACTGACAGTAGAACCTCACTTATTTGCACGAGCGACCGGCAGACGGGTTTCCCTTTGCCAGAGCCCTGCCTCCCCATCCATGCTCAGGCGATGCTCTTCTCTTCCAGCTCCAGCCCCGGCTCCATGTCCACTTCCCAGTCTGGTCTGGAGACTGTGGATGGCTCTTAAAATTGATTTCTGAGGATGCTAAATCGAGTTTTCCCTTGGAAGCATGTTCATGTGAAGGCAGGCAGCTGCCTTCACCTTGTGGCAACACCAGGATTTCAGTGGGCTTCAATTTGGGTGCCCGGAAGATGGAAATCTGAGGGAGAGACATTGGCTTTGGTGAGTTAGAGGGATTCAGGTGGCTGATGCTGGAAGAAGGAGACGGCCACCAGATTTCACTGGCCACTTTGAGGAACAGCACAGGGCTTGGGGCCACTGAGAACAGAGCAAAAAGCCCTTTGCAAAACAAACAGAAGGATAAAGATTGGTTCATTTTTCCTGAGAGACGTTCCTTAGCTGTAACGCAGGAGTCCGCCCCGAGCCACCCACGGGCGAACGTGCTGGAGATGTGTTTTAGGAGCTGAGTGGTGGGGCCAGTGCTGCGTCCCCGGCCTGCTCCCAGCCCCAACCCGCCCCGAGGGGATCGTCCTTGACAGGTGCTGATCAGTGAGGTTCTGCTGCACCACGTGCTCCTCCATGGAGGGCTTCCAGGATCCCTTTAAAAATTTTGCAAAACATTGTGTGTGCATGTGTGTGCGCGTCTGCGACGAGACCGTGCCGGAAGGGAGCTTGCCTTGAATGTCTTCTCACCTTTTCTTTGGTTTCCGTTGCTCGCCAGTCTAGGACCTTCATCCACCAGGCCTTTTGCTCCCGGGACACAGCCATGTTCTCTGCTGGGATGGATGGCAGCTCCACACCTCCCGGAATGTCCTGCCTGGGGCCATCTCCAGAGAGTGCAGACCGTGCTCTTCCACACTGAAGTCCCAGGAGCTTCTGGAGCGCTGTCAGGAGCTGGTGGCCAAGCCCCACACACGAGCACTGCTGTGTCAAGCCCCAACAGATGGATGTGGTCTCTCCTTCCTGTCAACCTCTAGTCCAGGCTCGCTTCCAATCTCCAAAGCTCGGACATGGCCAAGGTGATGAGGCTTCAGAGTGACCACAGTGTGCTGCAGCACCAGGAGAGGAACCAAGCCACCCTCATGCCCACCTGACATGAGGTGTCATGGGGGACTGTGGACTGCCTGGTGGGTGCTGAGGACCCGCTGCCCACCCCAGCTCGGACTCTGCCACCTCCCTGTCTTTGAGGTGTGCTGAGGGCTGCAAAGCCAGCTGATTCAGGGCATGTGAGGATGTGGTCGTGGAACAAATGAGTCTCAGTTGTAACAGTCTGGCCGCAGNCTTTGAGGTGTGCTGAGGGCTGCAAAGCCAGCTGATTCAGGGCATGTGAAGATGTGGTCGTGGAACAAATGAGTCTCAGTTGTAACAGTCTGGCCATAATATGGCAGCATCTGGGGGTCTAAGCTCTCTTATCCTGTCTCTGAGAGCTGATTGCCATTTTTTAAGGCCTTTACTCCCAAAGAAATGACTGTGTTGGAAGGCGCCTTCTCCAGAGGTCGGGTGGTGGAGGTGTTTAGGGGAACAGTGATCAAACTTAAAGCCACTGGCTCGAGGGCTTCGGTCTAAATTGCAGCTGAGATGTAAAAGAGCCATCAGACCAGAGCCCACACTTGTGTCAGGGCAGGGCACACGGCTGGATGGGACCACACCAGACATTGCCTCATTAATCTTCACCCAAGGCCGGGATGAGCTCCGAGCTGTGCGGTGAGAGAGAAGCCGAGATGCTCTTACACCAGGACCAGCCCTCTCCACCGAGCAGGGAATTGCTGTGCCATGGCCTCCGTTGCACTTATCCCCAGCAGCTTTACGTCTTCCTCTCACCACGTCTGCATCCCACCTCTCCTCCGGCGCCCCTCGTCAGGATCAGCCCTCCGTGGTGTGTTGGAAGCGCTTCCTTAGATGGGCCAACCCAACCATAGCCACAGCTCTCGCATGAAGGATGTACTGTCAAAACCTTGTGTAAAACATCTAGGAGATGTCACTGTCCATTTTCAGGGTCCCAGTATGGCAATAGTTTGTATAAAATGTACACATAGTGGTGGCTACAGAATAGTTTATGACTAAATACATATCTATTACTGTCAAAATAATGTATAAGAATGTACTTGAAGCTATTATCCTTGTGCTCTGTTGTCTGAATAATTAAAGGAATTACAGAGACTTCCCGAAATGTCTGGTATGTGATGGCATTCCTACTGCACACTCTCTGAGGAGTTTATCCTGATGGCATTGAAATGAAGAGTGGGGATCCTGTGGGATTTGGTATTGGACTCTTCAAACATGTTAGGAATTGTGCTGGTGCCCCTTCATGTGGTGGTCACAACCTCCCTCTCCTCCCACCTACAGCCACGTAGACAGTCTGTCATTGACCTGTGAAATGTTGTGTGGCTCTGCAAAGCCAGCTCATTTGGAGGGCTCTGTGGGGAGGCAGAGGTGCCCTGAAGGGCAGCCCACCAGCCTGTCCTCCCCACCTCCCGCCCCCGAGCCAACGTGAGAAATGACCCTAATGAGACTGGGGCTACTTTGTGTTTACCTGACCAACAGTTCAAGCAGTGCCCTGGTGCTCAGACACCAGGTAAGCCCTCCAAAGGGAAGCTTGGATGCTCCAGTAAAAGAGGACCACATCCACAGTGCCACCAAAATCCAAGGCAAGAGCTGGGGTAAACCTGGTCTTTCACAGCCAGGTAGCCATGCTGTGCCTCAGCCAGCAGCCCTTTGTGCCCACACATGGGAAAGTTTGCTTAGCTGGGTCTTTAGGCAGGTATACACACATATATGTATACATATATAATATTATTATCCTGATATTAGCAGCTCAGCACATCCTACCAGGACATAAATATGTTTACATTGGCCCTCCTGAGCATTTCACACCACGCTGAGGCTGTGCAGGAGATGTAAATCAGCCTGGCTGGGCAATAATTGGGCAGCAGTTTTGCAGCCCCAGTACAGCATCTATTTCAATTACAGGGGGAAGGAAACCAGAAAGAGCATTTTATCTTACTCATTACTGCAAGCCATAAGGGACCACTAGATTTCTTAAGCTTTTGAAATTCTCTCTTCAGCAGTTTCTGCCTTAAAACTAGTTCAAACTTAACTGAAAAAAAGGTCAATTTTCCATGTACAGAGCCCTTCAGAGCTTTCAAAGGAGCAGTGTTAATGTGATCCTTGGCCTACACAGGCTGAAAGGGAAAAAATCATGTTTAAAAAATGCATCTTTACAAGCAATGGGATTGTCTCAGATTTGATAGGAGCCCCACAGCCACTGTTTGTGCCAAGATTGTCTGATATCATTTTTAATGCTTTGCATTTGGGGTGTTTAGGCTTACGTATTTAAATAATTTTGGTTTTCAGGGATGAAAAGTAGTGAGCAAATCCAGGAAATATGAGTTTAATGATCTTGTCCTGGTTCCAGTGAAATCAAGAGTGGCATCCAGAGGTGATCTGGGTGCACAGGCAATTGTTCACCTTAAAGCCGAGTGCAGGACCCTATGCAACTGTTTTTCCTTTCACTTTTAAGTGAGTCCAAGACACCTCTTGGGACACATATTACTGCAAATCAGGAGTGAAAGCGCAAGGTCAGGAAATGTGTTTGGGGTAAAAATATTTGTTTTGATGTCCTGTGACCTAAATGTGAAATAAATATTAGATCTGCTCAGTTTGGTGTGAACAAATGTCCGTTTGTGTTACCGAGGAGGAGAGGTGACAAGGGATGCTCTGTGTGGCGTGGCCCTGGAGGGTTCCTTGGCCACCAAATCACACCTGGCTGCTGCCCAAGGGCAGGAGGGGTTGGACAGGGGGGCAGGGGTGCTGTGAGAACACCGTGTGCTTCATGCAGCTCTGCCCAGCTCTCTGGACTCAGAATGGCTCAGGGACCCCTTCTTCCTGTCCTGCCTGGACAGGACTCTGGGATGCCAGGATGTCTGCCTTGAAAAGGGGATGTGCTCACAGGGAGTGCTGTATCCTTCCAAGTTTTGAGTCTTTTGATGGCACTCTCTGCAAGGGAGTGGATGATACATCTGTGTGCAATTACAGCCCCTTCCTTTTGGTCTCATGACAGACAGACAGACAGACGCTGTCACAGACCTGTCGTAGGGTTTTGCTGGGTGGAGGAGGCTTAGTTACAGGCAGGATGCAGATCAGGCACCTCAGGCTTTGGCTAGTTTGGAGCATTAAAGCATTTCATGGGCTTTTTTTGAGCAGTTTAGGCTGTAAGCAGCCTCTGGTGGCCCCAGGTCTCATCTCAGCCCATACTGGGCCTGCTTAGAACAAGCTGCTGGAGCCCAGTCTCTGTCAGGGCCCCCATGTCTGCAAGGATGGAGGGGCTCCATCCCTCTGATTAAATAAGCTGACAGTTTTCCTAAATACAGCAGCATTGCATCCCATCTATCATTCCTTGAGATTCTCTTTGTGTTTGTTCTGAGGGGAAGGAGACCAAAGAGTTAAAGCAAAATTAGTTTTAAGAAATCCCAGGCTGAGAATCTGGGGCATTCAGAGCTCTGCCAAGCTCAGCTCCTGCTTCTGCAGCCTGCCCTGAGCAGAGAGCTGAAACCTCACTCACCCAGCTCACCTCTTCCTTGTAAGTCAGCCCCATCCTGTTTTCTTCAGCAGTAAGAACTGGTTTTAATTATTAGACAGTGATGAATGCAAATAAATATTAGTCTCAGGATTGCTCATGAACAATTCTCCTGGACTAGTCACTGGCTTGGTGTAAGCTTCGTTGGCTTTGCCAAATGAAGTCCTTTCTACTCAGCAAAGTTTTTCTGGAAACAGGAGTGTAATAACTGTACAGTATCAAACAAGTCTGTTCTGGCACATTATTTGTGTGAATAACCATTTTGTGCTAACACCAGGGGAAGCTACGGGGTTCACAGGCATCAGAAAGTCCAACTGCCATTCAAATATTTGCAAATAATGAGTATGTGGTCCCACAAACAACAACAAACCAACCTGGTTGCTTTCATTGAGGAAAATGATTATGAATCACTGTGTACTGTGGGCTCAATCCAACAACCACCTGCGTCAAAAGAAGTCTTTCCACAGCTTCAAACAGGCAGGGAGCTGAGCTGTGTTTGCTCAGCTTTACCTGCCCTATCCATTGCTCTCATATTGCACATTAAATAATAGAATTTATCAGGCGAGTAAGAATTTCCTAGAGCAGCCAAGGGTGGGCAAATGGCATCTCCTGACTGCAGATGTGCAGCTCCCACTGGTGTCAGTAGGGTTATGTATGGGCAAAATGAGGTCAGACTGTGTTGTCCTACTTTACGTGCCCTGTGGTATTACACTCAATTAAGTTTTGTCTCCCAGGACACAGCCTCTCTCCCACTTAAGTCACCAGGAACTTTGTCACTACACAACAGTGCAGGAGGAGGCATGAAATAGCAGTCTTTGATCCAGAGAGCAATAGGGTTTAACCCATGTATTCAGGAACTTTCAACTGTACTTTGAAAAGGAAGGCTTAAATTCAGTAAAAAATAAATATATCCATGAAAATCCAACACAGGGCACCTTCAGGAGAAGGTAACAGCTTTGCAAAGTCACTCAGAGCCTTGCAGAGTGCAGTAGACTCAGCAAGACCTTCTTCCCTAGGCAGCAGGGCATCTCTCCTGCCCTCTGCCAAGAGCTCCCCACTGATCCTTGCAGAAAGATCCTGAGTACCATGGGCAGCACTTGTTAGGCAGCACAATCAGTCACATCTTCTGTGTGGGTGACCACATGCATGACTGCTTTGAGAATATTAACCACTGGTTATGAACTGAAACTATAAATAGCTGTAGGAAGGAGAAAACAGTAAAAAACAATTCCTTATGACAAACCAGTTGCCAGAACACTGCTGGGCTTTGAGTGAACCAGGTCTGGCCTTTGCCCCTTTGATGAGGTTTCTTTTGATTTTGAGCAAGTAGCTTGTTGTCTCCCTGGATTTACTGGAGATGAGCAGAAAAACATCTCTGAGGATAATTTTCCACAGTCTGTGGGGTTGAGCTGATGAGAAACCCAGTGAATCAGGTATCACCTACTGCCTGTGTGCCACTCTGAGGGGTCTCCTCTCTGGGGATACATTGAAATGCAGGGACTATCCAAAACCTTTCCTGACAAACAGTCAGACTATTTGAAAGCCCTCTTAACTTATCCTTTGGTAAAAAATGAATTTCATTTTAGATGTTTCACGGCTGCCAGTACTAGGCATCTTTATATATAAAATAAGCATGCTTCCTACAGGATTCCTGAGTCCATTCTAAATGCCTTTGGAACAGGGGACAGCTGGATTTCTGCAGGATGTTAAACTCTACATTGCACACCTACATCACAAGGAGGACACACAAGGCTTTAGCCAGATCAAGGCTAAGAAATTATTTTGGCTTTGGGTTGTGTCTCCATGTACCTCCACAGAGAGGAGATGCCTGCTGGCTGCAGGAGTGTGGCTGGATGAGATCTCCATGGAGTGAGCTGAGACACCAAGGGCTCACAGAGACACCTGCAAAGATGTCTGAATGAAGGTGTCCTAACTTCACTTGTGAATCCTGCCTAAAATGTCGTGTCAGGCCTCTGCAGAGACTCCCCATGAGGTTCCAGGCTGCATTTGGGGCACCCTTGACTCCTCCAGTGGTCCTGCTGTGGGGGGCACACAGACTTTCCTCAGCTCTGCAGAGTGACCAAGCTCTGTCCCCAGACATCTTCACCCCCCTCTCTGTGCCCACGCTGGGGCAAGCCCAGTGTCATCCAAAGGCAGAGCTTTCTTGGAGCTGGCTCTCCACTGCAGGATTAGGACTTCAGAGAGGCCACAAACCTCAGTGCCTCTCTTTCCAAGAGCAAGGCACACTTGTTCAGCCTTGCCTGAGTAGGTATGAACACTGAGCACATCCAGTGTAGTTAATTAGAACTATTCCCACTCGATTTTCCCCTGGGGGAAGGAAGGGAGAAGATAGATGCTCATGGGAGGGGTGCTCATCACATTGCTTAACGTGATCTAGAGTGGGACATGCAGTGCTGTGGGGATAAAAAGCTGTGGGGGGCTGAGGGAGCACCATGGAGAGCTGTCCCTGGAAAGAAATTTCCCTTAATGTGTGCTCTGTGGAAGGGAGGAAGTGATGTGTTTCCAGGAGAGATAACAGGTGACCAAGACCCTCTGCTCCCCAGGGCAAGCAGGCATGGGTGGAGGCTTGCCCTGACAGCCACCCAACACAGACTTCTTGCCTGGGAATTTTGGGGATCGTGGGAAACTCCCACCTTCCAGGCCCAGTTTTTGGGCAGCTCATGGAAAGGACAGGAGATGTCCCCAGTGCCTGGGTGTGGGGACAGTTGGGTCTGTGCAGTGGTGCTCAGTCTGAGTGGCTCAGTGCTGACACCAGGAGCTGTCCTGGGCATCAGACACAGAACAGCCACAGCTCTCCCAGCCTCTGCTCCTGAGTCACTCGTGGAGACACCAGGGAGTCACTCATGGAGACACCAGGGAGTCACTCATGGAGACACCAGGGAGTCATGGAGACACCAGGGAGTCATGGAGACACCAGGGAGCCACTCATGGAGACACCAGGGAGTCAGAGAGACACCAGGGAGTCACTCATGGAGACACCAGGGAGTCAGAGAGACACCAGGGAGTCATGGAGACACCAGGGAGTCACTCATGGAGACACCAGGGAGTCACTCATGGAGACACCAGGGAGTCAGAGAGACACCAGGGAGTCACTCATGGAGACACCAGGGAGTCAGAGAGACACCAGGGAGTCATGGAGACACCAGGGAGTCATGGAGACACCAGGGAGTCACTCTGGGCTGCCTGTGGTGCTGTGTGGATGTGGAAGGGTTCCTTCCCAGTGAGCCCCAGTCTCTGCAGCCAGCACTGTGACAGGCAGCACCAAGCTCACATATGGACATCCTCTGCACTGAGCACAAGATATGGGACAAGCCTTTCTGAAACATTTTCATTTCAAATCAGCTCTGGTGTCTTCCTTTGTCAGTGCTGGGCAGTGCTGTCAGTGTGGAGCTGAGCTGCTGGTGCCACCCTGAAGGGGTGCAGCTGGTACCCACCAGTGCATGGAGCAGTGCAGGTCCCTCAGGTGCTCTGGTGCCTTCCAGCAGTGCTGGACAATGCCTGGTGCAGAAGGAAAGGTGTAGCTTTCTGGGATGTGCTGCTTGCAGCAAAATCTGACCTATGTGCAGCAGGAAGGACCTAAGCACCATCAGGATTCTGGGTGTGCCAAGTGTTGATGCTTTTCCCCAAAGAGGCTTAAACCAAGTGCATTTAGAAACAGGCAGGATGCTGCCCCTTGTCAGGGCAGGGGGATGTCTCTGTGCAGCCCCTGCCCATCAGGACTCAGCATGGAGGCATCTGGACAGCAGTGATGCCATTCCTCAGGAGCTGTGCCATGGCTTCCTCACCTGGGGCTCAGGCACTTGGGAACCCGTGACAAGAGAAGCTGGCATGGTAGGGCCAAAGTGTCCCAAATGTCCAGAATGAGAGGAAAGTCAGATTTCAGGCTTTAGGTTCCCAAGCAGGCAAATTGTCACTTTACAAATGTAAAAAAGGCCAGATTTGGACTCCCCCTGGAGCTGCCCTTTGTACCAGGGAAGTGTTTCCTTTTTGGAGGTGTTTTTTTTTCTCTTAGCAAGGAAATGTCTGTACTTTGTTTACCAACTGAATCTAGGAATGAAGTACACCTAAATGTTACTTCTCATTTGGGTATAACTGAATATGCAGCAAAATTGGAATATCTTCTTGTAGATCATACATTGGAGCTATTCTTTTCCTATTTATATGGATCCTGACAGGACAGAACTACTTATTGAGAGTTAAATAATGACATCTGTTAACAGGAATATCAAATCCAGTAGAAGATGTTTCATATTAAGAGAGAAACTCATGGCCAAATTTCCTCTTGATGCATATAGACACAGCTTTATAAACATCTTCAAAGTTTCACTCTTTACACCGGAATAAAATTCAGCCCAAGGAGCTTCTATTGCAAAGTCTTTTACACATGTGCAGAAAAAGTCTGCTTTTAAAAGGGTCTCACAACAACAAAAATGCAGAAAGAAATCCCCAGACCTTTCAGGCTTCGCTGCATTAGGTGGAATCAAAGTGACCTCTAGTGACTCCTTGTTAACCGTGCAGCTCTCAGCCGCCTGCACTGAGCTCGAGGGGTGAGAGGAACGTGTGCCGCTCTCTCAGCTGGTAAAAACGCAATCAATACCTGATTAATGCAAAATTATGGCAATTAAAAGCTGTTACAATAGCAGTTCTTACAACTGAAGTGTAGAATATTTTCCCAAACTCTACCATTTCTTTTCATGCAAGCTGCACACTCTTAAAAGGGGTGTTTTTATCAGCCTGTTAAAAATCAGCAACACAATGAATTTATTAGTAACTTATCATCCATGTGTCTTCTGGCACTGCTGACGTGCTGTTCTTTGGGAATAGACAGGATAGGAAGTGCACTAGATTTGTGATTTAACTCATTTGTTCCTATTTTTTGGAACAGTCACAGGCTGATCACAAAATTATTTCCAGTTGTGGAGTGTTATTTCCAGTGGGGAGTGTTGCTGTGGGGCTAAGCCATACCCATCCCCAGGTCCAAACAGAGAGATTATCACCTCTACAAGGTCATCTTTCCTCTCCCAGACTATTAAGGCTTTTTTTAAAAAGAGCACAGAGAGAGGATGTTACAATTCATCAGCAGTGGGGGAAATGAAAATTGTGTATCAGCCAAATTATGTCGGTTTACCATGAAAATCAATAGCAAAGGGGGTTAGAAATGGGATGTCATCATTCAGAGGCAGTGCAGGAGAAGATCTGTCAGCAGCAAGACGGCTGTGTGCTCTGTCCTAGCATTCCCCAGGGATATTTCAGGGCTGGGGAAGGCAGAAAAAATCATTAATTCCTTTGGCACAGGAGACTGGGATGGGCACAAAGGAGATGCTCAGGAGATGCTGAGCTCTGTTGGGACTCAGAATGCAGATATTCAAAATAAAAAAGTCTTTCATAGGTTAGGTCTGTCAACCTCTGAATCAGAGCTGGGTGAAAATCAGGACATTATTCCTACCAGAAGAAAACCTGCCCAGCTGCTTTAGTTTCATTCACGTTTTGAAGAATTAATCTCTCTCCTCCAATTCCTTCCTGCCCTATCTCTAGGTCCATTAAAGACCATGAGGTTTGACATCTGCAGGAAGGACAAGAACATTGCTTCTGTCTTGCTCTCTCTCCTGCTGCTGGCTCTCCACGGTGGCCATGCTGAGAGCAATTTGCTGTTTGAATCCTGTCCAGGGCTGATTTAGCCTTGCCTGTGAATTTCAGGGGGCTGTGCTGTAACCAAAGGAGCTCCATTGCTGTGGTCAGTGCCAGGCTGATCACCCTCCTGCAGTGAAATATCCCTTTTCCCCCCAGATTTGTTAGCACCTTCCACTCCCACCAGCCTGGACTATTTGGGACATTCCTGGATGCATTTCAGAAGGGCTTCAGGTGGAAATGAGGAGTTTGGCAATGGGTGTTGCCTGACTCACTGCCTTGGCCTGAGCCCCTGCCTGCCCCACCAGCCCTGTCAGGGATGTGGGGCCCTCCTGCCTCCCTGGGCTGTCCCTGGTGTAAAACCAGGCTGTGCTCCTAATAACCATTGCTCTCTACTCCCAAAAGGCTCAGGTTGGACCTCAGTGCTGGGCTCTTATTGCCAACCTATGATTTCACCTGCCCCTGCTCAGGAGCATCTTCTGAATTCAGCCTTCTCCATGCTGAGGCACGAAGCAGCTTTAATGAGTAAAATGATGCATGTGTTTGTCCAGGGCTAGAAATTAGCCAGAGAAAAACTATTTGTCTTCAGATAATGAATGCAGTCACCAGACAGTCCCAGCCCAGGCTCTGCTCTGCCTGGGCAAACCTTCTACAGAGCTGTGACTGGGGGCCAAGCAACACATCCCATCCACATTTCTGTGTGAAGTCAAATATGACTCAGTCTCTGTTTGCTTCTAAGGCTTAGGGAGTGAAGGGAAACATTTTTGTTTGTTGTGAGCAGCAAAACCAACAAAAACAGGTGGGTAGGAAAAAGCAGGGGGCTCAGCACTGGATGATCTGGTGCTAACTCCAAATTGTCCTTTAGACTGAGGTCTCTTTATTGGTGCTAAACCAAACCAGAATCCTTCTGTGCTTCAGTTAATTTCTTTCACAAAGAAACATGCACGTTTTATTAAGCTCCTTATAAATTTCATTTTCATTTTGGACTAAATGATATCATTTTAATGAAAGGCAGCAGCTAGAAAAATGCATTCTGTCTTGAAAGAATCACTTTCTGGTAAAGAACCATTTCCTATTTTTAAAGCCAGGACTGTGATAATCCAAATACTTGCATAGCCTTTGGTTACCAACCCTGAAAGCTGTAAAAATATAATTTATTTTACACATGCATGCTGTGGGTTTATTTTTTCAGCTAAGGAATGAGAATACAGAAGCCAGTTTCACTTTTGTGGTCTAATAGGTCAGTGCAGATTTACCATTTTAAACATGTGCAGCCGTAAATACAAAACAAAACAAATTGTTGCTGCTGCTGGGATCCAAACCCCAAATTAAAAACAAATACAAATTAGGAATCCCCTTTAGAAATCTCATCTGTCTAAAGCTGTTGAAATATTGTCTTGATGACAGAACTTCTCACCTAACAACACTGCATAATAGATTGACCTTTTAGAGTATTTTTACTAAACCTTTATTTTGCTTCTGTTGAATATCCTCACACTTAAAGGCTTTTTAAATTTGACTCACACTTTTTAAATTTGACTCTGTGAGCATGTGTTTGCATGTCAACTTCAGATTGTGTTGGGTTTTTTTGAGTTAATTTCCAGCCTTCGTTGTCTGCAGCAAAAATGTTAAGAATGTGAACCTGAAATGTCAGGAAAAAGAAAAGGAAATAAGGAAATTAAAATAAAACTTGATCTTGTATTTATGTCATGGCAACGTTTGCACAGTTGAAATTGGGATCAGGAGATGGTTCAAAAGTAGCAGAGTGGAACAATTAAATTCTTTGATGCTGGAAACCATAGAGAAGTGCCAAGCAGCCAGCTGGGTACCAGCCCACCCAGCTCAGCCTGTCCACAGGAGAAGGTGTCACCCCAGCCCTCCATGGGCACTTGCTTGAAGAAGGAACATAATGGTGTTGAATATTTTATAACAGGTTCACTGCTGCCTGAAGGAAAGTTTTCCTAAAGGAAGGAGTTGGACAATCTGTTCCTCAGAAAAGTCTTGCTGAATTCAGTGGGACTGGAAGCAATGGTGGGGTGCAGGAGCAGAGGCTGCCCCAACAGCCTGGAGAAATCAGTGCTGCACAATGTGCTCCTGCAGAGCCCTCACAACCAGCTGGGGAGAGCTGGGTTTCCTGCCTTGCTATCCAAGAGTGGATTTAGAAATGTCAAAGGAAGAGACTCTTGAGGTCCTCCCCAGCATCTCCTGCAGGGGTTTCCAAAAGGAGCCAACCTCAGACTTCCCTCAGGCCAGAGGGGAGTCAGTCAAAACATGATAAAAGCTCAAGGATCCCTGGTGCTGGTGGGGCTGCACAAGCTGCCAAGCACATTTTGTGTCCAAAAGCAAAAAGAAAAGTGTTTACCAACAAAGCCTAATGCTAATGGAAAGGACAATGCCTGAAAGCACAGTGAAGCCCTTTGAAGGTGCTGAGACTAATGGCTCTTCTCCCTGTACCTTCCTGGGCTGTGTCTGTGGTTCAGCCACTTTTGTGATACCTGTAAAGTGTTGAAAATGCATTTCCAGTCCTCTTCAGGCACCTCTGCAGACCTCACTCCTGAAGACAAGCTGGCAAGCCTCCAATCTTTTTGGAGGTTCACAAGGAAAATTACTATAAACCAGGTTTTGTAGCTCGACTTTGCATGGGAACAACCTAAAGGTTGTTGAATGTCCAGGTAAAGATGAGGCTGTGCAGGGGTAGCTTCATTCACCCTGCAGGGAGGAGCAAGTCAGAGGTAACTGAAGTGCAGCTTGAGAAGCAGCTTGCTGTGTTTTCCAGGAGAATGCAAGGGAGGAAGAGAGAAATGGCTCGTGGATACCTATGGAAAATTACTGGATCCACAAGGGAAATTCAGTTTGTCCTCTTACACCCTTAACCAAGGAGCCTTGCTGCTCTCCACCCAAGGGCAGACAGGAGCCTGCATTTGAGATGGCACATCCAGAGAGGATGATGTTGCACAGATCCATCAAATCAGCTGAGCTGGCAGGGCAGCTGTGGAAGTAGAAACTCTAATTTGTGGTAGGGAGGAGAAGGCCTGAGCAAGCACAAGCAAAATGTCTTAACTCTGGTATTGCACAAAAACCAGAGCAGGTTTTAGATGAAAAAAGGATCAAAGATTGAGAGGCAAACAGAGAATGGGATTTATAGCACCAGATTGGGTCAGTTAATGAAGAATAGTTCTTTGATAAATCAGCAATTTCATCTTATTTTTAGAGAGAACAATTGATCTAAGGCAAATTTGCAATGGTGTTACATCAGTATGTGCTACCTCAGCCTGAGAGGATGGAAACAGGCAGGGCTGATGTGCAGGCTGAAGGTTTGGCAATGAGGGGCTGTGAAGGAGGAGACAAATGGATTTCCTCACACATTGATTGTTTCACTTATCTACTCTAATGCCCTGGCAGAAATTTAGGAGTATGTAATGGCAGGTGACAAGAGGAAAGCTGACATGGTCAATAAATGTAACCAAAATACTGGTCAGGAAGCACGAGACAACCTTGACCAAATAATAGAAATTATGAGAAAATGCTAATCAGAAGTGTTCCTTTTGAGTAAAAACAGTTATTCCTGTGAGAAATGGGAGGCAAGAAGGGAGAACAGAGCCCTACAGGCATTGACCATCCATGTAACCATCAGGAATGTGGCATGCCTGTGATGCTGAGAGGTGAGGCATTTCCACCAGAGGTGGGGGAAAAGCTTTGGGAAGCAGCACACAGGCACAGGAAAAAAGAGTTTTCAAAGCTGATTTTTTTTTTTTTATTAGAATTTGAGTCAGTCTCGAGATGATGATGGAGATATAGGAAGAAAGTCAGGGAGTTGTGCACTCTGAAAGAGAAAGGATTAGAGACAGGCCCTCTGCTGAAAGGTTGCTCATCCTTCATCTACATTTCCACTGGTCAGTCACACCACCCATGGAAAAACAAACATTCAGCAACACATTGTGCCTCTCCAGGAATTTCAACAGGTTTCACACATAACCCTATAGCTAATTAGTTGCTATTTAAAGCAGTGTTAACTTGCACTGGTATGTCAGGAGAGGCTTCCAGGGCTGAGCAGACCATGGGTGTTGGAGCAGCAGTCAGGAGATGGGCAGAGGTCACTCTGAGATACCCATCCCAACCCAAGCTCTGGTAAATCAGGCATGTCCAGCCAGAGGACAGGGGCTGGCAGGAAAGAGCTGCAGGACAGATGTGCTGGGATGGGATGTGCAGGTGAGGGGCCTGGGAATGCTCACTTGAGGCTGGTGCTGGTTTTGGTGAGTGCAGTCAGAGCTGATGTGATGTGGGAAGTGAAGCTGTGACCTCTGCAGGGCGGGCTCAGACCAGCTCTGCTCCTGTCCAGGAGCATCACCCCACCACAGATGGGTGCCCCTGATGTAGAGTCCAGTTTTGGGTGGTTCCTGCATGGACAAACAGAGTGCACAGCTCAGAGCCAGAGCCCAGTTTCTTCCCAGTATGATGAAGGGACTTTTGCCTGGCCAAACCTTGAAGCTCACACTGCCACCCAGCTTTTCCCTTGTCCAGTTTGGTGCCCAATTCACTGTTTCTCATAACCAGTTTCCTTCTGTTCAAGAATCTGCTGTTTAATACCATTATTATTGAATTAAAACCTTCCCTTTTTTCAGCTTCATTCCAGGTAAAGAAACTGACAATTAACCTGATTCGGCTGTGAGTTAATTCATTTAATCTCCAGGTGCCCTTCATCTTGAAATTAATACCCCTAAAACATGGCTAAGCAGCATCCAGCTCTCTTCCTTTAATTATGTGTATAATGAAGCTCATTTAGAAAGCAGCCAGCAGAATGGAGACCACACTGCAGGTGCTGCCCCTGTTTCCCACTGCCATCCAAGTCCCTTTTCCAGGGCTTATGACAGTCAGGGCTCACTCAGCACCAGCTGACAACATTGGCCCTAAAATGTGTCACATGGCACAAGGGCCTGGCAGTTTTTGGGTCTGTGAAATAGGAAGAGGAAATGGTCTCAGTGGGCCCAGCTTGTGGTGTGTTATGGCTTTTCCTGCCCTCTGCCAGCAGGTGAAGAAGTTTCAGTCACCGTCTCCTCTCCTTCCTCCCACCTCTCCCTGCGTTAATCTTCCCTCTGCTGCACAGGAGCCAGGC
This sequence comes from Notiomystis cincta, assembly GCA_013398075.1. Classification (NCBI taxonomy): domain Eukaryota; kingdom Metazoa; phylum Chordata; class Aves; order Passeriformes; family Notiomystidae; genus Notiomystis; species Notiomystis cincta. Next base: position 122,372 of record VZRX01013303.1, on the reverse strand, counting down.
TCTGGCATTCCTCAGATGCTGCAACTGAGCAACAAACTCCAGTTAAATTATTGTTTTCCACCTGATCTCCTGAATCTGGAGAAGAGGAGGCTCAAGGAAGACCTTATGACTCTACAACCACTGGAAAGGAGCTCATAGCCAGGTGGGGGTCGGGCTCCTCTCCCAGGGAACAAGTGGTAGGACAAGAGGAAATGGCCTCCAGTTCACCAGGGGAGGTTTATATTGGATTTTAAGGAAGAATTGCTTCACAGGAAGGGTTGTCAAGCTGCCCATGGCAGTAGTGGAGTCCCCATCCCTGGAGGTATTTATAAGACATGCAGATGTGGCACTGAGGGACACGGTTTAGGGGTGGGCTTGGCAGTGCTGGGTTAACAGCTGGACTTGGCATCTGAGGTGTTTTTCCAACCTAAGGCACTCTGTGGTTCTGTGATGCTTTGATTTGCCACCAGGAGGAAGAAGTTCCTGGCATGGAACAGGAGCATGGCCAGGGGTTGTGTCCTGCAGGAGTTGTGTCCCTTCCCAGCAGCCCAGACTGCACCTGGCTGCATTTCCAGAGCTGCTTGCTTCCTTGCCTGTTCATTATGCTCCTGTCTAAAGACTGTTGGGGATGCCAAGAGGAAAAAAAGAAAAAAATCCCTACCCAAAACACTGGTAATTAGTTCCTGTAAATGGGTTTCAGTCTGGTTACATCTCTGGCTCAGTCTGATGTAAGATTTTTTTCACGCCCTTTCCAAAATCACATGTTCAAACTGGTTCTCTGAGCATATTCTGGGACATTTGGTGTAAACAATTCTGATATAAAACTGCAACGAGGTGTTCTGTGGGGTTTTGGGTTTTTTGTGTGTTTCCCTAGGGTGTTTCCAATCGTGGCACAAGGACCATATTCCTGTGGGAAACACAATCTTGCTCTCGCTCCCTCTGCTCCCCTGGGAAGCTTGGCAGTGCCCAGCTGGGCAGCTCATCCACCCACTGCACACCAGGCACCTCTCCTGGCCCTTCTGGGCTCCAGCACCACCAACACCTCACTCAGCATCTCTCCTCCCCAGTGGCCCAGTGTGGCCTCTGCCCACCCCATCACTCCACGAGGCTCCGTGTCCCTCCATCACGAAATCTTACTGTGCAGACAGGGGAGGGAGGGCAAGGCAAGCTCTGCAGGTGGGTCTCTAACCCATAAAAGGGATTAGAGATGGGCACAGGCTCTTCCCAGGGTGCAGGGTTCCCTTCTGAGGTGGGACAAGGCTCCCCCATCCCAGTGGCCGTGCTAGAAGAGGCAGCACAGTTTGAGTAGAGGGTTTGGGAGGGGACAGGGAGGTCCTGGGGGAAGAATTGGAAGAATTTCTCAGGGAATTGCATCATGGGTTGCTGGCCTGGGGATGGGCAAAGGTGTGGCTGAGGGCCATACACCAGACTTATTTAATTTTATGAGGCTGAGAAAGAAGAAAAGCCCTTGTACCTTCATGCCCAGCACGAGTCCTTGCAACCAGGGCCAAAAAATACCACAGAGCTGGCAGCAGTCATTCACTGTCTCTCACACTGGCACATCCTCCTTAAGATTCACTCACCAACATAAAGAAACCTAAAAAAATCTTTTATGACACTTGGTTTTCATGTATCTTGTCATGAGTAACTCCACACCTTCACACTGGAAGCAACCCCAAATATCTTCCAAATAAACACCACCTTCAGGGAGAAGGTTCCCATCCCATTGTGTTGCCCACTCTGCACTTTTAAATAAAACCCAGGGGATTTGAATTGAGCATGTCATAATTTTTTCATCTGCTTTGAAGTTTTTGATGCAGAGTCTCCCCAGAAAGAGCCACATGAAAGAGGAGCAATGAAGCAGAGACTGATGCAGAGCCTCCCTGAGCTGTTCCCCCACTGCTGAGGCTCCACCGAGCCCTCTTTGCACCACGGTGGCTCACGGCAGCCATCTGGTGACCACAGGCATCCTCTTCTAGCGAAGCCAGGTGAGTGATGGCAGTGATGGGGACAGTGCTGTCAGGCTGCCAGCAGAGCCTCCTCCCACCCCCCGAGCTGCCCTGATGGAACCTGTTCTCCCTTGGGCAGTGCACAGCACGGCCCTGGACGGGCTCTTGCACAATAACAATTAATTAGATCACAGATACATCATTTTCAATGAATCCAAAGTGTTTGCATTGCCATCAAATCAGTGACAGAGCTAATAAAGCCAGGGAAATATAGTGGCATTCAAGCCATTAACATCATGCTTTTGTGTTTGACTTCATGCTTCTTGCATTGTGAAAATGCTTAGGTTTGATTTGTGTTTGTTTTATTTTTAAAGCTCCAGCATGATCTGTGAGGATGCAGGTTTAAGACTGGAGCACTGCAAATCCTTTCCTTTCCTTCCCGAATCAAGGTGTTCACCCTCTCCAGCCTGCAAACAAATGCACTCAGGATATTTGCTCCTTGCAATCGATTGGACAAGAAGAGAAAAGCCAGGTGCTTTTAGATCCTAATGCACATCTCTGCAGTAAGAAACACGAGGGCTCCTGCTCTGAAATAAACCAGGCTAAGAGACACTTGCCAGTTGTAATCGATAATGCAGGGAATATCTTGGCTCTGGGCTCATCCCTGCAAGATGTTGTGTCAGGGTTTTGAGCCCCCGGGAGCAGGAGGGCGGAGGGATGTGCTGAGTCACTGAGGGACATCACCCTGGGCACGAAACCCCCGGGGCAGGATGCTGGCACGGGGCTCAAGCTGCCAAGATGTGGCATAAAATCTGTGGGAGAGGATCCTGCGTGCTCCGGGACAGCCCCTTCATCAGCTGCATTCACAGTGTGAGGAGCCATTTCACCTCCTGAGAGGGGGTAATTATTCCTTGTCAGTTGGGCTCAATCACTGAACTCACACAGCTGGTGGCAGAGAACCATTTAGCCTCATTTACCACCCTGGTAGCCTTTTAGCTCTCCCACATTTCACACGGTCTCTGCCATTTCGCCCATAAATTCTCCTTAAAGAAAAAAAAAATCATAAAAATTTATGAGGGAGGGGGAAAAAAAGGCATAAAATGGAGGCAGCTAAGAGAAAAGGTACTAAAATTTTCAGATGAAGATGAGGTTATGTACCCCCAGCTGTTTCAAGTGCAGTGATTGAGGGTCTCGCTGATGAGGGATGATTACATTGCTCCTGCTCCTCACCCCCATTAAGAGCAGTGTGCATCCTCCCTCTGGATAGGGCTGATTAGCTGTAGCACGGGGAGGGCTGGGAAACAACCACACCTCCCCCGTTTTGATGCAATCCTTGAATTTTCCTGACTCAAGTGAACGAGCACAAGCCCTTTGCAATAAGCCAGCACCTTTAAACAGTCTGAAAGGTTTACAGCAGTGGGAACTGTGGGTATCACTTTGCAGAGAGCCCCCTCTGTGGCAGTATTTAAGATGGAGAATATACAAAGAAATTATCTTCTCAATCAATTAATTGGGATTTGGCTTCCAGGACTGGTTTTGCCTGGTTTGGACCATAGTCCAGGCTACAACTCAAAAGGACATATTTGCAATGCCAGGGTTCTCAAAATGTATCCAGTCCCTGTGACTCAGATTTTGCATTCAGTGACTGTTTGCAGAAGTGCCAGTTTCAGTAATAAAGTTAATAATGATAGCAATAATAATTTATTAATTATATTTATAATATATTATTATAAAAAGCAACAAAGAATTGACTGAGGGCTGTAAGAGCAGCCAGGCATCCCAAACCCCTGAATACCTTTTGAGTCTTATGAAAACAAATGAAAAAGCTGCCTTCCACTTTTTTTTCTTTGAAGCTTTTAGATATTTGCCCATTTCTCAAGTCCTGCAGTGGGTTCCACATTAATGAAAGCTGTGGAAGGCACCTGCCTCACTGCATAAATATAGGAAAAAGTCTCCCAGACCCCTCTCCCTCTGTTCTTTGCAGGCTTTGCTGCAAGTAAAGACTGTGCTGCTGTACAGGAACATCACAGTGTCAGAAGGCACAGCCTAATTTGTCTGAGACCCAAAAAACAGGACTGGAAAAGGCTGTGGGGCTGTTCAGACCATCCTTGTGCTGTCTTAAAATCCTTCTTTTGACAGGAGAATCCTCTCATCAGTAATTTAATGAAAAGGTTGTTAATTAGGTAACAATCAGTGGAATATAGGAGTGGAATTGGAAGAAATAGAAATGCTTGACTCCCGAGTTCTCCCCACAGCATTGCCAGTGCCAACAGCATCTCCACAGAACAATTTTCCTGGTCAGCATCTTTAATTTTTCACCAGTTGAAGGCACACAGTCCCCTGGGATCTTTCCAGAACAGCACGGATGGGTGAAAATATTTAATGTATATTCAGCAGTTACCAGAATTGACATGTGAAACCAAGGAGCAGTGGCACCGTGTGACCAGTCAATTCTCACTGAACCCTACCAAGGATGTTTTCTGTAGCTTAAGCCCTGGTCTTTGAAAGGCTGAATGTGTAGAGCAAAAGTAGAGGAAATCTTTGATAGATGAACCATTCAAAAAAGCTTCCCAAAATAAATATTCACAGAGTGTTTCTTCCTAGGGCAGTAGGGAGGTGGTTGATTGGGTTGCAGTTTTTGAAGTCCAGCACTAAATCTGCATACCACACATACACATGGCTAATAACTCAATTCTGGAACTGCCTGATGTTTCCAGCCTGAAAAGGCAGGAGGTTTTTTCCTCATAGATCACCCCATCTATAGATCAGATTATCTGCAATTAATTCACTGCTCTTCCTCTTTGCCCAGTGACTGTCACAGCAAAAATCCTTATTTATTAATACCAGAGAGCATAGCCTTGCACTTTGCAAGATTAAATTTAATCTCACCTCTATTATTCTAATTCTCTAGTTCATCCAATTCCTCAAAGATACTCTGATCCTCCTCCTCACCGGAGCCCTCCCTCATCTCTCTGCCAACACGCTTGGTGAGCACGCTCCAACTCTTCCTGCCCAAATCATTACAAATTAATTAAGGTCAATCAAGACCAATTTCTGAAGCACACCACTAGGCAGCTCAAGATTCGATTTTAAAGGTTTGTTTGCACCTCTCTTGGTTACTCCCTTTCCATCCCTCTGAGTATTTTTTAGCCATTGATTCCCTCCCTCTCTACCTGGTTTCAGCCTTCCAGCTCTCAAAGCACATGAATCCTGCAATCTTACAAAATTACAAATTCATCAGCAGAACATTTTAATTCCTGAAGACCGACAGACTTCTATGCCCAATCCTCACCTGCCCTCTTGAAAAGGGAGCTTGTTCTTCCCCTGTGCTGTGCAGTGGTCAACCCATTCAGTTTGTGGCAGGAGTGGAGTGCAGTCAATGCTCAGTGGTGCTTCAGCTTCACTAAAACACCAATTCCTGCCCCAGGACTAAAGATTGACAGGCATAGGGAAAGGTGGTGCAAGGAATCGAGGAGTTAGGACTCACCAAGTTTGGGTTTTGAGGGGTTTTGGTGAGGTTTGGAGCCTTCTCTAGAGGAGGAGGTGTGGAAGAGGTGATGCTGCAGTCAGATGGGTATTTACAGTGTGCTCCTATTGCTCACACATGACAAAACCACAGGTTCAAAACTAAGCTGGAACTTTGCTCACAAAGATGGCAATTCTTACATGGCTCACTAGTTAAATCACTGCATCAGAGGCATTTTTTAACCCTGATGAGCCTTCTGAGGTCCCTGTGTTGCTGGCTGCTGTATGTCCTCCATCAGGCTACCAGCACAACCTGGGGTGTCATTAGCCAGCCCCAGGTAACGAAGTTCTCTTGAGGTCTACCCCAGTAATTATGTGACAAGCTGGTAATGCTTCCCTGGAGATGTATGCACTGGATCACAGGTGCCACTTCCACTGACACCAGGATTTTATATTTAACTTTGGGAATAATGTGAACAAACTACTAAAAAACCCCTGTGAAGAGCATGACAGCTGATTTTCTCTGACCCCTTTTCTTGATCTACAATAGACCAGTGGAATTAACCTCCATTTATGTTGATATAATTGTGTTCAGGAAATAATTGATGGAGACCAAACTGAGCTTGCCAAGAGCTCCTCTTTATGCCATGAATTAAGATAGGCAATATTTGAAAGTAGAAATCTTTTATTAGACATGTCAGTATGGCAAAAAAGCACCAGAAAAGCTTTAACACTCACAAGTGTCCCTCCTGTATGTAAGTTATCAGTTTAAAAAAGATCCCTCTTAGCTTCCAGACCCTTTGAGCCAGCCACACAAGCACAAGTTCCTTTTACCCTCAGCCATTTTTGTTTCCATCTGGGGCTCATTTGCACAGCTGGGGAAGAACCCTGTGCTATGCTGCTGATGTAAAAGCAAGCCCAGAGATGACACCATAATAAAAATGGTAAAGTAATCCATTGTGTGAAGCCTTTTTTGACAAGTTTGAAGTTGTACATCAAGCAACAACGCAGGAAATGATAAAGATCAGGTTTTATTGACATACTTTAGGTACAATAAATATATTTACACGTTCACATTTCAAACATGGAATTACACGTAAAAAAACTCGTACATGAGATCATCTTTGTGTTTCCATTTTTACATTCACTTAAATAGGTAAGACAAAGCTCTCTTATGCACGTGGAGGATTTGGTATAGTCCAGAATTACACTCAAGCAATCAGCAGTGCACACCTTGTGCAGAGGATGCTGTAGGAAACAGGAGGCAGACGCACTCCCAGTGCAGTCAGTATGACACAGTCGGCTGTTGAATTTATATCCTGAACTGCTAATGAACAAACTCTGCAATCCAGATTAGAGCAGTACATTTGAAATGATCCTCAAAACACCCAAATATAGATATATATGTATACACACACTGCTTAGGACTTTAACAGGTTAGGAAGGATCACATTCAGTAATAGTAATAGGAGGTAGAATCGTGTCGACAGTGTTGGTATTTCTAGGTGGCAATAAGAAAAAGTGCTATTACTATCACTGAATTCAAGAACAGAGCTCCTGGAAAAGGGAAAAGGATAAAATAGCTGTTAATCCTGTTTAGCCTGGCTAAATGCTCAAGCATGTAAAGGAAATGTCTACATTCCCCAGCATGGGTAAAACTGCAAAGCAAAAGTGTTAAGTGATGCTTCTCCAGTGCTCTGGGACGGGCAGCATCCCCCAAGGGTGACACCTGTATAAAAGCAAGCTCAGCTTCAGGCACAAAGTCTGCAAAGAAAAGTACAGTATGGTGGATTTCAGGGTAGGACATCTAGGGTTCAGCTACCCTCAAAAGAGCTGGAAAAACAGAAAACAGAGCAAAAGACTGAATGCAATGCATTCAGACTGAAAAAAGAAAAAAACAGAGATGAACAGTGAGTGAAAAGGGCAGGAACATAACAAGGACACAAATATCCTTGTGGAAATGGAAAAATGGGGGCAAATGAGATGGAAATGAAAAGAAGCATAGCAAAGAGGCAAAGGGTACCACAGGAAAAAAAAAGCTGACTTAATCCAAGGGCTCCTTTATAAATAAAATTATAAGCAATGGTATAGAAGATCAGCTGTGAATAAGTAAGTGTTAGCATCTGGTCTCTGCTGGATCTGTAAATGAAAATGTCTATTAATTAGAAGTTTAACTGCTGAAGGAAGTTTCATCATCTGAAAGAGAAAACCTGCAAACAAATGGTTTTGTTAGTCTTGAAATAGAAATAAAACTGTAAGGTTCCAAACTCAGCCTGACAGACACTAGGAAAAAAATACAATGCATATTAAAATCCACTAGATGCACACAAAGAAAATTCTGAACAAACACAACATTAATACAGCAGTGTTTGAAACTGTGATCTTCCAAGTGACTACACACAACATTGCAATACAGCTACATTCAACTGTACACAGGTTCTTTTACAAAAGTATTTGTAATTTGCAATACTGTTAAAGTTTAGATGGTAAACCCCACTGAACACAAGTGCTGTTACATTAAATAAAAGCAGTGTAACCTGTTGAAGAAGTGCACCTATAAAGCCCATTTCCAGTTAGTTAGAAAAATCAGTGCATCCAACCAAGAAAGCAGAGAGCAACACAGGCACCTAAAAGACCCCGTGAGATTAACTTTCCCCTCGAGGTTTTCTTTAGTGCAATAAGGACCACACTTTCCACCAAAACAAGCAGAGAAGTAGAAAAAGGAGTTTGTTTGTTTGTTTGTTTAAATTAAAAACCCCAACCCTGCCAAAAGCAGCGTTACAGAGAACAAAATGATCCTTCCCAACCATATCATACCAGAAGTTGGTATACGCAAGGATCCAATATGAATCTGGTTTTGTACACAAGCCCCTGTGCTCATGTGGATAGTAAATCACCTCCATGATTAAAAATCAGGTTACAAAAAAACCTTACAGGAAATCCTTAGGATTTGATACTAATTTAGGATAAAATACTTTCAAGTATTATGTTTATGAATTAATTAGAGGACGAGGCATGATTTAAGGTAACATTGAAACAAAAGCTCTATGTTACCCTAAATGACCCTTATAATATCACTAACTTTCTGCAAACTGTTCAGGATTTGTTTCCTTTACATTTAATTTCTCATCTACCACGATGCTAAAAAGAAAAAAGACGAAAACAAAAGCACAAAAAAAATGCATTCAAAAAAAAGGTTCATGTCCCTCTGAACAAAAAATGCCTTTTTGACAGTGAACAGGTGAAGCCAGATTTCTACCTCAAGTACCATCACAGACACAGTACTACACAAAGGACAGGAACATCACAATACTATGCCAGAGGACAAATTTAGGTTATCTCTCAGACAAAAAAGAAAAAAGCAGGCCAAAAAACCCTCAAAAGAAGAACCCCAGAGCCTCCCACCCCCCTCTGGCCCCAGCTACAAGGGCAGCACACCCACACACACATACAGACACGCAGTTACTGAGTGCAAGGGCAGGAAGTGCCTGCAGCAGCTTCCAGGGAAAGTGCATCATTTCAAGCTACACAGATAAAAGGTACTATGTTTAAAAAAAGATTAAAAAATTAGCACCAAGTAAAAGGTTTTTTCTTATCCCCAATGGCTAATGTTAAAAAAAAAAATAGGAGGACCTCTGAGGTTATTCTGAAATAACCTTCAGTTTTACTAACATCTATATCCTTGCAGTGGAAACCTAACATTAGTGAATTAAAATGCTCAGTCTGCTTGGCATTTTAAGGGCTAGAAGGACTTCTTTACAGAAATTTGGAAACCTGAAGAGAATCTTCAGATTTAAACTGGGGGAGAAACTAGGTATGCAAGGATACCACGCAGAGGGGGTGCTTGTATTCCCTCTTCCTTCCCCCAAAGTCCCACTGGGGATATGTGGGCTGAGGACAGCATCCCTCTGGCTGTGGAAATGCTACAGACCTGTCCTCATCCCCCTGCCTGGAGCAAGGACCCTGAGTGTCCCCAGCACTGCACAGGGCTCCACCACCTGGCTGTGATAACGAGTGCCACTGATAACACTGAGATGCACCAACCTGGCCTACTGTGAAACCAGAACTGTGAAACCAAAACAGCCCCAACTTTTGAGGACAGTTGCACACCACAGACCTAATCTGTACCTGCAAACAGCACAACAGAACAAACCCAGAGCCCCCGTGCCTTGGGCTGACAGTGCACTGTATTTCCCCTCAGAAGTTAAAGGACAGAGTTGTTTTAGGTTTTTTTTAATAAAAAAAAAATGTAGAACATTCTACTAAAATACCTCAGATCACATAGGTAATCCAATATTTTAGTCAAGGCAAAATATGAATAGCTATAAAGTGAATTTTCCAGTGGTACAAGATGGAAATGAAATAATTTGGAAAAAAAAAAAAAGCTGACTTCATATAACCACCTACTGGAGTTGCCTATTTAAATAATTATAAAATTATGCTAATAAAAACTGAACAAATAATACACAGATCAGGATATATGTATTGACTTACTAGCATCTTTATAAAAATTTGAAGATATACACAAAAACACATCAACATTTATGGAACCATATCCATTTAAATTTAGATAAGACAACACAAAAAACTAACAAATAGCTAAGATGTGGTTGACTGTAAGCACTTTGAGTAACATTTTAATTTTAAAAGGTCAATATTTACATACTACATTAAACGCCTTCTCTTTTTTTTCCATTATGCATCGCATTGTGAATTCACTACAAAGAAAGAACAAGATAATGGTTGCAACAGATCTTCCAAGAAAGTTAACTTAAAATGCTCAGATTTAACTCTGTGCTGGAAGAGAACACATCAAGAACACGTCTGTCTAGCTTTACCTCTACTTCCTTTGGGTTTTTTTGGGAGGAGACAACAAATGGATCTAAAAGAGCTGTTTCATCCAAGCTGATCAATGCCAAGAGATCCACTTTTAAGTCAAGATTTGAGAAGTAAAAGAACACAAACATTTTAAAAAATGACTCACCTAATTGCTACTTTTGCTACTGAGTTTTTTAGGGTATTAGAGAAATATGGCAACAATGAAGGGTGTGAGTATGTATGTATGTGTATAATAAAACAAATATAGACATACATACATATAGTATGTTTACATGTAGGAAGATACCCAGAGGCTGCAGTAAGCAGCTGAATTAATTCCCAGCAATCCACCCATACCCTGACTATGCACAAGCAATAATCTCCTGCAACTGCTGTTGAAGAGGATCCATCTACTCATTAAACAGGCACTGCTCACGTCACTCCTTCATTTAAATAGATATGAGGCCATTTCATGTCTTTATTCCAAAGCCACACGTGTGTCTCACAAAAAAAAAAATTAAAAACCCAACTGAATAAAAATTTTTAAAACTTAAGTTGGCTGAACCTCGGGCTCTTTGGGATGGATTCAAAACCCAAAGCAGGAGCGTTTCTACAAACTTCTTTGACTTTTGAATCAAACCCATATTCTTAGGCTCCAAGAAACCCTCTAACCCCAATAATGTTTGCTTCTGACAGGACAGCTGATCAACTGCAGATGTTCCTACTGCTGAACTCAGCTGCTGGCCTGCCTGGTGTTTGCATCTATCCCACATTTCCAGACACGCACTACTGTCACTCCACTCCGAGATGTCTCCTTGTCCTTCTCACTGACTTCAGCAACTGATTCATGCCTTGTTTTAAAGATAAGCAGTTATTTCCTAAGCATACAAGTGACATAACCTGAGGAGGCAGAGTAGGGGTCCCAGAGCTGATGGTGTGAGGAGTTAAACAGCCTGGGGCTGATCACTTTGCAGGTCTTTGGGGTTGGTCCCACTGGGCACTTCCTACCTGCAGCTCCTGCTCTGTCCTGGGCTTGGCTCTACCCTGAAGCACTAACAGCACCTCATGTACAGCAATTGTGGCTTGCATTAAACATTATGCATGAATTATACAGCTGGGTGTAAACCTCACTTCCACGAAAAGATTCTCATTCTGTTACCTGTTACTTAGAGTCCTGCCACTAAGTTTTAAAGGGACTTAAAGAGTCTTCATTTCCTAAGCACCAGAGAGCAGGCCTACCTAGAAGACTTTTGACAGTACTTATTCACTCATTATTTTTGGTAACTTTTACTTAATTGGAAATCTGGATCAAAAGTGGAAGAAAGCCAATTAGGTATCTGTGCCATTAAATCTTCCAAAAAAAAAAATACTATTAAAAAAAGGTACTATAAATTTGCTTAGCTCACCCCTTCCAGCTTGGCATGCCTATTTTGGACCCCATTTGCAGCTCTTTTATTTCATCCCCATGTGTTTTTCTGCAGTCACTCAGGTAACAAACCTACATTTCTGTAAGTCCCTCTCTTCAAACAGTAGGTGGAGTGCTTAAGAGTATTCCTAAAATAAAGCATGAAGCAAAACATCATGGCCTAAAAACTAAAGAAATGTTCATAAAAACTGGAATCCAATATAAAGATGACATTTTAAGAAGTTTATTCAGAAGTAACTGAAAAAATTGTTCCTTTGGCAACCCCATCTGGACGGTTCTAACCAAAAGGAAATATTATGAATTTTACTTTGAATAAAATATAAGCTCCTTAAAGTTTGCATGGCATTTTTGGGAACTGACAGGTTCACATGGAGATTCACAATGTCCTTATAGTCCTTTATGTATCAGGAACACCACATCAAAACAAGTCCTTTCAGTTATGGGTTTCTTACGGTTCAGCGTTAATCACAAAATAAATCTCAAAGAAAAAAACCTGATCAAAATAAAGCATGAGGCAACCATGAAACACTAGCCCAAAAGAACTATCAGGAATGCACCACTTTTCCTGCATAACATTTTTGAAATGACCCACCAAATATTTCTTTTTCCTTGCATCTGGCAGTGTTATTTAAAACAACCTAATTACAACTCAAGAGTTCACTACCCCATGATGCTACTGAAGGGTGAAGATCCTTGTTTTTAATAACCAAGGGAAAATACAGCAGTGTTATTCCTCCTACACAGGGTTTTATGGAATAAGTGGAGTTGGAAAGAGAAGATGGAAGTCTATGTTGGAATAGAAAAATGCAAAGAACAGACTTATTTACAAAGATCAAAACTACAATTTTCCAGTGTCACCTCCAAAGCTTCTCAGCAAACTGCTACTCGGTGAAGCAGACCATGTTCAAATCTATGCAAGAATACCTTCTGTGCTCTCAGGTATACAATGCAACTAATTTGTTTAGAAAAATGAGTTTTCATTCAAATACCTTGCACTGAAGATAAGAGCAACCATTATCAAATATTCTTTGCTATGGAGAAAGTTTTTTAAATCTTTCGCTGTAACCATTCTCTCTCAAGTCACTGTGGTCACACAGTAGGATCTTGAAGAACAATGTCTACATGCATCAAAAGCATTTTGAAAAAAAAAATTCTCTAATTCCATGTGGTTACAACAGAATGTGAAGAAACCGAACAGAAATTCCACCTTTGCAGATCCTCTCCAATTCCCCTCTCCTGGAGGTCCTCTCGGTGCTTTCTGTAGCTCAACAGAGCAGTTACAGACTGAGCTGACAGGGTTCCCAACCCGATGGATTTTCCACTCTGAGTCTGTGGCTCCACAGGACACTGAGGCTGGTGCCAGGGCTTCTCTCAGCAGACATCACTCCACAATCAGTGCCACGTTGATGTGGGACAGATCTATCATGTGCCTGTCAAAAGTTAAAAGGAAGTTAAATGTGGTGCTCAGACTGATTCTGGCATGGAGCTTCTATGAAGGTCACAAATCAACAGATGCTTGGTTGGATTAAAGAAACATCGAGCCAGAGGAGACTGATTTTATCTTCTGAAAGGAGGCAAGGAATCACATCAGCAGCAATGCTTAATTATTTACCTGTGGAATTTCTGTTGAAATGCTAAAGCATGTGCTGGCTCCTTGAATTTTGCTATGGCTTTCCGTTGTTGAGGAAGCATCTGTAAACTCTGCAGAGACAAAAAAAGCAAAAACATATTTTTAATATTCACTTCACAATAATCCTTTATTTTGAATGAAACTGACTGAAATTCTGCTGTATTTCTTTTTTCAGAAACATGTTTCTGTTCTCTTGTTTGTGTCCAATAAAAGAGACTGGAAAGAGACTTCTGAGACTGCAGTCAGGATCCCAGCTGAAGGTGTTTGATTTGGTGCATTAAGCAACTGCACCACCTGGAAAACCCAGACTAGCTCTTGTTAAGCAACGGTGACAACTCTTCAATTCAATCCATGCAGATGAGCCAAACTCCACAGCCAAACTCCCACCAAGTAAGAAGCATTCAACTGGTCAGAGCTCAGCTGCCCACACAAGCACCTGGAGTCATTTACCTGATGTACATTAAAGGATCAAGGCTTTCCACAGGCAGGGCAGACACAGAAAAAAGTGGTAGGTTCTGATCTCTCAACTGCATATCCTCAGGCTGTTTTTATAAAACAAGTGGCCAGCTTTTGTCAGACACCACCACAAAACCCCACTGAGATGGATTAGGTCACCACTTCCAAGCCCTCCATACAACACACACCTCCCCAGACAAGTCCAGCTGATATGTGCCTCCCACAACATGAGAGCAGCAGCTCACAATGCTTTAACTAAGACAAACCCCCCTGTAGCACTGAGCTCTCCAAAACTACAGCACACCTCAGCCAGGGCTCTGCAGAACTCATGGCCTTGTTCCCTGCTGGCAGCAGGGGTTCCAGGTCAGGCTGATCCCAGAGAGAATTCCTGTGGCCTTGGTAAAGAGGTTATCAAAAATACTATTAGCCCTTCAGTTATAATGGAATAACTTTCCAATATACACTTCAGAAATTCAAGAAGATGCAGCTTTACACATTAAATAGCTACATATCCAACAATCAGTGAGAACATCCAACAAGTATTCAGCATCACAGAATACTCAGGATGGAAATATGATCCTGAAATCCTGCTGCCTGTGAACACAGGCCAGAGATTTCAGAGTAACGAGGTTAAAACAGATCTGAAGGCTTCAATCAAAATTTCACAGTTCCACAGAGACTCCAGCATCTCACAGAAAGTTCTAGATGTTTAATAGCCTATGCTGCAGCACATTAAGACAGAATTCTTCTGATTCAGCTTCCAGTTTCCAGTTGTTCTTATGGCATTGGATACAGAATAAAGAATTATTAACACTCTACTTTTCTACATAATGGTAACACAGTTTTATACTGTGATTTAGACATATATATATATATATATATATATATTCACACAGACAAATGCACGTGAATGGATACTTGAAAACTTTTCTAGGCTATAACCTCTGATGGATAAGTATGAACAGAATTCTTTGCTTCTGCATTTCTCTGTTCTGGAACTCAGCTGCATCCCCCACGCTTGGTGCCCTCTGATGGTCAGTCTTCAGGATTTTAAGCTTTACCTCCAAAAATTCTCTATCACAATCCAGACTGTTAAAAAAGCACCACAGATCTTTAGATAAAACAACTATTCATTGAGGAACAACATAAAACTGCACTCAATACATTTTGAGGGTGACATACTTTGAGATCTCTTAGTGAAAGAATTTTTAATCCCATGTGTTCCCTGTTCATTCAAACAAATAGAGCATTTTAAGCAAGATGTCAAATGCCTAGATGAAATTTGTTATTAAAATTGTCTACTTCTATCTTTTTTGAACACATAAGTCTCTCCTGGTAAGATGTGTACTTAACAAGAGCCATGGCACCTGATAAGTCATATTTCTTTGTATCTAAGCCTGACAATTCAGCTTTGCCACTTTCTGTAACTTACCTATCTCTGATTTTGAAGCAATTAATTTTGCACCTTCTTGTAACTGACAGGAGACTTTCCTCTCTCCTGGAAAATCACAAATGTTTAGTATTTCCACCATGTCTGTGATTTCAAAGTGAAAGCTGAGTCAAAGGATTCAGCAAATCTGATAAGCATCAGCAGGTTAATTTTCATTTTATAGTTTTTGGAAAGTTGCTATGATGAAAAGGTATAGCTAAGTCACTGCAACTTCTCAGTTTCTGAGCTGGTAGGAATAGGATTTAGCTTTTAAAAAAACCACTCCGGATGATTTTTTTTTTTTTTTTTTTTAAATCAGACTGCTCTTGACACAGTTAAGCACATTTTACCAACAAGAATGCAGTCATGCTGCAGAAAGCAGCAGTGAAAGACCCTGGATAAAGCTCAATTCACCTGCAGGAATGAGTGACAGAGATGCTGAACTTTGTGCTCTCCCTTACAGATCTCACTTTTTTATGATTTATAGAACTAGATCTTAACACACTTTTTCTTGCCACCACTTTTCTTGCTAGAAAAGGAAGATTCACAAACTAAGTAAGTCCTATCACTGATGACTATATTTGAAGATGAAAAATTAAACATAGCCCTTAAATAAGATTTGGAAAGAAAAAACTTTAGGAGTTGACAAAAAAAGTATCTCTAAATTACAATTAAAA
Source organism: Notiomystis cincta (assembly GCA_013398075.1). NCBI lineage: Eukaryota > Metazoa > Chordata > Aves > Passeriformes > Notiomystidae > Notiomystis > Notiomystis cincta. Next base: position 106,543 of record VZRX01013303.1, on the reverse strand, counting down.
ATAAACAAACAAAAAATCTGAACCAAAGAGGTCAGCACTTTTACTAAGAGAAAAACCTGTTTGAATCACTGAAATGATGAATATTTCAGGGAACAGTTCAACAAGAGGAGCTGTAAAAGAACCCAGGGATGCATCCTTCCAGCTGCACCCTGCATGTCCTGCTGTCAACTGCTTCCCTCCCCTCTCCAGATCCACCTCCAGCTCTCCTGCTGCCAACTGATCCTCCCCACAATGTCAGGTCTCACTCAACTAACACGGCAGATTCTCCCAATGCTTTATGTTCCAGACCCCTGTTGTGATCAACTGAAGAAGAGAAGCTCTGTTTGGTGACATTTCCCACAAGAACTGAGCTATTACTGCATTAATATTCCTGAGATGCACAAAAGCAAAATTTGATTTTGCAGTTTATACAAGCATGATGATGAATTATTAACAAGCTTCTCAGTAATTAGCATGTAAAAAATTGACTAAAGGAAGCCATTCTGGTGTAGTGCAGCCTTATTAACAAAATTAGGCAAAGTAACTAAATATTATTATAGATAACTTATTTATACTTTCTTATGAATTAATAAGTTTATTGACTGACTAGTGTGGGTACTGTGTTCTTACACTGCATTACTGCTTTGTTTTCCAAAGGGGAAAAAAACCAATCAAAACACTAAATGCATTTTAATACTCAACTGTTTTGGCAACAAGGCATCAGTTCTTCGTTAAGTTTACTGAAAAGCATCTTTATCAGATTTAATTTCACTGGTCAATATAGACAACTGTGGAAACAAAACACCAAGCCATCTGATCCTTCACTGAACTGCCTAAACATCACCCATCACCCAGCCTGGGCTAAGGCAGCATCTTCTCAACTGCTCCAGTTACACATGTCTAGATTTAAGACCAAGAATTAAGGATTGCAAAACAAAGGATAAACAAATGCTACAAACCCAGTATTTCCCCAGTTGGAAACTGTCTGAAAAAAATATTAATTTAAATGCATTTAATACGAATTCTCAGCATCTGCTGCGCTTAAACTGTGGTAGCAAAAATGATGCAAAATCACTTCATGTTTGTCAATGTATATGAGGTATACATAGATGTATATACATCTTCTTTAGGTATAGATAAAAAAACCTTCTGGTTTTGTTTTAACAAGAGACAATTACTAAGCTAAGCTACTCTGAAGATGTGACCACTGCCTGAAATATCACCATAAATATCTTTGCTGTGTTTTCAAACAAAGCCTCATCTATTCATGACTTGCAAGTGTGAAGATTATTCATCCAGCTAACAAAGATTATTTATGTTCTGATTTTGGAACAATATATTCTTTCTCACTTAGCTACTTAAGCCCTGAGTTTTATGTTTTAAGAGCATTGATTATAAGGCACACAACACATTTGCCAGAGTGTGTAGGTCCTGAGCTGCTGCTATCCCATCCTGAGCAGATGGGCATAGAAATTAGAGTTCCACTTCAGCAGAAACATGAAGTAAAATTACTGCTTACTCATTCTACAGGATTATTTATGTCTTTTTGAATTTGGGGTGATTTGCAGTTTAGAGCTGATCCTGCATTTAGATGATGTTAACAGCTACAGTCAGAAGAAAACATTCCTTGTGTACCCTGTGGTATTTTATTAGCTCCAAATATTTAAGACATTATCTCAAAGACTGACTGCAGCAGCTTCTGCTTTTGTTGACTCCAAACACACAAGCTAGGAAAAGACATCCAAAAATTAATTCATTTTGCAAATCTTAATCATATTACCTTGCTAGTTTAACTTGAATTTTTTCATCCTTTTGGTATAATTTGGCAGCTGTTGCAATATCCCCCCCTCCCCCTTTTGAAAACACATTATCCCAGAGGCACAAACACCTCTGCTGATGGGCTCAGCCTTGGCCTGGAGTTGCTTGGCATTGGCTCTGTCAGACACAGGGGAACCTTCTGGCAGCTTCTCACAGAAACCACCCCTGTAGTCCCCCCACTACAAAAACGTGGCATTGCAAATCCAATACACATTTCTCAAAAAGTAATTCAGTGTGTTGGTCGTAGACCTGAGGCAGCACCACAAAGCAGCTACAAGCACCACACAGGACTAATGACAGCTGCTGTCTCACTATCAAAGAACAAACACTCCTACAGCAATCCTTGGTTTTATGATCTTCACTGTAATGCCAAAACATATGGGTCTGTGTTTCCCAAAGCATGATCCCTCAATAGGAATTTGATCCAGGTTTTGGTATTATTCTGTGACCTACAGGTTTTGAAAGGCCATGGTGGAAGGATGCAGCTGCCTCTGGAGACCAGCCAGTTCTAGAGAGCATGGCTTTTTTTTTATGGGAGGGCCTTCACTTCTCATTTAATGGGAGAGCTCTCACTCCTCCTCCCCAGGAGAGAGACTTCCCTATTGCCACACTGTGCAACACCTATCTCCTATCATGAGCTCCTAAACTGAAATATCACAATCCTCCCAAACGTCACAGCTCTGAGAAAACAACTTCATTCACATCTTCTCTTTAAGTTGACCTAGTCAGATGTTCACCAGAGGATGAAAACCTCTTCCAGGATCCACTCAGGTGGAAAGGATTGACAATACATACAATAACTTCCAAGGGATTTCAAATGACTGGTTACTTTAAAGATTTGGCTGTACAGCTCTACTGTGCAGCACTTCCTGATAGCAGCCCGAGGTCAGAGGTATTCTGGGCATGTTCCTGTTTGACTCTGGAGAAGAGAGATTACATTCTGACATATTGCTAGCATTAAAAAAAAAAGCTAGTTTACAATGAGGAAGAGTATTTTACATGGAAGGGATTGAGGAAGCACAGAGCTCATACTGATCTTGACTGTCTCCATTTTCTGCTTAGGAACTGCCATGGGAAAATTCAAGAAATTCAGTATTTCATAATTATACTTTTAATTGAGAGTTTGCCTACAAACTGTTTCAAAACACACTATTTAATTCAACAACTTAAAAAATCAGCAGCTCTGGCTTTTTCTGCAGCTAAACTATTACCAGGGACTAAAGCATGAATATCATAAAAGGACCATTCCCTCTGAAGATATTTCCTTAGGCCTGAAGATCTATGCCGCCCTCAAATTTCTCCTCTACCCACGCTCTGTAATTAAATTTGTACTTACTTGTACAATATTGAAAGAGCCAGTATGATTATAGCAGCACATTAATCTCTAGTAAAGCTTCACTGCAAAATCAAGGGCCTTGAGACAAACAGCAGGACATCCTCAAGTACAAAGCAAGAGATTGCTTGCAGAAAGCAACCAACTTTTGACACCAAAACTCTCAGAGGTTACACAGAGAGTAAGAGAAGTTAAAAGGGAGATAACAGAGCACTGGGAGATGAAAACCAAGCAGGTAGGAATGAGACTGGAGCAAGCACTCATTTCAACTATAGGAGACACAAGGGAAATGAAAGTTTCCTCCTTTACTTCATTTCTCTCACTGAAAAAAATGGACTGCCCAGCAGAGCACATGTTCAGTTCACCAGTGAGTTTGGGATTAGGAGTGGTAGTTCATATAAGACTGCTAAAAACCAGGTCTATGCAAAAACAAAGTAAACTTCCCCAACCAACATCATCTCTAGTGTGTGATCCAAGCTGCTCTGCAGCAAGTCAAACAGCAGCACAGCAAGCACTTTCTGAACAGAAAGAGTAGATTCTGTTTATTCTTCCCTCCCATCAATAACTGTAGACATGTTTTTATTGTACTCACAGTCTCCTGACACCTGAAGCATCTTTCCTGGCAGCAACACTTCCCAGCCACTACCAGCAGGCACAGAGGCTGGGACAGAATGTATTTGCATTTCATCCTCAGCTGTTGCAATGATCTCTTCCACCTTCTGTTCCTCCTTCCTGCTTTTCTGACACCTTTGGCTTCCTGCTATCTGCCCTCAGAAGTACTCAGCTCTCTATCTCCACATGCAAGGTGTCACGAAGGGAAAGGCTGTTCTGTCCCTGACCTGGGCACCTGTAGCTCACACACAGCTCTACAGCAAGGCTGAACTGCACAGGCCCACGATGGAGCTGCTCTTCTTCTCCTCCAGCCCCAAGGATGGAGCAGGAACTGCCCACGTTGTCCCCCACAGCTGCTGCAACAGCTGAAAATGTTTTCACAGCAGAAAGACCTCAGCAGTTCCCATGTCAGCCTGAGCACCTCATGCCAGAGGAGAAGCCCCCTGCTGACCTGCCAGAGCAGCCGTGTTCTGGGTGTGTGCACTTCCACTGCTGCCTCTGTGAACTCAAGGTAAATGCAGCACTCTGGAATGCAGCCAGAGCAGGCTGTGGCTGCCTTTCCCCCAGCTGAGCACTAGGTAGCACTGTCACTCCAAGAAAGCAAAGCCAGGCACATCAGCGTTGGAATTGCTTTGCCTTTCCCACACCAGAAATGACAACATTAGCAGAGTAAACCCATAATTTGTAGAACTACTCAAAGTACCCCTACAATCCCAACATTTTCATCACCTCTGATATACAACTGTGTATTTTCCCTTTTTTCTCTTTTGTAAGCATCAGAATTCATGATCTTAAATCTTCACAAAGCAATACTGAGATTTTGCACTGATGTTTGCATCTGTTTATGTAAGAAAACATGATTAAAGATGATTATGATGGAACATCTCCATAGAACAATTCCCTCAGTACTCGAATTATCTGGAGATCTAGAAAATGGTCCACTCTACCTGCCACCATCCTAAATAACCCAATTCATCTGAGGGTGGCAATAACTAGCTGAACACAACTCTCTTTAGATAGTATCATCATTAAACCTGGATTCAAGAGCACCAAACAACAACAAAAAAAGTGCTGTTTTTCATGACCTTTGCAACTTATTAGTAATCTACTTCATCAAGTGGTTCTGGATGGATGTGCATTGAATGTCACTGCTCCACCACTGTCCTCAGGAGGCTCTAGTTTGTGATGTGCTCAGAAATCTTCTGTACTTTTCAATACTTTGGAATACATAATGTTTTTTTCATAACATGTAACTATTTTAGAATCAGCAATGAGATTTTACTGCAGGTACATTATTTGCTTCTGAAAGCTTATCCTCTCCACAAAGAGTATGACATCAAAGTGTATGCTGGAAAGAAGCCCTTTTTCTGCTAATTTCATCATGCTTGAGTTGTAAAAGGCAGCTATAACAAAGGGGATGGTCCTGGAGCCCCCAATATTTTCTTCTATTCAATGTGAGAATCTTAATGTTATTATTTTCTCCTACGTTAATAACATAAAGCAGGGATGAGAATTAAGGAGTTTTCAGTGATTAGGCAATAGAGGGTATTTTAAAGGTTATATATGAGAAAAGATAATTTTCTCTATTTCTAGAATATGGAAAGGAAAAATGCTGAATTTCCAACTTCAGCTCTAAGTTTCCCCCATCCTCTCTTATGCATGTCCAGTTATTCCCAAACCCTGACTCACAGAAGATGTCAATGAAAGCTGATGGCAAAGCTTGGAGCATTGAGCATCATAAACAGAGGGAAGTTTTTAACTTTCCTTCTCAAGGTTTGTGCAAGGTATTTGTACCTCGAGAATCATACTGATAAGGAAAAGCTAAAAATAAAACCCCAACTCTTTTGGGCCCAGAAAAGCAAAGTAATCTCTGCCTCCCTGTTAACTCCATTGATAAATTATAGACCTTTTCCAAAACTTAAAACAGTTATGCCAGCAAAGATTCACTTTCTGAGAAAACACACACAGGATGATCACCCTGCAACAAATGCAGGATATTTGGAAACAAGAGCTGGTGTAGGATCAATTACTTTACAGCTGCCCCAGCATGGAAGGTGAAGATCAATCACCCTCTACCAGGTGGGACAGTGCTCATGGTCTAGTCTTTTGTTAAAGTGCAGGGAGATCCTTGGGAAGTTGTTTCTTCCTCCTCTCTGTGAGCTCTGTCCCAGTGCAGCCACTCCCACGTTCACATCCCAACTGCTGCAGAAATTGACACACGAGATACTCGATTTCTGAGCTGGGTTTGCACACTGCTTTGATTGCTGAGCTGGGTTTGCACATTGCTTTGAAGCAAGGTGCTTATTTTACATCAGAGGTGTACATCCCACAGTTTGTGAACCCCTGCCTTTAACCAGGGATTTGGGGGTTGGATATGTGTTATTTCAAGACACTATCCAGGCATGATGAGAACTCCTTAAGTTTTGATTCAGATTTAAATTTCCTTTACAAAATTGTAAAAAAAATGAGCCTGAGCTCAACACACTTATTTCCCCTGGAGACAAATAAAATGAAAAATCTTGACCTCAAAAGAGTTCAGTTTCTTAAGGAAAATTTTGGTGAATATAGTCAACAGCTGAAGACAGGATGTTCTACATCTTAAAGACTGAGTCAGATAGATCTGACTCACCTTTCCCTCCTCTTACTATTTCTTCAGCTCCATCAGACACCAGCTAAAAACCTGGGCACCTTGCCTACTTTCTAAAAAAGCAGCTAGAATTCCTCACCTTGCTGTTTTCTCACACTTGCCACCTCCCCAGATCCCTCTTATTTCAGTCCATCAAGCTGCAACACTTCATCTCAGAGGGACCAGAGCTCTGCACAACCCAAGATCTGTTTGCTCTGGTCCATGCCTGTCCCACACACTGTCCTCCCACAGGAACCCTGAAGCCTGCATGGAAAGAGACCCTGCAGCCACTACTGGGCTCTCTTCAGCAGCTCACCTCTGCACTCCTCCCTCAAAATCCCTTACATGAAACACATATTAAAGGAAGAATGAGGAAATAATTGAGTGTCCCTTTGCTATCAGAGCCTCCTGACCCTCCCAGCTGCAGGGGATTTTGTACAGTTCTAAGCACAAACAATAATTTACAGCCATGAGAAAATCCACTCATGTACTTCAGGATATTGACCTCTGAAAATCTAGCACCCTCTGTATAAAACTAACTGCTGTGAATAGCAACAATGTAGATTTTCAAACATTGTTTTCCATTCTTGTCCTCCAAGTTACTTAAAATTATTGCTGCATCTTCCTCATTTGGTGCATTAACACTTCTGTGGTGCCACTTCTCATGGTGCCATTAAAAAAAACAAAACTAAAAAGCTAAATATTATACATAGTGGAACCAGTCTCATAGTCTTCCCACGAAAAGATCATTTTTTTCCAGCATATCTCACCATTCATACTTGTGAAACATCATTTAGTCTCAAACAAGCCAGGAGATTTCTAACTTTCTACAAGTCAGACTTGAAATTCAAGTGCAGAATTAGCACAAAAGCATTCTGCATCATTAGCTAAATCCAAGCATCTTGTTCAAGTACTACTTCCAGATTTCTGGTAAAGTGAAAACAGATGATTGTTTAGAAAGCATAATTTCTAAAGGTACAGTTGATGCTGCTGCAAGAATACAAGTTCTGGAGGGCACAGATATGCATCAAATCCCACTAGAAAATTAGTCATTGTTTTTTCTCCTGTAAGTACATCCTTCTAAATTGGCCTGTGACATTGAATTGAGAGACCAGGGTTTGGAGTCTGCTATGAAACAGCAAGTACTGAATAAATTTTTTAGCACATTCTCAATAACTTCTCTCAATGGTGAGATTTCCTTGCAGGGTTTCTATTAATCTCTTTCTAATATTCTCATGCAAGATTTAGCAAGTAAACACTGAATAAATGTGCTTTGGAACTGTATGAATAATTTCCTAGAGTACTGCAGAACACGAAGGCACAAAGTATTTTGCGAGAGTAGTTTTGCTCTCCCAACCAAATTAAACCTCTCTGAATTGATGACGTAAATAATTCAGCATTATTCCATTTACTAAATTAGGAACAAGTGAGGCAGAGTGTTCATCTTTAGGAGAGCAGTGTGTTTTGCAACAGAGAGATGATCCCACTTATAAAGAAGTCTCACAGAACACCTCCAATTCATGCATTGCATTTGTCTGAAAATGCTGTTCCTGTCAAAAGGAAAAAAAATTCTCACCTGTATTTTTCATTATTCATTGACCAATATTTTTAAATGCAGTAAGTCAGACAGGGCCTCCTAAGCCTTTCACTGCTTTGAAAACCTCCTGCTTTCCTCAAGTCATTTAACTGACACATCAGTTCCAGGAGGCAGTTTATGGACAGAAGTGCATAAAGATACAACAGTGTGTGTGTGTCATAACCTTGCTCACAGGCACCCACTTGAGAGAACCTTCTAAAAAATTAAGGGTCAATAAAATCCTCCAAAGACTGTGTTTTCATCTGAAAAGGCAGAGGATGCTACACAGTATAAAATGTCCATTAGATGCCTCTAGCCCAGGACTGCAGTGACAGAAAAAGGTAAATGTCAAAAAGGAGAGTAGGTGCAAGTCAACAATAAACAAGGACAGCACCCAAAAATACATCAGCTTTGATATGACCATCTGGCTTTAACAAGCTCACAGAATGGACAGGCTTGCATTGCCTAAGAAAATAACAGAGACAGCACAGGAGCTCCAAACTGAAGGAGAATTTTGCAGAGGAATGTGATGGTTAGCAAAATCCTACCGTGCCTCCTGTGCTGCAATATCATCACGTGCTTGTCTTTGCTACCAGGTGTAGCTTGTGTGGGTGGGGGTGCCTTCAAACATAAATTACCAACAAACACGCATTGTATTTAGTGTCAGGGAATTAATTGAGCTTTCTGGAATGAAAGCCTTTTGGCACAAAAATGATAAACCAAGGTTGACCTACCTGAATGGGTCCCACTGACATCAGCAGGTTTTTCAGTTGGACATCAGTAGTTGATGAAGAAAGCCCTTCAACTGACACAATACAGGGCTGAGGTTTGCACTCCACCACTCGCAGGTTCTGTTTATTTGGCATCAAGCGTCCTCGGCCCATCTGGCCTGCTACTCCTCTGCCTCTGCCGTGCATAATGACCTGCCAACAACAAAAGTAACAGTATTTTGATTTACCTACCCACTGACTCTGCTTACTGCACTTGACAGAGGATATAAAAGCTGGCTATTTACTTGAAGACTTGATTAAAGTACACCTTGATTTAAAACAGCTTGTTGCTGTTTGCTGATTTGAAAGGCCACTTATTAACATATTCATCCACTGCTTATACAAACCTCTTTTAGCAGAATAACAAGTTATATATTGAGTTATATACATTGCATTCATCTTAGAAGTCTCAGCTCTAGCACAGATTGATCAATCAAGCAGTGGAGGATCTCAGACAAAAATATATAACCTAGTTTTCAACACTGATCACATCAGCAGCATGTGTTCAGCTCCCATATTTTGAGTCTGGACCAAAAAAACCCAACAGGTGATCTCTCTCCTTTTTCTGTTCTTAACCCATAGTTAAATTTAATGTATTCACAAGATCAGCAAACTGTTTCAAGCACCTTCAATCTCTACTGCTACCAACTCTTGGTCTGTTACCAGAATGGAGTTTTATTCGCATATGGCTAAGTAACTTTTAAAATTTTTAAAATAACTTTTTTCAAAGTTCCTCTGCCCTGTACTCTGGAGCAGGAAATTTACAGATTTAATTCTTTCAAATTAAATGTTGAACAGTCAGAGAGAGGAAAAACAACAGTGAAACAAAGTAACAAACATTAAACAGAGGTAACAGTTAACACTGAGTCAACATTCAACAGAGTTTCTTTACTCCTACTTGGAAAGTCTATGATGGGTAATAACTTTCATACCCTTCACCATCATCAACAAAACTTTATCCTTACATGAAGCAGGAAGATTCTGGCCAACAGTTCAAAACCAAGAAGTAAATTAAAAGCCAAAATGCCAGCACCATTCGAGGAGTGTGCCAGTTTGCATATGCAGAGAAGGCACACGCCGCTGCCACCCTGACCCTTCCCTGCCGCCTACCAGTGCATGATCAGTGCAAAAATCAAGTTACAAGATCACCAACTGTTTTGATCGATACCAGCTTTGGGGATCCAGCAAAGAGCATCCTCAAACAGTTACTGTGTGCTCCAACACATGCAGGAAACAGCTAAAATAAAATCTTAAGCAAAACTTCAATAAACCACTTGGCTTTAAAGCCAGAAAGCACGTTGGATACCATCTCCTCCAGTAGCTGTCTCGGGACACATGAACTTCCCCAGGGAGTGCTGAGCTGGCCAGAACGTCAGCAGATGAAGCAACCTGCAGGCACTGCCAGCCTGTGCTGGGTACAAACAAGTCTCTCTAGATTAAAAGCTTTATATGCAATTATGCATCTCCTGGGTCATGCAGCCCTGCGCTAGCAATTGACAAACAGAATGCTGGTTATTAATAGAGCAACACAGCTAGACAGTGAAACTTCTAGCAGCAATATGCATCTAAAAATCACCTTTTTAGGTTGATGGATTCCCTGGATGTTTTTGACTCCTTGAGGAGCTGCTGAATGGATCTGTGCCTGCTGCTGCTGTTGGTGCTGCTGCATTCCCTTTGTCAATGTGACCTTCCGCACTGGCTGCTGTTTCGGCTCCGGGGGTTGGTGAGGCCGCTGGGGTTGGCCCTCTGGGTGAAAAAAGCCAGCATCCTCTCCCCCCTGCTGAAATCAACAACACAACAGCGGCTCAGTGTCCAGGCACTGCACACCCTCGCCCTGAGCAGACTCCACTCACAGAGCGTCCAGGGCTTTGCCTGCTAAAGCAAACTGGTGGCTGTGGCAGGTGCCTGCAAAGGCTCAGCCTGGAAATTGCACTGCAGCCTAAAACAAATCCGTGCTATCTGAAGAACAGTTTTCTTTGTTCAGGCTTTGTTATAATTACAATGGTTAATCATGTCTTTTCATATACAAAGCAACAAGATGTTTTCACTTCTCTTTCCAAATCATTCTTCCTTACAGGTTACATGTGAACCATGGTGTGTGTTATTTTTTTATTACTTTTCTTTTTTCTTTTAATATAAAGAGAGATGTACACATTGCAGATGAAGGAGCAAAGAACTGTGGAGGCTGAAAGAGTCAGGCAAATGCTCTGTTCATCTTTAAACCTCCAACATCCCTTTAGTTAAGAATGGTATTTATTTTGAAGTGCATACTCATCCTGCCAACTTCTATACCAGCAGCTTTTTAAGCAGTCCCCTTCCTTGGACAACATCTGTATTTGGAACAGTTCCTCAAGGTGTTTTTCTCTTTGCCTTACAAAGCTCTTATTATACACATTTGTAATCATAAACACAGTGAAACACCACCTCAGTGTCTCTCTCATCCAATGTAACCCTTGCCATCACATCTCTCGGTGCAATCAGGCACAGTAAAAGCAGGAGCTGAAAGCACTGAGAATGAAATTATTCCCTTCCACTGTCTCTACGCAAACAGCTGGGGTTTTTCTACAAACAGGTGATTCTTGAATTTGTGTCTGCCTGTCCAGATTAGATCTATCACTGAAATTCTATGGAACAAAAGCCAGCAGAGTCTGACAAAAGATCAGGTACTTTTGCATCTATGAAGTGCATCATATTATTGCATGGTTTCAACAGCAGTATCTGTATCTTGACTGGACTTCAACTTTAGACCTCAAATACCAGTGAACATTTTACCTGCAGGGGGAAGGCTTTGACTAACTCCCTAACCAACCCCTAACCAACTCCACAACTTCTCAAATAGAAGGCATGTTTAAAGGAAAAAAGAAAAATATTCCGAAAGCACCTTTATTTACAGGTTTCTTTTCTCCCTTCCTTAAATACTGACAAGCCAAAACTTCTTTTGAATCTCTAACACATCACAAACCAGAGGGTTTCATGCTAACTGGCACGTTTCTTGTGGATAAGGAGACACAACACAGGGGTGCAGAAGGAACAGGTTAATGGTCTAATAGCAAGATTATCTTCACTGAGAGTACAAATTAGTACCTCTTTGCATTAAAGAGGACAAAAGAAACACCTAGTGAGGACTGGTTACTAAGCCCCTGCCAAGATTTGGTAAGAAATAGTGTGTGGTATGCAGGCCAGTCTCATGTTTGCAAGTTCAGTAGTTCCCAATTTACACCTCTAAATCAAGGCCTCTCCATTATGAAGTATATGCAGGCTCCAGCTTTTCAAGAACTCAAGTACTTAAATCCCAGCCAAATGAGCTTCAAACCTCCTTGCAGTACAACTCAAAAGCACAATCTGTCACAGGGAAAATCCTAAAGCTCATCCTGGCTTTTGTCCACAATGTCCAAAATGAGAAAGCAACAGAAATCTGCATCTGTCTTTTCCATCTCTAGTTACAAACAGGTTTTTTTCTCTGCTGAACTGAATGGCTCCAAGTCTTCATGGAAAATTTTGTATATAAACCTTTGAGAGCAGCAATTAGTGAGAAATTACAAAGCTTTCCCTTCAGCTTCTCTTCAATTTGTATTCAAAAATACAAAAGCAAGAGCACTCCTGAAAAACCCAAACATTCACAAAATCCCTTACCAGGTAACCAGCACTAAATCTTCCCCATTTTAGTATTAATTCTGATATCAGCATCACCATAACCTCTATGCCTTGATCAGATAATTTCTTTTATTCAACCCTACAGCAGCTGAAAGATGATGAAACTAAAAGGTACAAAAAAAAAAATCTAGGAGGAATTTAAATGCAATAACTGAGAGTTAAAATCTAATCTCTGCTAAATGCCTGCTGTGAGAACCATAAATATTTGCAACCATTTCTTTCCAAACCAAAAAACGATCCCAGCACATCGGAAGAGCATCTGAGAGCAAAGCCCTCAGGTACAAAACACATTGAACATGCTCATTACTGAAACTTCAAAAGCAAACAATCATTTCACATAAAAGCCTAGGATGGCCAACAACCACCCAATATTTAACTATCAAGCTCAATTATCACCAAATAAAACTGTATAAACTGAACACAGAACTGTAACAGTCAAAGGCAATAGCACACAACATTGGTTTGCACTGATGAAAAATCTGATGAGGTTTGTCCCCTGCTGGGGTCTCAAATGCCACCATTGGTCTTTACTGCTACCATGATGCTTTGTGAGAGTCTGAAAAGGTGGAAAGCTCTGCACTTTTTAAGGAATTGATCCATTTCAGAAATAAGAAAATCTACAGAAAACAATAAAGAAAGGGGATGGTACAAGCTTTGCTTGTTCCTGCAAAAGGAAGGAAAGGAAAGGCAACTGGATCAACTCCTTTTTTACATTACTGCTCTAAACATTTCCTGGTTTTGAGATGACTCAGAGAGGGGAAGCAGAGACAAACCTGCAGCACTGCTTCTCAAGAGAGGTCCAAGAGCCAGCAACGTGGTGCTCATGGCCTAACAGAGCTGAGCAAGTCAGCAACACTTTAGTTCCTGTTACAGGCAGCCTGGCTCCAACTGAAGAGAAACCCTGGTGGTTTTCTGAAGAAGATAAACCCCCAACTTGACTGCTAAGTGACACATGCCAACAAGCAAAACGACACAGAAGCAGCATTTTAGCAGCAACTCCAACTCCTTTTTCCCTGGTTAAAGACATGACAGTGCAAGGACAAACACTGTCCGAGCCAGAATGAACAACCTATGTAGTACCAAATTACTCTCACCACCACCATCATCCTCCTTTAAACTTCTATGCAAGATAACAACAGGTGGCTTTTCCAGGTACAACAATGAAGAACCAAGCCAAGCAGAACATCTACAAAGAGCTTTTTAACTTCTGGACTGAAAGCTACAAAACCTCAGAACATTATTGACAGGCTGCATGCTCACAGGAGAACACTGACATTTTGGAGGAAAGGACATACAATTGTAAAGATGGCTGTACACACACTGACTCCTGATGCTCCCTCATGAGCTGAACAATGAAATGGCACCAAAACACACAGCAAATTACAGGCAAGCAGGTGAGTCCACTGAAGCTGTACTGCAGTGGCTACCCCAAATGACATCTAAATCACAGAAGCTAAATTGCTAATATCTCTTCTACTTAAAATGTCTCAGGTCTAGCTCATCTTAAATCAACTTTTGTTTTTCCTGAAGACAATTTCTGTATTGTTAATTTTTCATCATCTTACATCCCTGCCCTCCCCAGATTTAAATATGCAGCAACAGAGGGAGGTATTAAAATTTTAAGCCTTCTCATGTCAAAATACATTTTCTTTCCTAGAGTATTTTACAATGTACAGGGCTGCATTAAATTTTTCAGAGATGCATCTATTCATCATCATGGCCTGTCTCACATAATTTGATGTACAAAATGCTGACCCTGGGTAGAATGCCTTAGTCTACCACAGAGACCTGGGATTGATTGATCCAAGTTCTGATTTTATACTTCAAATTTCCTCTAAAGTCCTGTGCAGAAAAGAATTTCCATTCTTTGTCTGCAAACAAGTGAAGGAAGAATGTTTTCCTCTTATTGTCTACTCCTTAATTTCTAGATTATCAATAATCCTGACTTTCGAGCTCTGAATTTCCAAGTTTTACAAAAGGTCTGCTTTACTAAGATCAGTCTCTTGAAAGTTCTCGTGAAAGAAACTTTTCCATTATTCAATTAAAACTGGAGTAATGAAACTGCCTTTTTTTAAGTTGCAGGAGTTCTGTTCAGGGGAAAGTATAAAAAGTATCTTTCAAATTTCAAGTACTGAAATATTTCCAGCAGCGCCAAAACAAGTTAATTTTAAATACTGTGTGTACATAAACAAAGTTCAAAAGACTGAGGTAAAAGGATTTGATTTACATGGTGAATATTTTCAAACCTCTGCTCTGGAAGAATCTGCAGTTTGACTTGAAACTAGACTAACAAAAAGAACTGATGCCATTCAATGGCCATGACTTTCAGAACCAATTCCCTGATACCTATCAAGGCTGCTTTTCATCAGCCTCTCACTATACAGATCTATTATACAGTTGGTGTTGTGTTTTGAGCAACATAGAAAGAATTCTGTCAAATATGAGATCATAAATTCTAAAAGCAGAATTTTATGAAGGACTGACTGAATTTAGCAAGCTGGAGCTCTCTGTCATAATCATTACAACAGTTTTATGAAGATGAAGTTTATTTGCCACCAACATTAGCAGGACAAATTTATTTATAACAAATGCTTTAAAATGTACTGATAAAAATGCCTATTGATACTGTCAGAGCTGCTTGCAATTTGACAGATCAAATCTTATTTTCATTCTTAAACCCCATGAAGGAATGGTATCACCAACTTGCATTCTGTAGTGAGCAAATTGATTAATCCCCCTCTATAGAAATCTCAACTCTTGATTACACCTATCAGACGTTAAGCAGCATTATTCTAGAGTGACAACACTTGACAAATTCCCAAACCATTTTTCTCAGCCTTTGTGGCCCTGCTAGCTTGTATTAACCCTGATGAAAAATTAATTTTCCTTATCTTCTGCTAAACCCCAAAATCCAAATCCGCCAAACTGGCAACTCTTTCTGTAAAGGTATTATGAAAACCTCTAAAAGATTAATTGCATGTCTTCAGGTGACATTAAATTAATTTCTGTACTCGTGACAGACATTTGATACTCCGTACTGAGAGGACAGATAACATTGTCAGGATACACAGAAGGACAGTGGTGCAGTGTCCCAGGGCAGCCTCTTATGAATTCTCCTTTCGATAAGGCCATACTTCACTGTCATTGGCACTGTTAGTGATCTTGCAGCCCACAGACCTCACTGCACAGGTTTCTATTAACTGCCACAATGCTGGGTCTATCCTTGTAATCTTTGTACAGCTAATTCAAAATCATCCAATGGCAGAGGGATGCGCATGCCGGATAAGGCACTTAAAGGGAATAAATAAACTCTGGCTGATTTGTGTAAAAATAACAGAGAAGCAAAATGTTGTCAGCTTTTCTGAGATGCATTACAACTCCAGTTCTCTGCAGCACGATGAAGACTTAAATCCTGCAGGGAAATCTCAGTCCAAAACTGTACTGTGTTTGAGTTTTTGTAAGAAAGGAGAAACCTCCCTCATCAGTTTAAGTCAGTTTTTCTAGAAATTAGTACCTCTAAAGTATCACAGTAGTTGAGGGAGCAACACATCCCTTCAGTTACTAAATCCATCTTTACTTTCAGGACAAGAGAAATGACTATTCATGAGCTATATAGGCTTTCATAGGTAAACTTGCATTTTACTGATACTGCAACTGACTGTAGTAAAACATCTACACAGACAACTGTGATCCCCACGTAACAAAGAGAAAGAAATGTAAAGCAAAAACCACGTAAACCAACACTGACTTTCATCTAATATATATGAGTACTTTTTCACTACAATTATGGGGAACACGTATTAAAAGCAGCCCCCTAATAACAAGCAGTTTCTGTGTGACTGGTGCTCCAAGAGCTTTACCACTGTGCTACAGCTGGCTGACAGACTGGGGACCTGGGAATAGGAAGCCTAATCACTTGCCAAATATCCCACAGCCGAGTGACATGACCAAGCACTGTTTCTGAACACTTGACGATCTGTTTTCAATCTGTCAAATGCCAATGAGAAACACCTGGAACACCTGGAGACCTTTTTTTTTTTTTTTCCCCAGGCCTTCTAAGACCTTTAAAAGGTTCCCTTTTTTTTAAATTTAAGAATATCAGTAGTTAAGAAAACTGCTCTCCCACCAGGCTAGAAAATGCCACTCTATCAATAGACAACTCATCATTAACAACTGGTTTAAGACATATTAATGGTCTAGTTTTGACTCAAAGTACACACAGCAATAAGCTACATCAGACTACAGAGTGATGAAAGAGCCAAATCATTCCCAGTTCACACTAGAGAAAAACACTTCTGATGCTGGTCAGTGATTTAGGGGTTATTTTTCCCAGTCTAAAATATTTGTATAGGCCAAACTTAACCCAAGCAAGAGCACCCAGACTAAGCAACAAGTAAATAAATTGCAGAAACAGTTCCCTTTCTGTGATAAGAAGACATTGCTACACTGCTTCAGTGAGCCATGATGCAATGAGTATCTTCTGTGCTTAATGGTGTATGAAAAGTCAGAACAGCAAGAAGAAAACGTCTTGTAGAAAAAGCAGCTAATTCCATTTAATCCCATGTATTAACACAATTCTTAACTGAAGTATCTCCTCATCTGCCTGAAAGGAGAACTAAGGCATGGAAAAGGACTGGTCAGAGAGTCCCAGCCATACCCATGCTGCATGAAGGTCCACTGGGAGTGACAAAAGCACAGCTTGAATCACGTTGAATCAGTGTTGAATCACAACTACATGGATTTTGGTACAACCACCCACCAGCTCATTATGAAAAAGATAAAAAACACTATGTGTCAAAGCTACAGCAACATCAAGGTTCTGGAATGGACATGTCTAATGCTCTCAGAAATAGCTTCATTTTTATTTGTCCTCTGCAAAATACATAACACAGATAAACATTGTTTTAGGTGAAGTTTCCTTGTTGGCTTTTCAGCTGCCAGTCTGAGAGATTTTTGTACAGGGAATTTTAGCAAAGACTGGACATGCAGAGAAAGACTAAGAGAAAAAGCTCCTGTTGGAAAGTATCAGCAATTCAAAACTTGTGATGGCCCAAAGCTCCAGGAGGAACACTTCCCAGCTGGACACCAGCTATGGCACAGAAAGCCAGTACTGGGTATCAGAAACCTGTACAATTAAAACTTCCCTTCCTGTGCCATGTCTTGTCTTTCTAGTTCATGTTCCTTGAAGCTTAAAACTTAACCAAGTCAAATCCCTCTTCCTGGTAAGTCTTAATAAAGACAACCCCCAATGCCTCCCTCCCCAAACACTCCTGACTCAAGAGCCAAACCTCTGCACTAAAGGTCTATTTCAAGTGGCCCAACCTTTCAGCAGAAGGATGTGACTTCTTAAAACATCAAACTGTACAACTCTTGAAGCTTGCCTCCCAAGTTAAGAGACTGCATTTTCATATGAAAACTGACTCTTCCTCATTGTAAAGCACTTCAGTGGTGTCACAGCTGTCTTTATCAGGAAACTGGGCTCCAAGATACTCTATAAAACCAGCATCCTACAGGTATGAATTCTGCACTGTAACATTTAGGATGGCAGAGAAAGTCTCCTTTGAGACTTAACAAGAATGACAAGCAACAAACGCTCTGCTTTCTGGGCGCTCAGGAGCAAGCTGCACTCTTCTTCAACATACAATTTAAAAGTCTCCTGAGGAAAAGGAGAAACCTGTTCTGCAGTCTACAACAGAAAATACTTTACTGCACTTTAGATCCAAGTTATTCATAGCAAAGTCAAATTCAATTTAGGTAAGTATCTCTTCCCCCTTTCAAGCATTTTACTAGAAACCCATAAAATGTATTATCTGTGTCTGGTTTGATTGTCACCTACATTCTCACTTGCCAAGTGTGCCCACACATGCCCCTTTATTTCCTTTTCCCAGTAATCAAATATGCCCTAAAGGGTACAGCACAGCTCACCTCCTGACCCCAAACCCATGCAATAGTCTGTAGAGACTATTTCTATAGGGACCACCCTCACCAGAGGGCTGGGAGGACACGGTTTAGTACTCATTTCTGAATGTTCCCACCAGTGGCAGGGACACCTTCCACTACACCAGGTTACTCAAAGCCCCATCCAACCTTCCAGGCTTCCAGGATGGGACATCCACCGCTTCTCTGGGCAACCTGTTCCATTTCCTCACCATGCTCAAGGAAAGAATTTCTTCCTGATATCCAATATAAATCTACCATTCTTCATTCCCCTGGAAGGGTAAAGTTATTCCCCTTGTCCTATCACTGCACACCCTTGTAAAAAGTCCCTCTCCAGCTCTCTTGCAGCCCCTTCAGGAACTGGAAGGTTCTATAGAGTGTCCTTGGAGCCTTCTCTTCTCCAGGCAGAACAGCCCCAACTTTCTCAGCCTGTTTTCAGAGGGGAGGCACTCCAGTCCCCTCACCAACTTTGTGGCCTCCTCTGGACACATTACAATGGTTCCTTACAATTAAGAAATTTTTTATGTTCATTTATGAAATTTAATGTCCATTTGTGAAATATTTCCAGAGTGAAATCCTGCAGGTTATGGCAGGCAGTCCTCCTTCAACAGCATTTACATGAATGCTGCTTCAGAGGTCTCGCCTGTTTTGCCACAGCACCTGGGCATTCAGGTATGGTCCCTCAGCCACTCCGAGGTGGGCGTTATCCACACCTCCTTCAAACAGTGGGATACAAATAAACACCAAAGCCATTCTCCCATTTCCTAAAAAGTTATAGGTCTGTACAGGGCAAGAGTTCCTTTGTCTTGGGGAAGGGGCTCCCTCACAAAATTCCCACACAAATGCCACAATTGTTAGTGTTTGCAATTCCTGACATATTTAGATGAAAGGCGCTAAAGAGCTTTCAAGTCAAATATTTTTAATTAAACTTGAACACATACATGCAAGTAGAAACAAGTACAAACATTAAGCAAAGTTGGTTGATAAGGTTACATTATCAAACAAGAATCATCTCAATCAGTATCTTTTTTCCATATTCAGAACTTCATTATTTATCTCACACTTCCCAGTTGCTTGAAATATGAACAAAGTTGTCCATCTTCCATTTCCATTTTGCTTTTGCAATCCAATGACATTTTTTGTGACAGGCTTTTCAAACAGAACTTGCCAGCTCTTTTTTCAAGCTTTTCATACAAAGCATTTCAGGTTTTCAAGAATTAGTATCGTTTATAAGATACTGCTTGTAACGCAACAGGGAACACCAAGATTTTTATGTATTTTTATCTATATATGTATTTATGAAAAAACCCTCATTGTTCAGCCTTCCACAGAGACAAAGATTGGTGTGTTCTTGGTGCAGCGTAAGAACCAGCATTTTCAGGCCTTTGGGACAGACACACAGCTCTCTTAGCATGGCAGGACATTTTCTGGCTAGAGAGAAATCATCCAACAACAACAACATAAGATGACAACGATACAGAGATTTTAAGATATTGTCATTTCCCACAGAACCTCCAACCAAATAGAAAACACATTCACCACGTATTTCATCAGATCTTAAGATATCTAAGATTATAGCTGGTACAAACCTGTTCTTCCAGGACTAAAACAACTCTGAATATATTGACTTGAATTCAATTGCATTTGGCACTATAAGTATTAACAGATTGATCACAGAGAGCCCAAAGAGCACCACAAACAGCCAAGGTGTTAGAAAACATGACTCTTCAAGAGAGAATGAAAGATATTAGAGCTCAGAAACAGTTAAGATATCTTTAAAAAGAGAGACAGGCACAAAGAGAGAAATTCTTCCCCATCTCTCAAAGTATAATACAAATAGAGATTCAAAATTACAGCAGGAAAATGTGATCTGGTCACTAGGAAAATTCTCCTAAATATATGCATTTGATACTGGAATAGTTCATCTGGGAAAACTGTAATAATGAGATCTCAGAAAAAGGTTGGACTAATCTGTCAGGAATACTACAGAGTTCATCCCCCCTTCAAGACAAATTATTTCAAGTCTTTTCACCCTTATTTTCTACAATTTTAAGATCACACTTTGAAGTGATTTATTAGTGTTTCTTTCCTACACTCTCATTGACTTTATACTCACAAGTAACTTTAGGATTAACTTCATGCTCCTCAGCAGGCCCAGCAAGTCCCAGATGCTCTATCAGTAAAATTTACAAGTATGAATACTCAGTGAATACACTGAGCTCTTGTATATGAAAAAGATAGCTCTGAGGAAATGCCACACAAAACAAAGCACACTGGACCCATCAAAATACATCTGGGCCTCCTTGGAAAAAATAAAACCAAGAACGAAAACAAACCAACAAAAACAGCACCCAAATCCCCCAAAACCACCCCCTTCCCCCCAAAAAACCCAATCCAAAACCAAACCAGCAACAAAAAAATTCCAAGTCCATGTGCTAAACACTGCCTCATTTTCCAGGAATGCAACATTCAAAGCAGTAATTAAAATGGAAAACTATTCACTTTACTGCCATTCCTGCATAAATTATATGTATATTAGAAAGGGATGGCAAATCAGTGCTGGGGAGGAGGTGAAGGGAGGAACTTATTTAAAAATAAAAAAGCATCAACAGACAAAATCATTACTGACAGTACCTAATGTGTCACCTTGATACACAGACTTAGTCTGGGTATACTGGAAATGCTGAATCATTTTCTACTTTCATTTTCCTGAAGAATAAGAAGTCATAAATAAGGTATCTTATGCATCAGGATAACAGAACAAGTTAAAATATTCTTGGAATTTACATGGTAATTCTTAAAATCTCAAAGTAAAATCTTCTCACAAAAGAATATTGTGGAAACAGATGAAAGACCATTTTATCTTCTAAGGACCCAAGAGGTATTTCTACCTGAAGGTCAGAGATCTTCAACAGCACCACTGTGCCCAGCAATACAAACAGACAAAAGCTGAAACTGGTAAACACACTGCCCTCAAGAGAAGAAGCCATTCCCTTCTGAGAGTATGTGTACTCCACACTTCTCACCAACACACCACACTCCTCAACTGTTACACAAAAAACATCACCAGCAACACCAAACCGTTGAGTCCTGGTTCTACAGATGGTCCTACTAAATTAGTAACAGTCCTTGTTACTGGTTTCTGGTTTAGGCCAACTTGGTCTGGAGAGAGTTAGTGCAGCTCTGGACTTGAGCAGCTCCTTCAGCTGAGAGCTCTCCAGTGTGCACGGCTGGAACAGGAGAGACTTGCCAGGTCTTCACTGGAACCCAGTGAGCTTCAAAGGGAGCCTGCATTCTGTCTAATCATGAGCCATCTCACTTGTACAAATGTATTCAAAACAGCTCTGCACAGAACAGCTCAAGAAAGGAAAAGGGTCCAGAGAATCAGACAGAGAGCAAGGGCAGGGATGCTTAGCTACATGATTGAGCCAGTGCACAGAGGTTAGAGATACCAGCAAGCCTTTGGCCAAAGGCAAGGAGTAAGAAGAAGCACTGTCACATGCTAAGGGGAATGGCTCTGAGATCTGGCTTTTGCTTTATATTTAGTGCTCAGGTAAAAGTTGTGAAAATAAATAAAGCAGTGGAAACTAAGTACAATCTCCAATTGTGGTAGTATTCAGAGCCCAAGCACCTTTCAACTGTTCTTTTAGATCCTGTCAGAAATGGATTGTCTGCCCTGCTGCTCAATTTATACTTTTTTCCTTGTGTGGTCAAAGAAATAAAGTCACAGATTCAGCTTGTCACTAACTGATTAAAAATTAATAACTATCTTGATCAGTGTAAGCAGCTAATTACAATGCTTGCTTTCACTCTCCTACAGTTGGAAGGAAACTTAAAATGTCCATGGCAACATGAAAACACTGACAAAGGCTACATGTAAAGAATCTGCTTTACCTTGCTGAAACTTCAGCGTTTGAAAGTTGAGGACAGAGTAAATCTGCTTCTGTGCACAATGAAAGAGGAGTTACACATGCATTTAATGAAGCTAATTGGTCTTGCTTACCAAGAGACTTATCTGAAATCATTCATGGTCTTCTGTAAGAGAGCACTGTGATAAAAACTATTTCATTGTGAATGCTGCTGTGGGCACTGATAACTATTTGTTACGAGGAGCTGTATACAGTTGTGACTGGCACTGCTTTGTTTCACCACATAATAAAAGAAGTTGTGCATGACTGCTTTATTCAATTATGCATGAATCACAAACCTGTCATACCTCTTGCAGGCCACTGGGATTCCTGCAGACATACTTATATATAAATATTTTTAGCTCAACAGAATTAATTTCTTTCAGCTTCCTGTACTTTATTCTTCTCTACTTAAGTTACCACGTCTGAGGAATTAGAGCTGACAACAACCTGACGTGCAGGATGTCTATGTAGTCAATAATGCCCTGTATGTTAATATTTGGAAAGACCACACAGTCATTATGCAATTCACAGTTCTGAGTGTAATTAAGTTTTATGAGCTGTAGAAAAACATTAATAAAAAGCAGTTAAGACTTTGGCATTTCAACACCCTCCCCATTTCTAGAGAGTAAAGCCTAGCCTCCAAGGCCTTGTTCAGTCCCTGTTACATACTGCTTTGTTTTCCCTATAAAATTCTCCAAATAATTTAAAAGCGTTCTTCCAGAAAAACACCTCCAGTGTGCTACTACATCACATCATTCTTTCCTCCTCAGCATAAACCCAAGGACAGACTTCACACACTGACAACATGATCTTGGTATGTCCCCTCATCTTACTTTCTTTACAGCCCTAACAAATTAACTTGTCTTTTCATTAAGACAGAGGAAATTTGGTCAAGAGACTTTCCCACCAAAACCCCAGATTTTAAATAGGCACACTGTCCTCAAGACCATCATTGTGAGTCCTCCACACCAGTGCTCAAGGGACACACTGCAGATAAAAGAACCCTCATCAAGAGATAAGGAAATCTCATTTAGATGCAGAAATGAAATGGTAACGTTTTAAATCCAGCCTCTAACAGAAAACACCCCCCTCTAACACACTGCTTAAATTAGTTTCATAAGATGTTTCCCAAGAAAATAAAAACAATCTTCCCTGAGTACAGAAACCATACTAATACCAACATCTGCACACAACTAAATAAGGTGGCTTCACTTACCAAATAAGCAGGTCCTTTTTAACCAAACCTTAATTAAACACAGCCACCCAAATCCTTTTCTCTGAGCAATTATCAGACCTATCAACCTTAAGCAAAAGTAGCTCAGTTGAGCAGTCTTTCCGATTTCAGACTCCAAGTTACTACTTAAGAGTAAGGAGTATTTCAGTGTGACTTCATTGGTAACTGCCTGGCAGTAAAGCATTACAGGAAACACTATTTTTTAAGTAACTGCTAATAAGTTACAGTTCTGAAAATATAATATATAGACTATCAGGTATGCTAAACCTGTTACTTCCCTCACCAGCTCAGGCCCATTTTTTATTGCGGGATTCCACAGAGTCAAACACACAGAAACAAACCACGAGGAGACACAGAGATGAGATGAGCCTTGGAAACTTACCCCTCCTGACAACTTAATGACCCTGACTTTGCTGCCGACATGGGGCCCATCACTAGCACTGTTTGTCCGCTGCATGACAGTCCTTTTCACCCCGGGCTTCTGCTCCTGGGGCCGCGCGGGGACCGAGGCCACTCGAGCCGCCTGTGGCGTGGGCAGCGCCGCCGCAGCAGGTTTGCTCTGTAACACTTTCTGGGGCGCCTGAGGCTGACTCGAAGGAACTGTCCTAGTTTGCCGCAGCTGCTTCACTGGCTTCATCTGCTGTCCTTGGTAGGGCCCATCCCCTGCGCCCTGGGGGAAATCTGTGGGTTTGGGGTGGATGTTTGCAACTACGGCGTCTTGCTTTCTAACAAGGAGTCTGTTTTTCACGTTGTGCCTGGTCTGCAAGCCGGAGTGGGGGATGTAGGGGCTGCCGTTGGTGGGGAACTCGGAGGAGTCCTCCTCGTGCTGCACGTAGGACTGCTGGGAGCAAGGCTGCTGCTGCTGCTGCTGCTGTGCAAGTCTCTCCAGCAACTCTCTCTTCCTGGCCCCAGCCTGCTGCTGCCGCCTCAGCTCCTTCTGCTTCAGGATCTCCTCTCTCAGGCGCTTCTGCTCTTCGATCTTCAAACGATACAACCGAGTTTCTTCGTCTTCGTCTGGATACTGCAAAGGAAACAAAACAAATGAATGCAGAAAATTCTGAACAGATGCCCAACTGTTGGTCAAAACAACACAAAACTGTTTCAGATGTTGTAAAGCTGTAGTCCTGAAGAGTTTTTTAAATTTTCCCTGATACCAGAGCAAGGCTATTAGTAGAGTGTATCTGCTGCTAAGGTTTATTTGCTATTCATTACAGACAAACAGCTCAAATCTGGTCTAGGACTTGGATATACTACTTCCTAGACAGAAAAGCTTTAATACCACTTGAGAAATCTGATCAGAATACTAAAAAAAAAATAATAATAAAAAAAGTTTTACAAATTGGAACTAATTTAAAAGTTTCCAAAACCAATTAAACTATTAATATAATTCAAGATATCAAAATATGTTTCAAATAGAAGGTAACAATACAGAGGCAACCCACTGTCACACAGGTTTTATCTTGCTCTTTTCTGACAAAGTAACAAAAGGTAGGGTGGTAAATGACCTGAAAGGCCCTGATTAGAACTATTGATTTTTCTCACAGAATTTTCAGCCTGATCTCAAACTCATTTGTCACACAATAATTGGTTATAATGAACAGCACAAGTCAATCTCTCTGACCTTGAACTCCTGCACTCTCTTCAGAATCAAAATGTTGCAAAATGCAGTGTTGGAATATTAATGGTATATAGAGAATGCCTTTAATATTCCAGCCCTGGGCCCCTCTGAAAGTACTACACACCATCAAATAATGTTTCTAAAGATTCTTCAACTCTGGCAAACAGGTTCTTATGAGAAGCTGTATAAAAATGGACAAGAGTCAAGGAAATGCAGATTCTCATCATCCTGGAAAAGAAATCAAATGCTTCTTGCAAGAAAATCACACGTATTTTTCAAAATTAGGAAGCATACTTTTTTATTAAATTATTGCTCTCTTTTTAACCATTAGAAATATTAAGTCAGACTTATAGAGAATGCTTACAAATGGTAATGAGCACAACATTCTATCCAAAATGTATTAATCATTCCTAACAAAAACAGTCTCCCAAATAACAATATTTTCCATTATTGTGAATTTCCACTGGTGAGTTAATGCATAAAGAGTGTTAAAATGTTTCTCAAATCTGGGAATCTGTGATGAATCTTTATGTATCTTGCAGCAACTTGGTGCTGCTGTCAACATAACTGCTGTTTTTTGAACATATGTCACAAATGTGTGACTTGAGGTTTTGGGTTTTTTTTTAATATTCAAGTGCTTTTAATCCTAGTGAACCCTAGAATCCTCCCCAAGCCAAGAAAAAAAACAGCAGAACAGGTTCAGCCATAATGTTGGTTCGTGGCTGTGAGTGCCCAGGAGAGTCAGATTTGCACTCACAGCTCCCAGATACACAAATCCTAAATGCTTGTTTCCTTCAGCTGTAGCTGCTTCTTCCCTGAGCAGGTATTGGCAGGGATAACTCTCACAGTTACTAAAATGCAGCTCATTGTCTCAAAATAAAGTCCACTCAGAAAAAAAACTAATTAGCAGTCTAATTAGAAGCCTAAATAATGGCTAAATGAGACTAACCAAACTGCATTTTTATAATTTGTATTTATTTTTTAAGTATGGGTTGTAGTTCAAGGATGAGGTCTAACACAGTCCTTTGCATGGGAATGCTGCATGTACCCAGAAGTTCTTATCTTTATCTATACTTTGTGGAACATGATGGTGGTGATTAATAATCACTGTGACAACTAAATTAGAAGTCTGTGTTGATAGATGGTACAGAAACACACTTCTACAGGAGGAAACCCAAATATTTCATCTTATATTGACAAATGGAGATGCTGGATTGTAGCAAAAAAATAGAATATGACCCTTATGAAACACAGGGAAAGATTAAGACCCTTAAGAATAGCTTGCAAAGGATGAGAAAACAGGTAAGCTCCAACTAGGAGGAGGATGTGCTGTTATGCAAATCCTCATTTAATTGATAAAATTTTCACTCATTTTCAGAGACACTAAGTATCACAATTACTGCAATTGTCCAAGGGAAAACTTTCACTTAATGAATTAATTTATTCACCTGCTTTGGTTTAGATCATAATACCTACAATTTATCTAAACAAGTGTGATGGATGCCACGAGCCAATACCAAGTTTACTTTTGGAGGTAGCCCTGTAATTTTTTCCCATTATGTTCAGTTGGAACATTGCAGCACAAGTCTTTAGGAGACCATCACTTCTACCAGTGCCCTTTATTATCAGGGATTTGCCTGCTCATTTTATCACCTAACAAGGTCTGAAGGCCTTGGGAGATGTAGATCAAATGTGGTAAGCTCAGAACACCAACTGAAAGGTTACACACAGCAGCACAGAGATGTGTACTCTGCAGCACACTCAAATGAGTCCTGCCAGCAGGCAAGGAATGAACATCCCCAGGGACTCTGACTATACATCCCAACAGCCCTTGGACAGATACACTGATTCCACTATGCCAGAATTAAACACAAAGATGACTGACAAACTCTATTACCAACACTCATGCAGTTGGAAGAATGCTTAGTAAAATATTCAGGCAACTTGATCTCAAATATAGTCCAAAACCTCCCTTTCTGGAACTTAACTCAGGAAATCAGCAACGATCCTAGGAAGTCAATCCCTTCTTAAAGGTTGAAAATGAAGCACCAAGAGCCCTGAGGTTATATGACAGCTGCAGATCAGCCTGTTAATAGGCTAGAGGTAGATCTAAATCCTTCAAAAGCAAGTTACTACTACTGTTAAATTCTAAACAAAATACCCTTGCAGCTAGAGAAAAATAAAATAAAGGCCCTGTGATGATTAACAAAATATCTCCATTAGAAGTCAGGTTTAACTCAATTTAGTTGTACAATGACCTAACAGTACAGATTGAGAAGGACAGCAAAGTCCTTATCAGGATGAAAACAGAGGCAGTTAAATCCCCTTCTCCTCAGCTTTAAGAGCACCTTATGTACAACATTCTAGAGAGTGGGGGTATATACATGATGTATAGTACAAATAAATGACCTACAGTATATAATGAGGACATTCAGCATATGAACAGGCAAGACAGGGTCAAGATGAACACAGGACACAATTGCCTATTGCTAATGATTTCCATCCCATTACTTTAATAAGCCCAGTATAGATTTCTCCAACAAAAAACAGCAGTGCCAAGGCAAAAAAGAAAAAGGCAAGGCAAGCGAGCATTTTGCCTACAGAATCAACTGGGAAAAAGTACACATCCTTCAAAGTTCAAACCATTGTAATTTTCACATCCTGTGTCTGGAAGTAACATTATCTGTAGGTGAAAAGGCAGAAAACCACAAAGCAGCCTCTCCCCTCGAAAAACTATTAATGCTTCACATGTTTGGGGTAGAAAACTGCCCATCATGAAGAAATGGTACATTGTATATGGCTCCTCCTTTCACAGGAGGCTGTACAGTACAAAAGGTCAGACATGCACTTGGTTTTGTGAAGGTGGCTTTTTTCTGCCAGGTTTTGAGTTTTTCTTTTATTTTTCTTTTTTTAAGTGGAAATTCTCATCCATCTTTGAACAGCTTGAACAATGCATTTCTCTGAGGTCTGAAGGAAGACTGAGCCTCAGCTACAGGTTCTTCTTCTGCCTTAAGGTGCAAGGCAGTTTTGATGGAAAGCACCAAACACTACAGGCTGCTTTTCTGAATCTAGCTGAAGAGCACCAGCAAGAGAAGCAGCAGTCCCACATCCTTCTTGTGGGAAACCCAGAATGGTTGACTTGGGAAAAGACAGCAAGGACACACTCTAAAACAAGGGATTAAATTTTCTACTGAAATTTAAGTCCTAGTACCAGTAGCTTGCTTTTCATATAGTGAATTAAAAAGAAATAAATAAACCCATGCCTTTTCAGAGGTCTGCAGGATTAATTGCCAAGTAACAGAACTAAATGCTGAGTCATAAGAACCAGACACTATTAATGTTCTGGTTGGCTCCCGAGGAACAAAAAAGGAATCATGCAACCAGGATCACTTATGTGTCTCAGTAAAATGGGTGCAAGAACAGAGCAATCAAAACTGTTTGGTCTGTGGCATAGCCACAAATCTGTTCAGCAGGTTTGTCTTTATTTTTTAAGCCGTAACATTAAAAGCATAAGAGGCTAGAATAATTTGTCCAAATATTCATGTCAAATGTTTGCAAAAGGTACAGCCAGATCTAAATTGCATCATTTGGTTGCTTGTGTTGAAATCCACAAAATATCTGAATGAAAGGGTACCTACATATACACACTGTACACTTCACATTGCTGATAACATCAGCTCCTGAACCCGAGGAAGGGATGAGACACCCTACAAAGCACATCTTGGACAAACAGGGAAAGAGTGAAGAACAAGGTTACAAGTTACTCCAAGAAGCACACTGCCCTCCTGCTAACTTCCAACTGGAAACAAAAACTGCAGTAAGACTCTTCTAAGCACAAGACAGGAGGCACCATTACAAAAGTTTGGAAGACAGGTTATTTAAACTGGAGAATATCCAAATTTAGACATTTACAATTTTTCAGGTAGTTCATTTCCAAAACCATGAAAATATTCAGATATATTTGATCTACTAGTTTAATGCAGCAACTCTTTTCCATATTGTAAGCCTTGTTAGGAAAGACAGCAATGTAAAATCCAACAACTTAATTTCACAGTTTACTGTATTTGGAAGAATGGAATGTGAAGGTTTTCTTTCAGTACATCAACCCCAATATAGGTATTAACATCAGTACACCCATGACTATGCAGTGCACTGCTAATTTCCCTCCTGTTCAGAGCTCCAATATCCATTTCTCCTAGAGACACATCACCTTTCTCCATTCTACCTCTTCTTTAAACTCAAAAATGCTTAATACTGCCTTAATTCCTCTTATCCTAAGCTGACTTCAACAGGAGCAAAACTAGGCCTACATCACCCAGACTTTCCTGTTTCAATGACAAAATGATGATTCAGACTGAAGATATACAAGTTTAAATCCTGGGGAGTAAGAGCTATTTTGAACAGGCATTTAAGGTCAGTATTTTGCAGCCTCATAGGAACAGGAACACAAGCATTCCATTAATATATAGTAGTTAATCTTCTAGTTACTCACATTCCAAACCTTTCAAATATCTATATTTAGGGTGAGCAAAACCTCTATCAGCCAATACTGCTTTTTTTTTGGTGCTTCCTGAATGATAGGCCACTCATAAATACAGCCACTGACTCTTTAGGAAGAAAGATGCAAAGAAAAGTCTTAATTTTCCAGTTGAAGACACTTGCAAAATAACCTGCCCAATTCAGTTATGTGCCATACAGCTTGAAAAGGTGACAGAACTTAACTCTTTCTCATCATCATTGAAAGCAAAAGAACAGGATGAAGTCAGCTAATTACAAGGAAAACACATGGAAAAAAACTGCAAAACAACACAGGAGACACATGTAAAATAACCTACATTAGAACAACAGTGAAGAATATGATTAAAAATGCTTGTAAATGACCATTTTCAGTGCAGCACTCCCATCTGTAAGAGTGACAATAAGCAGCAGCAGTGAACAAGACCACTGCAGTGGCACAGCAGAAATGGGACAATTGCTACCACGCTGTTTGCAGGACCAGGCTCTGTTCCAGGTGGGCTTTGGAAGGAGAAGGTTCTGTGTGCACACATTCCCACTCTCCTAATGCTTTGTATATCTACAAAGGCTTTACTAGGAGACATCTTTCTTTCCAATACAACTCTGGTTTTTTATACTGCTTTGCAAAAACTTGCATAAAACAGGTATTAGATTTTTTTCAATGACAGTTTTGACAAAGAAATAAAAAGAAAGCTTTATTTGTAATACACCAAGAATTCACACAAGTAAGATTAGCTGGTTTGGTAACTACAGGGTAGAGTATGTTTAAAACATCAAATGGAGACAACAAGATGACTGTGTTGGAGTTTTTTTTTGTTTTGTTTTCTAATTAATTTAATTTAAAAATATTCTTATCTTTTTCTAAATACTGCCAGAGATATTTTGGAACTAATGCCTTTATTTTCATGACTACACTATGGAATAACTTCAAGATGTTTTGGATGGGGAGGCCTGTGGCTGATTTTTTCAAGACTTTTCAAGACTTATCTTACTAATGGCCTGAAAGACAAGGCTTCTCTATGAGGCACTGCATTTTCTGTGACTGAAATGATTCCAGGAGGCTGAATGGAAGGGAAAGAGATTTCTTCAATATTTTTCCAAAAAAGGTGAAAATTAAAAGGTAAAAAAAGGAATTTTTTCTCATTTCCATTGAAAATCAAGTGCAGAAGAGGTCAAACATACAGCTTCAGGTTTCTTTTGTGCCTCATTTGTGGAAATTAGTTACAACCATCCTTAATTGAAGAACAAGATGAAAATCTAATCATGAGCAGCTTAAAAGGAAGACAGCATTATCACAAAGCTTTCAACAGTTGTTGAAGAAAACCTGGTCCTTGAGACAAGATTCATGGTTAACTGTAACTATATAGATTTAC
Organism: Notiomystis cincta; assembly: GCA_013398075.1. NCBI lineage: Eukaryota > Metazoa > Chordata > Aves > Passeriformes > Notiomystidae > Notiomystis > Notiomystis cincta. The sequence continues at coordinate 75,587 of VZRX01013303.1, read as the reverse complement.
AGTTCTTCACAGAATATCCTGACAAAGCACACAGAGTGTATTCAGCCATCATGCTCAGGATAAAGAGCAACATCAGTCCAATCCTACCCATTCTCTCCAAGTAACAGAGCTCATGCAGAGTCTCCTCTAGCTTGCAGGAGATCTGTGCAGGGAAATGGTCATCTGTCCACATGACACGATCCAGTGGAGCTGAAAACACTGGCATCTCACTTCTGCAAGTGCAAGTGCAGAGCAAGGAGCATCACCTTCTCCAAAGTGGAAAACTTAAAAGCATCTCCTATTCTCCCTCACACAAAAAGGATTCATAAAAGAGAGATTTTCTTTTGCAAGAGCAAGAAGCTCCATGGACAGCACAGCTATGATCTCCTGCATGAATGCTCAAGGCCTAGTACAGACTGAAGAGCCTAAAGGAAAACAGCATGAAGAAGACAGTTCTCCAAACAGCCTTTTTTTTTTCCTTTTGAGCCATACAGCATCATGCAAAATGACAGAGAAGAGGCTTTCAGACTTAGAATATGATCACCTGAAAATAAATTATAATTCCCTAAGATAAAAATGGGCAAAATGAGTATTTCAGAGATTTGTATCACTGATCACCTCTACTCAGATTCTGCGTTTTCCAAGTAAAAATGACTGTCTCCTGCAAAACAAATTCACCATAGCCTTGCCAACCTTCCAGACATTTTATGCCAATAGAGACTATTTCTGCTACTGCAATAAAAAAAAAAAAGTACAATTCAGAAGGGAGGCCTCTAGTGGCACCAAAAAATATTTGTTGGATACTACATTAAGTATGAAAGCACATTAAGTGTGCTTTCAGTTCACAAATTAGACTAGAAATGTTTTTTGAAGGCAGGAGCTTTGTTTCTTGTCAGGGTTTTCTTTGGTCTTTTGTTTAAGAACGACAAAAAAACCCCTTACCTCTGGTTCAGATTTCCCTTCTGACTTTGCCTGGCCCACCGGTGTGATTGCTTTAGCTTTCATCTCAGGCCTTCCCTGGGAGTTCCCACCACCTGTGACAGACTTGGTGGCAGACACGGTGCTGGTGATGGGTTTGACCTGAGCAGCTGGGGTGGAGTTTCTCCTGCTGTTGCTCATCTCCATGGCGTGGGATGGGGCGATGGGCAACTCGCGCAGGTTGCTGTTCCTGGGAGCACTGGACTGGAGCTGCTGATTCGAACGCTTGACAATATTCTGGGATGGGGTACTCTGAAAAGCAGACAGGAAAGAAACTGCTGACTTCCACCACAAACTAGGCTGAAGTGGTTTGGGTTTCTCATTTTCCTGACTTAGTTCACTTTGGGAAAACAAGCTTTGTGAATAGGCACAATATTTTTAATGGCAGAAAAAAAATACAGAAATGAGAACATTTTAATAACCTTTTTTTTCTAATTAAAAGCAAAACTTAATCTCACTTGTTTAACCATTCTCAGAAATTGGCTTCACTGTGTGATTTCCTTTCCTAATCAAAGCAATTATGCTAAACTATAGTTACATTGTACTGAGCACTGCTCCAGGCTGTTGTGCTACCCAACCTACCCAGCAGCAGAATATGCTGCATGGGAGGAAAATCACAAGACAGGAGAGGCATTATCTGAACCAGAAAACTGATTAGCAGTGGTACAGAGAGGCCTTCAAATTGAAAGAGTGTCAGAGAACTGGGCTCCCACAGAATCACAGCCTTATAAAGCAAACCTATCTTTCATAACCCCTTAATTGCTAGTTCTTGGGCAACTGCAACATCTCCTATTGGAATCAAAGTAAAAAGAACACTGAAGACCAGAAGAGAAAATAAAGATACACATGGTATTCTTCAATGCAGATTATAAAATGATCAAGGCAGAAAATGAGCAAGAAATGGTGAAAGTACAGGAAAGAGCAGGAAGAGAATAAATAGAACTGAAAAACCACGCTGGTGAGTTTTGAAGCCTGTGCTTACATGCCTGCTACTCATGCAGGACACTGACGTATGTGGTACTTACATGCCTTGGCTTCATTGGACCCTGTCGTGGCTGACACTGCATCCTGTTGTTATTTGGTTGCTGCTGCGTGGCTTGCATGTGAGGCCTGAACTGTGGCTGGTTCATGGGCATCAAGGGCTGTGGAGGCCCTTGCAGATGGTGATGGTGTTGCTGCTGCTGCTGCTGGTGATGGTGCTGCTGTTGCTGCTGGTGATGGTGCTGCTGANGGGACGCGGCCAAGGGAGCGCAGCGGCCGCTGCCCAGGCACAGCAGTAGCGGCCTCACGGGGCCGTGCCGCTCGGACCTGCAGTCCCAGCGGGCTTCGGCTCCGTCCCTCCCCCGGCCTCGTACCTGCATGCTGGGCTGCGTGTGCGGGGACAGGAAGGGCTGTCCCGGCGCCTGCAGGAACTGCTGCCGCGGGGGGATGAAGGGCCGCGGGGTGGCAGAGCCCGGCTGGTTGAAGTGCAGGATCCCCACCGGGCCCTGGGGCTGCATGCTGGGCCGCACGGGCCGCTCCCGGGGGTACACGGGCTGCTGGCCCTGCTGGTTGAAGGCGGGCCCGGGCGGGCTGAACGGCATCGGGCTCTGCGCAGGGACGGGGTGGGCGCTGTTCAGAAGCGGGGGAGGCGGCGGCGGAGGGGGACTTCGCTGCTCAAACAACGGGTGGCCCGGGAATCTCGGATCTGTGGGAATGAGAGAACTGATTAAATGACAGCCTCCCCGGGACACAAACACATTTCAGAAACAAAGATCTATTCTGTTTTGGAAAGTAACCTGAAATTTGCAAAATGCAAAACTGCATGGGTTGTTTTAGTTTTAAGAGCTACTCTCAAGGTTATGTTTCTCTTGTTCCTGCCACTCGTGTATAAAAGGAATTGATCCTTGAAAGACCAGCACAACCGGTACTTTGCTGGAATCAGCATTACCTTTTGGAAATTCTGCTTTAATAAAATCAATTAAGGATTCCAGCGATTATAGCTTAAACCACAGAAGAACTCATAAAACATTGACACTCCTTGCTGACCAGGTATTTAGCATATTTTTACATATTGTACATGTGTAAAATATTTGTAAAATGTTATATACATATAAACACATTACATATATATGGTATAAATATAAACATGCACTTACCCTCTCTTTTGTTTGCTAGGCTGCATATTTTAGCTAACCTTAACAGATTTCTTACACTACACATACAGTTCAGGCAGTTTAAAGAGTTACAAGAGGAAACCCAAGTGTACAGAGAGTACTCATTATCCAAAATATAATAAAGTGCAATATAACTTCATTGTAACAATCACCTAGATATTATTTTTGTATCTATATAAATATCCAGATTCATGGCAGTTANTACTCATGCAGGACACTGACGTATGTGGTACTTACATGCCTTGGCTTCATTGGACCCTGTCGTGGCTGACACTGCATCCTGTTGTTATTTGGTTGCTGCTGCGTGGCTTGCATGTGAGGCCTGAACTGTGGCTGGTTCATGGGCATCAAGGGCTGTGGAGGCCCTTGCAGATGGTGATGGTGTTGCTGCTGCTGCTGCTGGTGATGGTGCTGCTGTTGCTGCTGGTGATGGTGCTGCTGAGGCTGAGGCTGTGGCTGAGGCTGTAATGGAGGATGCATGGGACCCTTCACATGAAGAAAAAAGTATTTTAGTTTCAGGGTAATAAACTGCTGAAAAGCAGCTCCAGCCTCCTGAGTCCTTAGAGCTGAAAGCAGCTATGAACCAGGTTAAACCAAAATCACACAGAGGAAGAAACAGACCAACAGAAGCAGTGTAAGGCTGTTCTACACTTAAACCTGTGTAAGGCAACTCCTGAAGTAAAAAAAAAAAAGACAAATTCAAGGGTTCCTGTCC
>VZRX01013303.1:15921-71754 GCA_013398075.1 Notiomystis cincta | reverse complement strand
CGTACCTGCATGCTGGGCTGCGTGTGCGGGGACAGGAAGGGCTGTCCCGGCGCCTGCAGGAACTGCTGCCGCGGGGGGATGAAGGGCCGCGGGGTGGCAGAGCCCGGCTGGTTGAAGTGCAGGATCCCCACCGGGCCCTGGGGCTGCATGCTGGGCCGCACGGGCCGCTCCCGGGGGTACACGGGCTGCTGGCCCTGCTGGTTGAAGGCGGGCCCGGGCGGGCTGAACGGCATCGGGCTCTGCGCAGGGACGGGGTGGGCGCTGTTCAGAAGCGGGGGAGGCGGCGGCGGAGGGGGACTTCGCTGCTCAAACAACGGGTGGCCCGGGAATCTCGGATCTGTGGGAATGAGAGAACTGATTAAATGACAGCCTCCCCGGGACACAAACACATTTCAGAAACAAAGATCTATTCTGTTTTGGAAAGTAACCTGAAATTTGCAAAATGCAAAACTGTATGGGTTGTTTTAGTTTTAAGAGCTACTCTCAAGGTTATGTTTCTCTTGTTCCTGCCACTCGTGTATAAAAGGAATTGATCCTTGAAAGACCAGCACAACCGGTACTTTGCTGGAATCAGCATTACCTTTTGGAAATTCTGCTTTAATAAAATCAATTAAGGATTCCAGCGATTATAGCTTAAACCACAGAAGAACTCATAAAACATTGACACTCCTTGCTGACCAGGTATTTAGCATATTTTTACATATTGTACATGTGTAAAATATTTGTAAAATGTTATATACATATAAACACATTACATATATATGGTATAAATATAAACATGCACTTACCCTCTCTTTTGTTTGCTAGGCTGCATATTTTAGCTAACCTTAACAGATTTCTTACACTACACATACAGTTCAGGCAGTTTAAAGAGTTACAAGAGGAAACCCAAGTGTACAGAGAGTACTCATTATCCAAAATATAATAAAGTGCAATATAACTTCATTGTAACAATCACCTAGATATTATTTTTGTATCTATATAAATATCCAGATTCATGGCAGTTACATGACAAGACATACAGAAAAAAGAAGTAAAAATGATGGGACAACCAGAATTTTTGGCTTGTACCAGCCTGGCTACATCAAATGGAATCTTGCAGCCTTCATGTTCTTCTGAACACCTCATGCTGTGGGATATGCAGTCACAGTGCAGAGTCACTTTACAAAAGGTGGGTGTTATTTGTTAATGGGATTGAAAATGCCTACCTGCTAAGAAGAAAGGATCTCTGTCCTGAGGAGGTGGAGGAGGGAGTGGTGGAGGTGGTGGGGGTGGCCCTCTCCACTGGTCCTGGATTGGCAGCCTTGGGGCTTGGGAGAAGTTGGTAGGAACTGGTCCAGGTGTATGCTGCTGGAAGTCTGGAGGGCCCTATTTAATAAGACAGAATTAAAATTAAGGTTACCATACAGAAATTTATGAATTGTCTGCTATAACTTTTTTCTCTTAAAAATACAATTGCTGTACAAATTATCTCCTAGCACCTGTACAAATTGACAGCCCTTACTGAGTCATTCCTTCACAATGGAAGATATATTAAACCTGAGTACAGTATCTTGAAATGAATTCACAATGTTTTAATAATCACTAGCACCACAGGAATGCCATTTCTTCTCAAGCTTATTGAAATCCATGCAATTATTGACCTTCTTTCCCATTAATCCAAAAAAATCTGAATGTCTACTTTAGAAGACATTCCTGACATTTATCTTCTTAAACTGTACTATTCTTCATCATCAATTTAGCAAAATATAAGCTACAGAAGTAAGCAGCTTTAGTTGAAAAAAAAAGGGAGGGGGAAGGACAATTTATGGCATCCAGAAAATTAAAGAAATCATCTTTCTAAAAGAATTAAGAGGAGGGTAACATTTCTGTCTATTCACAGTTTAGCATTTGAAGCATTATACGAAAAAAGTACAAAATTTTCTTTCCTCCAGTAAGGCACTGGATTTTTTTTTAATGCCTTTGCATATTGCAGGAAGCAGTATGTTAATAATACAAAAGCAGAACTCTGCAGAAGACACATTTAATTGAGTAATTCACACTGTAGGTTTTTTTCTTTTGTATCAGAAGTTGCTGAAACACAAACCTCTGATATACAGAATAAGCTTTGCTTCACATAAATCATATGTTCAATCTTTTCCTTATTATGTGAGTAAATCAAGTAAGTAATGAAGATAATCTGTGAACATCCTTGCTTTCCTCTTTATAAGGATTCTGAAATCAGTGGTAGGATCTGTTCTGTCTACCTGTGATGCTCACCTTGAAGCTTAAAAGTTGCATTGCTGAAGACAAGCCTTTCAAAACAGATTCCAGACCAAAAACTCTCAGCTAAACTGAAGTATGGTCACCAGGAAAAGGCCAAACAACTAAGCTGCAGCAGCTTATCTTTTATCTGTTGAGCTGCCCTCACCAAGAGGATGCACAGTCTCACTCTGTCATATCTGTACTGCACAAAGACTGAATTTTAGGGTAAGAATTTCTCACACAGCAACAATGGCCCTGGAGCATACCCACTATCAAAGCAGCACAAGACAGAGCTGCTTTACAGCCTTCTACCAGCACAATCCAACTGGGATTGACAAAGCCAAATAAGTAGATGAGAGGTACCAAGGATCAGATCCATTACTCAATCTGTAGCCCTCCTGAAACACCTGAACGGGGATATGTGAGATACTAAGACCTCTTATTTGGGAGCAAGACTGTGACTACTTATTTTATGTCATTATGCAGCCATCAACTGTAAATACATTATCATTCTTAGAGATTAAAGGGTCTATATCCCCTTGCCAGTGCTTCCAGTCAGCCAGTCTCCTGTGGGTATTTCATTTAGTGAAAAGACATTATATTACACTCAAGCATGACAGTCCTCATAACATACACACTGTCTGCAGGAGCTCTATACTTCTGCAAGTGAACAGTTACAACACACAATATTCCTGCCACCTTGGAACTGACTACTGCCTTTGAATTTCACACACTGCCTGCAAACAACAGCAGCTGGGGCAAGAGGGAGCTGTTTGGGATGGAAAAAAAAGATATTTATTTGTTCCATAAAAACCTTTTCAGGTTTAGCTGAACAAGGATGTTCAAACTGCACTGCCCTTCCCTCGTGTTGAGCAGGACAGCACTGGCTGCCTGCCAAAAGATCAACTGAACACAAACCCTGAGGATCCTGACCCTTCACTCCCAAAACATACCTCTAGCATCACTGCACATAGGAGCTGCCAGAGGTACTTTCAGAGGTTAAATGCATTCCCTCATCTCAGAAGCCTTGGTGATAAAAGCCTATTCCTCAATTGCTCTTACAGCAATCCCAGGGAAAACATAGCCCTTCCACACGCTGCCCATCCTTGAGGGAGGCATCCAGCAAACCAACTCATTTTTAGCTGTTTAGCTGTTAGTTTATCACTGGATAACACATTAGGTCATTGCAACAGGAACATGGGAGAACCCAGTTCAAGAGGGCAATTTAAATCTTGTATCTGATTTACAGCACGTAGGCACATGCTCATCTTGCATCTTGGGACTGTAGAACGTGGTCTGGACAAACTTTTTTCCCCCCTTTTCAGAGAGCTTGACTTGGAAGCTCTCAAATTCCTCATATTTTTCCCTATACATATCTTAGTCATTTGTAAAATAGCCAGTGAAAAACAAATTACGTGGAAACTTGCTGAAACCTGGGCTAATAAATCTTAAGTGTCAGATATCTGCCACCCGAGCTGAAGAACTGGCAGCAGCAATGATCTGTCTGGGCTTGCTTCCAAGCACCAAATGGCACTGCAGTGATCATAGCCTCCTCTACCTGCTTCTTCCAAACTCTGTGTATTTTGCTATGGTCGAGGTAACAGATCCTTATCAGTCTCTCCCCTCTCTCTCACACTTCAGTTTTAGTGCTGGGCTGAAAGGTAACAGGTTTAGGCTACAAAACAAGCAGCCATCTCTGCTTCTACAACCACATCTGTAACCTGGTCTCAAGCATCTTCCTCAATAATAATTCCCTGCCCAATTTGCCTTTTCTGATCCTGCTTGCTCTTCAGATACATTCTCTCATCCCCATCATGGCTTTCACCCCACACACTGGTTCCTAATCCCAGCACGGATCCAGCTTCCAGACTGCAAGCTGGTGGTCTTGTGTTGTCAGCTGGTCAAGAGCTCCTCTTTGCCCCACTCAGCCCTGTCTTCCTTGCCTCCACACTTACACCAGGCCATTTCCCCTTTTTCCTACCAGGGAAGCAGCAAGAACAGGTTGAAAAAGATCTGGTATTTGTATTTTAAATAAACAATTCTTTGTACAGGCCTTTCCTCTCCTGCCAACCTGTACTCTCATTATTATGCCCAGATCTATCTCCTCCTAAGGCAACCCTGAATTGCAAATGCATGGAAAGTCCTGTTGAATTTCACACAGCTCCCATGTACTGAAATATCCTCAGTGCAGCCAAACTCAATTTTCTTCCTTGGAAGCTGAGCAATAATAAAACATTTCTAAATAACTCAGGCACAAGCGTCTTTTTCCACCATTTCAGTCTTGGAATGAAAGTATTTGGAAAATTTCAACCAAAAGGAATCAAAATGAGGCCAGCAACCAACAACATCTTGGTTTAGGCCACCAAAGTCTGTTAGTGTTACACCTACTGAGAGCAGCTTTATATTTCCCATCACAAGGAAACAAATCTTTACGAAATAAGCTTGTGGTAAGTTTTAAAACTGAGCAAAAAAGGTCGTTTTAGGTCTAAGAAAGGTCACACTTAAAAAAAATGATATTATAGTTTATTTACAAAAAAATTACACAAACCACTAACCAGCGAGACATTTTACTGTTAAAAATAGTAGCAATGCTGATTTCAAGCTCACTGTCAGCTTCAGTACCAAAGGTGTCCATCCATAGGCAAAACATTTACTGTCCTCTAAATACCTCTAAATCAGTGCACTGATTTAACACAAAGTAACAGGTATCCAACTGTTATCCAAAAACTGGTGGCAAAAAATCCCAACAAATGCTCACTAAGATAAATTAAGAATTTTTTCTCTGGTTTTATTAGCAGTATATATCATGTAAGTACATGCCATGACACAGGTTTGGGTCAAACTCTTAGAACAGTCCAAGAAAGAGCAAAATGGAAGTATCTGAAGTTTGGAACTCTTCCTATTGGTCTCTTTTTTTTTTTTTCCATCCCTAGCAGTTAAGAACTCTGGGTTTTTTCCACTTTTTAAGATTACACATTCACTAACAAACACCTACTTATTTGATTGCTGATCAGATTTTAACTTTATGTATGTATGACATTTTGAAAAACGATTAAATTATGACTGATCACATTTCTTGCTTGATAATCAAAGGCAAATCATGCAAAATTAATTGCAAAGACATTTGTTATTTGCTGAAAAACGAATTACCAATGTTTGCTTCTAAAAAAAAAAAATTAGTTTGATTCTTTTCCTTCTTACAGTCATGACAGACTGACCTCCACATCTTTCCTAAAGCAGCTTTGCTTCTATATCCCTAAAGATAAAAAAGTTCTGCCCTAAAGAACAGTAAAACAGGGAGGGGGAAGCTTATATTTTCATATCTTACATTGCTGAGATTTTTCTTCTGAATAAGCTTCCAGGATAATTCCAATAGGAATTCAATTGTGTGATTGATTCATATCACACACTACATATGAAACTCAGACTCTAACATTTAACTGCTTCCAGACACACAGGAATTTTTTTAAAAAAGAAACTATGTAAACTATGATGGGCATTTTTCTAAATTACAAAGTGTTTGTCTATTATTCTCAAATGACATTACTTTTTTTTTAATTCAATAGAAATATAGTACTACCATTTCAACTTTTACTTATGTCAAATTCTGACAGCCCTAAAACCAGTACAAAGTAATGTAACAGGTCTTCACTGCTTAAAGCTTTTGACTGTGGTGGTTTTTTGGTGAGTTTTTTGGTGCTCAACAGTAGTTAAACTGTATTTTTAGAAGTGGATTATTTTATCATTAATGTTAAACTCTACATTCAGCAAGTATTTGTTGCTAATAACCCCCAAATGCCCTCTGGTATTTGGTAGAAAAGACCACTCAGAGCTATTTAACTTCAAAAATTAATGAAGAGCAGGTGCAAAAGCCAGGTTTCATAATGGTCTATTTTTGATAAAATAAGCATACTGTAACATAGATGCATAATAAATCTTTATATGCACAGTAGTTACCCCCATTTTTCATGGTTTTGCTATCCGGACAGTTTCAAATTACACCCAACTATTCAGGACACACACCAGCTAAGACTCCCTGCAAAAAACACTTTAACTATTACTTCACCAGTATTAAACCTTGCAGGAAACCTCCTTACTCAGTGTTCAGAACATCTATTTTCAAGCTAACAGGTTCCCACCTAACAAAAGGAAATTGCAGATTCATACGATCAGCCAAGGCTCCAAGGTTCTGCACCTCAGTCCAGCACTGGGGCCAACTCTAACACGGAGGCAAAGGACAAAAATGTATGTGCCTTCCAGGGAGATCCCACAAGGCTGATTCACATTCATCCAGGAATGGTTACCATGACAGCTACCAAGTGTCCATAAATATGACCCAGCAGACTTCTGTACTTTTTCCTGTTTTTAAGGAATGCTCCATAATTTAATTTATCCTTGTGCAATTTTATTCTGAAAATTCAAAAAGAAAAAAATTGTGGTGTGTAAGAATACAAGACCTGAGGTCTAGAAAGAAGTTACACTGGAAATAGAGTTTTGTGTAGATTTCTAAAGAGAACACAATCACAGACATTTTAGAAATACTTCAAAGGAGAAGATAATAGCACAATGAAGTGCTACTGACAGGTATTTTGTCTTAAATCTTTAATTTCATGAAGTCTACTCTTACCAAAAAAATGTACTCACTCTTCCTCCCACACATACTGAAATTTACTGCACTTCAGACTGACATTTTTATACAATTCAGGATAACTGCAGGTTGTACAATTTCCCCTTTTACTAATTTCAATTATTCAATACAGCTAAGGCATAACTTACACCTTATCAATCACTTTTGGAAAAAAAACCCTGGCAATGCAAACTTGTGTCTACAATTCATTAGAGTTGTGAATAGCTCATTGAACATGACTTTCACACACTCAGGCAATCCCACCTTCTGAAAGAACACGAGATAAGGTTACTTTAATCCTTTCAAAGAACTGCACTATTTTGCCTTCCTTTTATCCCTTTAAATATCCTTCCTAGTTAAGAAATTAACATTTTCTCTCATACAATTCTTACACAAATTGTACTTTTACTTTTCTGCATCTCTTGTTAATTACATGATGTTATCTCCAATAATCTATTCATGAAGCACAGATAACTTTGGTTACCAATAAAAGGGAAAACTTAGCATAAATTGCTTAGCACAAAGTTAATCTTATAAAGCAAGGAATAAAGAGGATCTAACAGCTATTATATGATTTATCAGCTTCTCTAAAAGGGTCACTCCACTTTTTTCATGAGACTAATTAAATACCTTAACAATGTCATTGAAACTTCATGAATCTTTCAGTAAAATACACCCTGCCTGTACAACATGTTTTCATTTATTAATCTCACTTAAAATGCAAAGAGCTAGGAGAACCCCATTGACAGTTAAGCAGGGCCACTCAGTTAATTCTTCTTATATGGTTTAAATGCAAAGAATAATGGCCACTATAACCTATGACAATTAAAACTATAGCCATCTGTCACAAGATGTTAATCCTCTTATTTCAGCAGCCCCCAGACTTTTCAAAAAGCTTTCCTAAACTGCCTACCTTCTGTGCAAGGAACTGACTTTTCATCCTCTTGTGTAGGAGACCCTGCTCATATAGCTTGGATAAGGTTCAAAAATTTTCAAGTAGAAATATGTATCCATATATTCCACAAAACATGGGTCTTCAAGTTTCATATTCTTTTGGTTTGCACAGCATATAGAAAGGAGTAAGTCATGGAATTTTTTTATTATAAAATTAATTTTGATATTTTTAAAATACATTTTTGATGATTCAGTATTGTTCCTCTGATGTCTATGACAATCATGTAAGTTTATCAAGGTGAAATAAAACCTGGCAAGTACCATGGTTTTCCCAGAAGATTTAGGATAAGATCACCTGATATAAGAGACACACCTTGAATTAATGCCCATCATGGACAAAAGAGTTCAGAGTGCCCATAAAAGTTCAGACAAGAGTTTTATGTCACCCATATATGAATATTTTCAAAGTTTCTGGAATGTATTTTCTGAAGGGAAAATGTATAGAGATAACCAAGCATTGGTTCAAGTACATGGACTGCACAGGCACTACAGGCAGACTGAGTCAGAGAGAATGGGTTGATATTTTCAACTGAGCTGAAAGTAATTTTTAATACTAAAATGTACCACACAACTTGGACAAGGTCCTCTTTGACACTACACAACTCCAGCAGATAAGAAAGTGTTAGGAGGCTTAGACAGAAGTCCAGATCATCTGTAAGAGAAATCACCAATGCCCTATTTCACTGTTTAGGGTCTCAAAATAGAATTCAGCCAACATGGAAAACCAGTTCAAGCAAGGAGAGAAAGGCACAGAATCCCCTGTTATTTAAGCCAACTCATGATGAAATAGCTAAAATAAGTAACAAGGCAACACAGACAGAGATGGGTATTCCCAGCATACTGACAACTGCTAACATTTCAGGAGACTAAAGCTAAAAATGAGAACTATTGTATACTAAAAGTTTTCATCAAGTTTCACCAAGTTCCAGGGCATCCCTGCAATACATCCAGCAGGAACAGATTCATGTTGAAAATGGAGCCAAAACCACTCCCAATTTCAGTGTGTTTCTAAGAGAAGCAACAAAGCAGAAGGGTCCACAAGCACCCCTTCTCCACAGAAGAACTGCTTCAGAGAGCCCTTACTGAAATGCAGACACAGAAAATGTAGAGGTAACGAGATCCCAACTCTAGATTTAAATTCCTAATTTAAAAGTGCTGATATGCAAAAATATGACACTCTCATCCATCTATTTTGTATGGATGAAGGAAGAGTGTCTCCAGCAGAGACAGGCCAAAATGAGAAACGGTGGGACAGACAGGCTGTTGCACAGAATGAAAGAGCAGTAAACCCAAACCTCTCAAACCACAAATCTAAGGAATTTCTTAAACACTACATCCTTAAACTAATTCATCTGGAAGATTCAGTTTCATGTAAGTTTGGAATCCTCTACAGGAATGGGGTGTAGAAGCATGCATGATAATTTTTGTTTGGTGCCTTCCAACTATTAAGTACAGTACAAACAAACTGGGGAAAGAGTGTGAGAGACATTAATGTCACTTAGAATGATGAACTCTCCCTTGAAAGATGAGGATTTCATAATCATTTAGTAAAAGACAGTAAAATCCTTCTGCATAGTTTTTGTGCTGAAAGCTAAGTTTTATACATGTGTAAGAAACAAGGAACCCCTCCTGTTGTTGGAACTAATGAGGTAAGATCTGTCCCCTGGACTTTGCTGAGACTGCTCCACAGAAATATTACCACGATGTTTACGTGTATCTTGGTGGCCTGCAAGTCACTAACAATTAGAAACAACTTGAGGCTACAACTAAACTGGATCATGAGTATCAAATTCAAGATTTCTACATTACACTGCAAGCTTAAACTTGCACTTACAATTTATCTAAAAAAATGTGACCTGGGGATGGATGCTTCTTCCTTTAACAAAAAATTATAAAGTTGCTATGAAAAAAGTCAAAAAGCAGCCAGCTTTACAGAAGACAAGTATGAAAATTGCTGCTAACCTTGACTTTGAAAAGGACCTGATTACTTAGTAATCACATTACCTGATTGACAATTTTTAGTTCTGTTAGGAAATCTCATTTTTTAAGTGTTCTGCACATCTCTGATCTTACACTGATGTGAGAACTTTATATACTCCCAATATGCCTGCAGGTACTATTCATGTGTTGTAAGAAGGCCTGAACACATTTTAATAATTTTTGGGTAACCTACAGTCAACTCATAACTCTCTGAATTGTCTTATTTTATTGTAAACAGTAGTGATTTACTGTTTTATAATAAAATGAAGCTTTTTCCCTTTCACATTCTAAAGAATTAGCAGGAACTGAAGGCACAGAAGGTGAACAAATACCAGTTTATAGACTTACTTTCTTTTATATTGTGATGATACAAATGAACTGAGCTTTTAAAAGGACATTTTCTCATCTCAGTGAAATAGCTTAAGATAACTATACTATCATCTAATACTCTCTAGTGTTATAATAGATACATTTTAGTTCTGTATGCAGTGTTTAAGCTCTAGATTACTCTTACTGCATTGTACTCAGCAGATTGTATATTTTAATTGGATTTCTTTACAAGTCTTGATTTTGGCAAAGTAACTCTTTAACAGTGCTTAATTAACGGCAAAATAGCATATGCATAATACTCTTCCCTCTTTGCCTCAATAAAAAATTGTGGTTTGCCTACAATTCTTTTTTAAAAAGCATCACATTTCACTCATAGAAATATACAAAAACCAAAGTACAACCTATATAATGTAGATAAAAACCTTTTTACTCTGAGGGTGCCTGAGCACTTGCACCATCCTTGGAGATATTCAAAAGCCATCCACATGTGGTCCTGGGCTTCAGGTGGCTCTGCTTGAGCAGAGGGATGGACCAGGTGACCTCCAGAGATCCCTGTCAACCTCAGCCATTCTGTGATTCAGCTTTAGCAGGTACTAAAGCTGAGACTAAAAAAAAAATCTAGCATTATTTACATGGGAAAAAAATCTGGAACTGTTTTTCCTTGCCTCTGCCAAACAGCAATCACCTAACAGAAAGATAAATGACAGTGACTATAAAATACAAATGCACAAGTTTTCTGCTCCATTTTACTGTCTACAGAGCACATGCACACTGGAGCCAGCATGACAAGTTAAAGGGTTACTGCATTTAGAAACCAGCTATTTCTCTCTTATTTAATAGCTGTTACCATCATGTTTAGCTGCTGCTGCTCCTCCTGCAGATGGGAATTCATTGATATGATTAAATTTGATGGTATGATAATGTATGGTAATCGTGATTAATCAGAAGCCCACTAGCAAATGGAGGATGTTGGGTATTATGTCACCTGCATTTTAAACTGCATTCCCTCCATGGCAGCCTGACAATACCTGACAGCTGGAGGGATCTCATGCTGCATTTGCTTGCTACAACTTATAGATCTGATAAGAGAAAGTGCCCATCATTCCTTCACTATCTTAAGTGCTGTAATTACAGAGCTTTGCAGTCAAGTTGTGAAAATAGTACCTGTTAAAAACCAAAGCCTTTTGCTAGCTGCTGAACAAGCTCTGTCTCACATCTGCAAGGGCTATAATCTGAAAGAAATGTAATTTAATGCAGCAGTCTCATTCAAACATGATTTGCATGAAATGCTGTGTAAAGCACTATCCAAGAAATGCCAATCAACACCACCTGATACCTTGTATCCTGTTAAATGAAAACAAAACGCTTTCTACACTACCTGGGATCTGCCACTACTACACAGACATAGAGGGAAAATTTCATTTACTGTTACTCATTATAGTGAAGCCGTAGCTAAAGCAAAATAATTGTGAGGAAGTAAGAGAATCATTTTCACAAGTGGCTTTTTATTTCCATTAACAGTTTGTCTCCTACATACCTACTGTTGCAAACATGTACAAGTTACTAAATATCAGTTTAAAAAGACTGCCTGTGGACAGATGCAGGACTATCTATAATTTGTCCATACTGTGAGTACTGGAGAACAGGAGCTCACATCAATAACAATTGCTAAAAAACACTTACTCATATGTAGCAACTCATGATTGAATTTGAAACACTGGGGGAAAAGTTTACTCCCTATCTGCATTTCCCACAACACAGCAAACACCATTGCAAAGGAGCTTTGTTTTCCAAAGCACTGCAAATTTCTGCCTCTACATCCTGTAAGAGGTGGTGCAGCCACAGACCCAGGCCCACTGTAATACCACTAAACCAACCCATGTTTGGTAAAATGGTGGTGGGGTGATCCATGTCAATCCAAGGATCACCTGGGAAAAAATAAGTAAGCTGTATCCTAATGTACCCTTTATAATTAATATGTACAGCAGTAATACATTGCTTTTTTAAAAGAAATGTTTCAATCTATTGACTGTGAAGGACAGTAACTTCTGTTGTGAGCAATGACTGGCCACTTCTTCAAAAACCTCTCACAGATTAAATCATAAAGAAGTGTTTAAATACAGTGTCTGTAACACAAACAACACTTGAAAGCCCAGAATTCAAACTGCTCTTTCCAGAAATGGTGGAAAAAAATGAATGAAAAATAATCAACTACCTTTCACAGCATCCATTTAAAATACCACCTAATGTGCTGGAGATCAAGTAGAAGCATGCTGAATGAGAATATAAAGAAAGTTTACTAAGGTTTTTGCTGTTAAAGGAAAAAAAATCGTATTCTTTGAGAGAAAAGATTATTTTAAAAAGAAGTTCCAAAAACAAATGTCAAAATCCCCTGAGAATAAAAAAGACATACAACATAGGCTCTTCACAAGGGCCTGAGGATAAGTCACTCTAATAAAGTCTTTAAAATACTAAATAAAACATAACGTTATTTTACAATTCAAGTTTTTCAAACTTCAGCAGTGTGAGGCAGGTTCTCCACAGCTTCCTCTTCCCTCCAAATTCCTCACACTCCAGCCACAAATGTGGACCTCACAATTTCTGGCTGAAAAACACTGACACCTTCCCTCTGCCACGTTCCCTCCCAAAGTGGGCATGACAACATTTCTTTCCTTTTCTAAATAAAATACTCCACTCGTGTGCCACAGAGAATTGTTACTTTAGTGTTCATTAAGTTGAATAAATGATGTTTGAAGCCAAAAGCCTCTATAAATTTTTCTTCAGGCAAACACTGAAGTATTTCAGACATGGAGTGTGCTGGTGGACTCACATGAAAAAATCTGGACCATGAGCTTCATAGTCACTAATGCCCTGTCCTCTGTAATAGTCAGTTAGCAGCAGCCTTCATATAAAACATTTAGGAATACCTCCTTCATTTGATCTCTTCTTCCCTTGTTTTACCCCACCTTTCTTCACACAACACAGGAATTGAAAAAGAATTAGCCCAGATAACAAACACTGGATGAAGCACAGGAATCACAGTGGTCCCTCTTGTGTAATGTAAAACCCTTCAGCTCCTTCCCTGCGCTGAGGCAGCCACAAGAATTAGTAAATTGGTCAGAAAATACAAGTTCAGAAGATCTATATGACCAGTCTGTGAATAAAGTCTTCTGTGACCTTCCTTTAAATGGATCAGTCCCCAAAGCACAGTGCTGTTTGTGAAATACCAACTGTGACACTGGGACAGGAACTCAGGAAAAGGCCTCTTAACCACTCTAAAGCAAAGGCAGAGGATAAAGCCAGACCTTTGGAAGGACTCTGCCAAAGAGATTATTTAATCTCTTTAAACTGTTTAAAGAAAACATGCACTTGCTCAGTTCCAGGTTAATTCAAACCATGCTCTAAGATTGGATTACCATGAACTACAGCCAGGAGTGCTGTGCAATTCAGACAAGCAGAAGTCACATCCTTAACTCCTAGACCCACAAGTTCAGTGTTTCTCAGCTGACACACCTCAGATCCACCATTTACTCAGTCCTTATCAGCTGCATACAGCTCTCAAACACCATTCACACCAAGTCATCTCTTACTCTGTAAGCATTTGAGGTAAGACAACTTGATTGCTTGATTCAATCAAGATTACTTTAAGAGTTAAAATAATTCTGTGTAGGCAACACAGATTCATTCCTTTGCATCTTTTCCAGTAGTCTCTCTCTAAGCATTCCAGGAGTTAAGTTTTAAGAAAGAAATAATTGAACAATGAGCTCTACCCTGAAATACTAAAATTGAGATTCAAGGTTAAGTGAATTTAATCAGTCCCCATCTAAGCAGGTTCAGTCCTGATCAACACTAGCCTGACATAGCACTACATTATTTCCTACAATTTAGGTCTCACACCATATGTTAACATGCTCATTACAACTTTGTTCAACCCTTCAATTACATCCTTCTGCAGAAGGTTGTAAGAATTAACCATTACATGGTTACAAGTCATTCCATCAGCCCTAAATTAGCAACACCTGGTTTCCAATAGATTTATGACTGGCAATTGATTAACTCTGATTGAAGTTCTTCCCATATTTAGAGCACACAGGCTCTCTGCACTGGGAGCTTTCTCTCCTAGATAGGAATTCAAAGATAATTTTTTTCTTCAGTTATGGCATTGACCACTTCTGGTCTCTTCTTGAAAGAATTTAATTACTTTTCATGTTTCCACCTCTGCCACGCTCAATCAAAAGAAGCCATCCAGTTCAAAGTTCAAGGGGAAAGCAGACTGCAAATATTTAATTCTAACCCCACCATCTTTTAGAAGCAAAGCAATCAGAAAAATCAGTTAACTATTATCCTTTGATTATACAATCCTGAAAACAAGAGCCAATTCAAGTTACTACAGATCCAGAGAGTCTTTACACAATGAAGAAAAGGCTGAATGAACTGTATGTAGTCTGGAGAAAGTCTTTGATCTTTTTCAAATTGCTTGTCAAAATTGTCTAAGCATTGCTGCATTGCTTTAAGTCAACACTTATACATAAACAAGTGAATTATAATAGCACAAAGGCACCTGACATGTAACAGCAAAAAAGGTAGTTCTGCAAGATAAAACGTTAGTCAGAAAGTAAATTTGCCTTCAGCTCAAGAGCTAACATACTACATTTAATAAAACAAACATGAGAAATGTACACAGTGACACTTAATTCCTAATCCTAATATGACTGATAACCTATGCAAAATTTATTAAGTACTTCATAAGGGGAGTCCACTTTATAACTCTGTGAACCATAGAAAGGTGAAGCAACTTTCTCAGGGTCATGCAGCACGTTACTGATGAAGTAGAAAAAAAAACAGTCAGGGCATCCAAATGAGAGCACCAGATCCTCTCAGTTAAGCCAGCCCTCCTCCTCCTCCTTATGAAAATTTAATTACACTGTCTCTTTTCTGGTGCACTGCTTATATAAATAAAAAGGCAGCAAGTAGTCAGGTTTTTCCTGAGGGCTAAAGGAGAAAGTCCTACCAAAAAATGTTCCATTTACTTTATTCCCTTTTAAAAATTGTTGGATATAGATTAGTTAGGTTTGCAATACTTGTCAATTTGCAACCCCAGAAGTGAACAGAACTAAAATCTAATTTCACACTCAATTTTAAAAAAAATTATTTCCAATTTTTCTACACTGATGTAAACACACTTCAAAGATGCCAATTACAATGCCTTTACAGATATTCCTTATCTGAGAATTTCTTTTCCATCCCAAATTGTTTATTGGCATATCCGCTTAGTGTCAAAGAAAAACAAATGCAAGACTTGTTTTCATAAAAAGTAACAATTAACATTACTTTCAAGATGTAAATAAGGTTTCCCCATAATATGAAAGGCTGTTGAAGAAAACTATTTCCTCAGAAAGCCACAATACTTCTAATGAAAAAATAGCTCAAAACTGTTTTACTGAAGATAAAATTTAACATGAATTTACTTAATGAAACTGCGAGTTTACTGCTTAATCTTTAAGACTTCACAGAATAAACACAGCAATGTTTCTCTGCAAAATACAGACATCACAATTCCTCAGCTACACATCCTGTATGAAAAATATTCTGCATTAAAAACAACCAGGTCTGCACTGGGCTATCAGAAGTCACAGCAGGTTTCTGAAATCTGCTTCTTCCCAACACATCTGATCTCTATGCCAGAAATTTACTGTGTGATACTACACAGATGTTCAGACATCAATTTCCCTCCTTCAACACTGCATACATCAACAAAGGATATTTTTTGTTTTACTTCTTTGGGAAGCATAACATATACATTTTTATTGAAAATACTTCAGGTAATATTGCAATCTAGATATTTTGCTAATTTTGATACTCTGCAAACCATTTCCACGGGAAATTTAGGACAACAAAACTGAAATGATGAGAAAAGTTCTAGAAGCATGAGCTCTTTCTTTTCACAGAGCTAAAATATGAAGTGAAATTAGCCTAGTGAAGCAGCTAAGTGTCTTGTTTGTTTTCAAAATTAGAAACATAAGAGAAAGCAAGGTCATGCAATGCCAGTTCCATTTTTTATATAAAAAACATGAGTGCATTGAAATACCTTCAGTAATGATAAAAGTGATTGCTGCATTTTACAATAAATACATATTACTGCTTTTTAAGCTTAGGGATTATTTCAAATAGCCTTTTATTATATCAAATAAAATAAGGATTCCATTTATACAGAAAGAGTCAAGCAATAAAATGAAGCCCATATTCCTTAAGACAAGATGCATTCATGCCTTTCCCACTGGAGAGACTGGTTCAACAATTTTACAGTTAAACAGAATTAATTCTACTCTCAAAAATCCATTGACCTTAAGCTTTTAACAAACATTTTCAACTGCAGAGTGTATTGTCAATATTTACAAATCCTTAAAATTATATTTCACTAGAACAGCTTTTATTTGCTATATTAATATTTCCTTGCAAATGTATGCTTATCCATATCAGAGAAGAAGAAACAGCTGCTACTCACAGGAAATCTCTGGGGTCCTACAGCAGGTCTTGGCTGGGCGGGAACTGGCAGCAAGGGCACTGAAACAAGAAGCACCTTTTAACACCATTTGTTTTACCTAACAGTTGTTGTATTATTTCCAAAAGCAGTTGCAATAAACAGACATGATGAAAATCTGCTACTTTTACCCCCACATGTCACAGTTCCTACAATTAACTTTGAGCAACCGTTCCCTCCCCTGCAATGTGCAACAGGGCAATTAGGATTCTCCTAGTTAATTTACATAATTTAGTTCTGCATTTTCCAGAATTAAATTGCTCCTTGTTGCAGGGAGGCAAACTAGAATAGTTATTCAGCCAAAGACATCTCTTAGACAAAGCTGACAATAATTTCATGTTTCAGATAGAAGGATACATGATTAATTTGCCTTCTCAACTTCATGCCACTCAACATTTCCTAGGCATCTCCCAGTCTCACCACCAAGCTACCACAAGAAGCACGGACATGAGAGACACTAACTGGTCTAAATCACTGCTCTGAGGTAAAATGAGGCAGGCAGATGCAATTAACAGCACACAAAAACTACTTAGTCGGGCCTTGCCACCACAGTGGTGTGTGGGACTGTGATCACAGAACTGCTGATCTCAGATGAAAGACTGCGATTGCATAGGGACCCCAAGAAGTATCAGGAGATCTTTTCCTGAAAAAATAACCTCTAAAACTAGTATTTCAGGGGATTAGCATGGATGATTTGTCCTTACAACTGCACTTTGAAACGCCAGTCACAAAAAGCTGTTTCTCAAAACATTCACTTAATGTCATGGCAAAATGCACAAAGTGCTACAGCTGGATCACCTTGGGAACTAAATCTATATTTGAATCTCAGCTACAACGTGTAATGACAGCTTTCCCATTTTCCAGTGCACTTCTTATTTCCTTTAACAGTTGTGTAAGTGGTTAAAAATACAAACATTTCCATGATAAACAAAAGGCCTAGAGAAGTTAAATAAAGCATTTCAAAACACACAGAATGTGTTTGCTCATTCACTAAAAGCTTTTAGTAAGATTCTTCTCCGGTTTTTAGCACTTCTGAAAGTGACAGGAAAACATTTTCCAGGCAGGGTTAAACACTGATTTTGCAGACAGCTACTGTGTTACACTTCAGAGCAGGAAAGATATCAAGACGTGCTGCTAGTTTGAGAGAGAAGTTGGGTGCATTTCCCAACACAGCAGTTTGCTAAGATGACTCAAAAATCCCTTTTCCCTTGGTAACCAAGGCACAAGAACTAATGCATTAGTGGCTTTTTTTCCAGTTCATGTCCATGTCTGGCTTCTATCCACTTTTGTTAAGTACTTGTGGTTTGCTGGTTCAGAGACTGACGGAGTAAACTAATTGCAGCAGTCTTTCAGCACGGGAGGCTTGTGTGCAAGCTTTGTATCACATTACACGAGAAAATGACTTGAATAGTTTTATCCTGGCTTCTAATGAACATCTGTCGGTATCAAACAGCCATGGCCACATGGAAAAAAACTGCCAGGATGCTCTTGACAGACCTAGTCCTAAAATAGTTCAGGTATTACAGGTCAGAGAGGCACTGAGAAAAATGGCATAAAATGGGAAATGTAGAGACATGTCAACTGAACAGAGCACTCGAGTCTATTTCAGTATCCTGCCTCCAGCAGTAGCATGTAAATTTATATATTTATATATTTGAAACAAATTAATTTAATACTCATGAAAGATAGTAGTTTAAACTCTGTGCCCTTTCAATCCTTGGACACTTGCTTTAAGCAGCAAAGAAGTCTCAAGCCCTCATTTTCTTGATGTCAAATATTCCGTAGGTGTGAAAAGTATGTTTCAAAAATAATACACAGCATGTTGTAAGACTCTATTTTAAGAAGATTAAATTGCTTTTTGCTATAAATTCCAATCTGATACTTGAAAAGATGAAGTAATTCCCACACTGATTATTCAGGAGAATTACAATGTGATTTTTCCCAAGACACCAAACAGTTTTCAAAAGGTAAATGGCATACTGAGCTGCCATAAACTGCTCATTAGTTCATGTCAATTTTGGCAGCACCACAGTATTCCTGAAAATACACTTGTGGTATAAGCATTTAAGGGGAAAAAATGCAACACCTATTATCACAGGTTAAACCAGTACTTCACAGTACATCCATGTACAGTCCTCCAGCACTAATAAACTGATCATACTCAAGACTGGACATACACTCAGCAAAAATTACTACCTACAACTCAAAACTAATTTGCAGGATAGGACACAGAGAAGATAAAACTATGTGACAAAGCTAAAAGATATGGGAATTAAATGTCACAGGAGGCACAGCTGAACACCAACTGCAAGGTACCTGTAAGCAGGTATCCACAGAGGCTCATCTTTTAGGGGTTTCAGAGACCAAGTTCTTAATCATTTATGAAGCTTCAAAGACTAAAAATAGTACCAATTCATTTGAAACAAAACTGACTTGAAAGTAACTATTTTTTTGAATCAGGATTCAAGGCTGGGCAGGGAGATGGTGGCCACTGTAAAGAGATTTGCCTTTGAAACATCAAAGGAATAAGCCAATGATAGGATTCTTCAACAGTGTTCCTACTCCCTTTCAGGCTGAAGTAGCTGACTACTAGAGCTCTTATACATAATATTTTATTAACAAGAAAATTTCATAACATTACAGGAGGTTTGAGTGTATTTTAGAAAATACTGATAGACTCGATTCGTTTCAAGACTAACTCAAACCAAAAAGATGTTAAAAAGTGTATTTCTACGATCTGCATTTAGGAAAAGTGTCCCTGGTGCTGACAATTAGAAGTGTGTGAGCTTTTTCCTGCCATAAAATTAGAGAGGAAAAAATGCCAGTCTACACTAAAACATGACAGCACACCATTAAAATTACCAGAACCTAAGTGTGCATATATCATGCATTTCCAGACATGGCATTTTTAGCTTCCAGGCATCACATTTTCAACAACAGACTCCCAATAAACTTTGCACCTATCTGACTGTATTCTCCAGTGTGTAAAACCCCTGATGTATCTGGAAATATGTTCAGCCAAGAAGGGGCAGGACATCATCAAGAATACAAAGTCAATCTGATCTTTCATCCTTCCCGTTACCCTGAAAGAAATGGTGCTGCAAGTGAAACACATCCTTATGCTGTCAACCACCAGTCTCTGCCTGCTGGGGCTTCAAGCACATGGATTAAAGGAAGACTTTTTAAGAGGAAGTTTGGAACAGCACTCCCTATACTGGAATTTCTATCTACCATTTGCCTGCAGTGAGTGCTTTAAAATTCATCTTAATATGCAAATATCATTGAAGACTTCAGAATTATCCTCATTTATCTACAAAAAGCTCCTCAGTTCCAACACATTTTCACATTTTCCTTAGGTGTGCAAGTGTTTACCTTCATTTAATATAACTACTGCTACAGATTAAGACTGAGATGGTCACTACTCTCAGTCACTGCAAGAGACTCAGCTTCCAATACATGCTCACTAATCGAGAAAATTAAATTTCTACAGTGACTTAGAAGATTGTATTTAATAATATGCTGCACACCTATTAGCAGAAATATTCAGTAGTCTTGCCAAGGACTCTTTCAGTAAAATGGAGGGCACAAAGGGGTTTCATATGAAGCAGCTGCCATCAATACACAGAGCAAAGAATGTCCTTGCTGAATGCAGGTCTTAACACCATTCAACAATCGGTCACTCATTCTCCAGGGCTGCTCAGTCTACGAGAACACCTGGACTTTTACAAGTCAAGAAAGGAACGTGCACATAAAGCCAGCAGATATAAAATCTAAAAACAAAACAAGAACCCTGCTCCCCCCACCTTTACAAATCCCATACTCAAGATCTCCTAACCTGCAGGAGGATACACAACTTTCTGGAAATGAGGATGTGCATGATGACTGAAAAACAGACTATGAACAAGATCAAGCAAGAGACCTGCAACAGCCACAGTGCCACAGACAGTGGCAAAGCTGAGAAGAGCCTGGAAGCTGCCCAGTAATGTGAAAAAACTCCTCAGACAAAAGAAAGAAAATACACTGGTATACTTTTGACATTAGGCAAAAGCACAAATCCTCAGAAGCCATTTCCAGCATTGTGATCACATTTGCTTATCTAGATAGAAAAGATCTGGCCCTGTTTCACAGGGACAGAGAAAAGGCATCTAGAATAGTCTAAAACCAATTTTTGCTTCTCACTAAACAGTAACTTACTGTGGTAATGCTAGAAAAATACACAGAAGGCACAAATCCAAGATTAAAGGGTCTTTTGGAGTGTTTCCAGATAATCTGTTCTGATGCACAATTTGGTGGGAAGCACCACAGGGAAAAGCAAAATAAGCTCTCTGACACAGCTACTACAAAGCCATCTGTGAGAAGCACAACAGACCTCCATATACTGGCAATATTCTACCCTGCCAAATTCCTGCTTTTCATTGGTCAAATAAATGAAGCAAAGATAGCACTAGCTTGGAGTTCTGCTGATGTGAAAGGGGAAAATAGAGAAAATCTAATGGTAAATATGTATAAATATTTATGTATTTCTTCAGCCTGTCTTGTCCCAACATAATCAGAAATCAGAGCTATGCAAGTGTCTCTTTTTTTAACCCTCTTTGGGATTTAACACTTCCTAAATAAGTAGTAACACAAACAGCTTTGCTGAAAGCTACCCCAAGAAGTGTAGCCCAAAGAATGTGTTAATTTAGAGAAAAAACATATTTGCATATCAAAACAATTACAGATGTGGCCCTGAAAGGAGAATTGAGAGCATGTATCTTGTCAAGTAAGGACAGCAACTGGTATCTTTCACGGAGCAATTACATTGCAAGGAGTGCCTCAGTACCCTCTCACCAAAAAGGTGGATGGTCATTCTGTGAATGGTTGGAGTGTCCTGGGAAATTTACAAATTGCAGTATTTTTGCAATTCCTAGTTTTGAAAACTGACATTTATTGTTTTTTGAAAAGCACATTCTCTTTTCAGTTTCCATTTTTACTGCTCTTCATAGGCTTTACATTAGAACAGCAAACATGATAAAAGCTGAAAAGGCTTTGCTTGTTCAGTTGGCCACAGTCCAACAACATTATGTCTTACTTCAGGCAAAACATTTGTTTCAAACTTCAAGAAAAAAACAACAGCCTGAAGCGCATTTCCATGAAGTGATAAACAAACAAATTGTTCCATCTCTGGCAAAGAATGAGATGAGTCACTCTTGCATGCCTGGGAAGGTGTTCAGAAAGCTCACCTTGTACAGGCGTCACTACCGTCCCCTTGAAATGTGGATTTATGTGTATGTTCTTCGGTTGCTGCGGTGTCACTGGGGGAGGAGTCATCATTATTCGAGGCGTTTCTATCTGAGGGGGCATATGTAGCCCTGGAGGAGGAGAAGAATGATGCTGATGCTGTAAAGGAAGCAGAGATTGTAACTGTTGCTGCTGCTGCTGTTGTTGCTGCTGCTGTTGCTGTTGTTGTTGTTGCTGCTGCTGCTGCTGTTGCTGCTGGAACAGACTCATAACAGGTTGCTGGTGTGTTGGAATTAACCTCTGTGAGTGAGTCTAAAGTCAGACAAAAGAACAGAGTCACTAGGCTTTAAAGTTAAAACATCCTGACATAAATGAGCACAAAACCAAGACATCTCTGCAGAACAATTAAGGCCAATTATGAACAGAGAAATATCTTTTGCCTATAATCAACTGGAATCACTAAAACCCATCAGCACAGGAAAGCAAAGGAGCAATCAAAAACATTCATATGAAGGAGAGGAAAGCAAAGAGCAAAGAAGCACAGGGAATGCAGACACAGTCACTCATTTTTAACAGTGTCTAGTTTCATATGTCAGTGGAAACTTATTAACTGCAATAAGGTTTGTGTGAAGATCACTAGAAATCTGAGTCCTAGTATCAAAACAAGTCCACTACCTTTTGTCTCATGTATAGAGAAGAGCCTCTCTGAGATAACAGGCCTAGCACCAGAAACAAAAGTCAAAATACCAATTCAGAGATCAGTGCAGCACAAATTCAAATACTCTTCAGATATCAGTGCAGCACACCCATCTATACTGCTTGAAGAAAAAACTCATTTAAAGATACCTTTCAAAGGTACCTTTCCTAACAGAAGAAAGTCTCTTGCTGCTCACAAAAACAAATGGCCAAAATCAGTGCTAATAAAAAAAATAAATTGTGTTTCTTTCCAGAGACATTCTTCTGCCTCTGAAGTCACTGACACTAGATTATCAGTCCTAGTCCAGTAACTTCCAATGGCAGGGCAAGAAGAGACCCAAAGAGGCAACCTTTTAACAACAAAGAGGTGACACATTGTTTCTTTCAGCAGCCACATACACCAAGCAAAGCAGCTACATAGTATGCACAAGAAGACACCGTGATGAGCACAAAAATAATCACATTTAAAAGAGCTTGCAAGGACTGCAGCAAAACAGAAAAAAAAGTTCTTCAACCTTCACTGCTTAAAAAGCATGAAATACTCTACTGCAGGGCTCTCAAGCGCTGAGATATCCACCGACTCCTGCCAGTGACCAGCACCTACTTACTTCTGTTGGAAAAAATCACCTTTAACACAAATGACCTTGTCCTGCAAAGACATACACAGACTTTGTTCTACAATCTCAGCTTCCAGTATATTTTATGAGAGTGAACAAAAATAGGTGTTGACCTCTTGATCTCTTGCTGGAGTTGTTTTGGGGTTTTGTAGGGTTTTTTTTTAATGGAAAAATCTTTTAGATTGTGATACAAAGCACAGCAGAGAAAAAGAAAGTAGTAACGAAGCAAAATTTCATTTGAAAACCCCAAATAACTTATCTAGTAGTGGAATGGGATTACTGTCTTAGGATTTTATTTACCTCCTCAGTAGCATAGCTTATATGCAAATAGATTTTTAAAGAAGTATCAGCAAAAATACCACCTTGACAGAACCCATTTTATAGAATCCTATTTTTTAAACTACATTATTATGAATAATTTGGGACTGAATATGTTTCCATGTGGCATGTAGAGGACTTCTCAGAGGAATTCAGTTTTTCCTCCACCTTCATGCAAACCAGCAGGTAAGTCTGACTGATCTATCAGTCAAAATGCACTTTACATTTGGAGGCCTTGAGACTGCTCAAGGTGAAGCCAGTAACAGGACTAAGCACATGCTTTACAATCATCACATCACACAAAGCCCACATTGCCTAACAGTGCCCCGAAAGAGCAGAAGGTCTACACTGGAATAGATACCCCATCTTTGCAAAGATTCATGATTTAAAATGCATTTCTCCACAACTTCCTGAAAGGATGCTCAAAGAATACTAAGGATTAAAAGGTACCATTGTTGATGGCTGGTTTGGCAGCAGTGCAGGCCTGTGATCCTTCATTCTTCCCCTGTCATTATTGTCTCTCCTTTGTTCTCCCATTCCATGGCACATAACTGAGCCTCCTCTTCTCCCTCCTCTCCTGGAGCCGTACCGCCCCTGCTTAAGCTGCCTTTCCCTCTCTTCAAATTCTCGTAATGCTGCTTGGGCTTCTGCAGAAAGCTCTGTTGAGAGAGAAATGGGGAGAAATATTTCAGCTTTGTGCTGAAACAGTGAAAAACACACTGACAAATAAAATACTGCCAGAACTACAGAGGAATCCCTGTGACTAACATAAAATTTGCAGGCACTTTGATCTCCTTTAGGTGGCATGTTAACATTTCATTAAAGACATCTTTAGAAGGAAAAAGCACAGATACTTGTGTCTTGCACAGGCAAAAAGCAGCAGATAAATGAAACAAACATGAACAAAAAGGTTTGGTTGTTTTCTTTCTGAAAGATAGTATTGAAGTCTGCATTCTGCTCTAAGAGGAGGTTGTGGCTCCTCATAAAGTTCTGCTATCTTAAACATTTCACTTATCTGCAGGTGTCAGGCAAGATAATGCATCTGCAGTAAACTTTACAGAAAAGGATCTGCTGAGTCTTCCATATAAACAGATTTTATGCACCAGACTCTTCTGCACATTGACCTGCTCCAAAGAAGGACATTCTGCTTGCTGAAGTGTTTCTAGTACGTAAGTACTTAATTTTTGTTTTATTGTATGTGGTTTAAGAACCAGCTGTGCTTCACAAGTGGTAATTCCACTGAGGAGAGAGCACACATGAAGTCTGTGCTCAGCTCAAGTCAAACACATGGCTGCTGATTACATGCACCCAACTCACATCCCATGTAAACACCAGAAAACACGTGGTACTCAGCAAAGATGACACATTTGCTTTAAACCTTGGACAATGCTGGCAACATTAAGCAAGAAAGGATGCAGTAATAGACCCAGGTAATGAAATTACTCAAAAATACAGAAAAAGTCTACAACAGACTTCAGGAAACATACCATGAAAGTATAAGCAGAATCACTCACCAGGTTTCAATCACTTAAAAGGGATAATAAACTTCAATTCAAACATGCAGCTCAGTCTTTCGTCATGTGCTAGTCAGATCCTTTGTTACCCCAATATTGATTTCTGCCTCTTACAAGGCAAAATTAAACTACTAAAACCAAACACACTCCTGACAAAAACGTATTTTGAATTAATATACTATATACTTGTCAATACTACACATAGTGGCCATAATATCTGAATATCAGAGTTAAAGTAATTAGTATCTGGCATGAGACATTACTATTGTGTCTCCACACCACTGGATATCCTCCACCAAGAATATGTAACTAAATCAATTAGAAAACTCTTACAATTTCTTGTGAATCTAAAGGCCAAAGCTACTTAAACCACCATCTTAAACATCTTCATAAGTAATCTCTATTAGTCTTTGAAGTCAAGGATTGACAGAAGGGCAGAAAAGGGTGAGCGCTGAGCATTCCCTCTGCGGCAGTTGCTCTTACTTGGCTACAAAAACTACCTGCATGACTGAGCTGCAAAGACTGTAAATTTGCATGTCCCAGTTTTCAGAAGTATTCACCACCTCCACAAGGCAGGAGCTTTACAGTTTTTAAAAGTTCTGAACTTGCTGATGGCCTATAAGAACACAGCAAACATGACAGACTTCCAAAATCCCAGGATCTGCCAGAGTTCCCTATTTCATTTTACATGTTGGTGATGAGACAAGTTTCTCTACCTCCTTTTCTCTCCACTCTGACACCACAACTGAACGGCATAAAGCCTTAACAAATACTCTTATGAAATGCTACCTTTGCCCTCAAGGCACCTGCACAGCAGAGCCCAAAGACAATCAGGATTTATATGGAAAATCTTACAGAATGCTTAGAATGAGGGAAGAAACCACAGCCCCTCAAGTCTTAGGTATCAAATGTGCATTTCTGACAAAAATTAAGACAAATGTATTCTTGCCCAAAGCAATCAAAAGCATTAGATGCAACTAAAAAAACCACCACAGCAATCTCTGGCTGCCAGGGATCAAAAAAGCAGGTTAGATGGGAAAAACAGAGCTCTGATTTCAATTCTCCTTCCTCTCCACACCTGTAGCAAGTTGTGTTTCTTCAGAAACCCACAAGCATGCAAGGGCAGATGTGGGCTTTGACCTGACCCACCTGAAAGATGGAGCACTACTTCCCAAATATCCATGGGGGAAAACAGTACCACTACATTGCCAAAAGTAACTCACTCTCTCTTATCAGAAATGATCCAAATCCTGCAGGGCATCCTGGGAATGCTGCTGGCTGGACAGTTGTTTTCCCAGGAGTAGGACAGGCAGGGTAACTTCTCTGCATCTTCCACACTACACCCTGAACTCAGCAAGGCTGCAGTTTTTCAAGGAGGGAAGCAACAAAAATAGTTCCTGCTTCCCTGAAAGTAAACTCAGACTGCTCACTAGAGAAGTGATGAGCAGAGGAAGAAGAGATTCTCCTTCCCTCCCTGAGCTCTTCCAAAGCACAGCTGTATTCACATGAATACAGCTTCTCCCTGGCTAAGAAACTGTGCACAACTGTAAATTCATATTCATTTACATATATATGCAATATGTTGTCATTTCTCTTCTCCTCATCATGCAGATCTGCAAACTGATTGTACTCTGTGCTTCTGGACACAGAGCAACTGGACAAATTTAAAACACTCACTTTAATTTCCTAGTCCTGCCTGAAATATCAGCCACAAGGCATCAGACTGAACAGAAGCCAACTAAGCAGGGCATAACAAGAAGTACTGCCACATCCAATTGACCTTTGTTAGCACTTTGCAATTGGTTCTGCACAAGTCTAAGGGCTCAGGTTGTGATTTTTTGATTAGATGCAGAGGGAATACTTTAGTTTGGTAATACCAAAGACATTTTTCCTCTTCACATTCCTTAGCAGGTAACTAGATCCAGAGAATAATGACAATTCCCACTCTGAGAAGACTTCAGCTACAGGCACTGAAAGATGTATTTCCTATCAAATGTGACAAACTTGGTATCACTAGAAATCAACTGCACAGTTGTCCTACAATACCCTTCTTTTGAACTTTGAAAAACCATTCTTTACATTACCTTGGATGAAGAAATGTTTAGGAAAGATCTTAGAAACATTATTGATAACACTGTATTTTTACATCTTTTTTACCAGTACACACACTTGGTCTCATCTTGACTGTACAGTTCTCACACACACAGTTAATGCAGTGAATCAGCAATTATTTTTCTAGTGTCTCTAAGTGTCAAGATTAATTTCACTATTGCTGGTAATAAAATGGTTTCAAATGACATCTTTAATCAGTAAGTAAAAATGCACTCCTCCAATAGAGACAAGCTGTCACAAAAGGTCACCAAAATGTGACAGGATGGAAATTACGTTTGTAACTTCAACTGAAATGTTAATTTCTCTTTAAGTGTTTTCTGAACTATGTTCCTATTTTAGAGTAAGGAGATGTAGGTCTACAATGAAATTTCATTTATAAATCATAGCAGCTGTAAAAATTTGCTCTATAATCTCAAAAGGAAGCAGGTATTTATATGCAAACAGAATTTTTTGTGGTTTAACCTTCTACCACATGGTCAGTTATCTGGTCTCTATCCACAAATTATTAAGAAAAACTAGTATTAATTTCACAACAGCAAGATTACATTTTTGCCGAACATTAGTTTCCAAAAAAACTCTTTATAGAATTATCCACATTTGCATTCATCTTTTCCCTGTATCTCTGAGCTACATCCCAGATCACTTAAAAATACATTTAAAAGTCTAATTCAAATCACTGTTCCTTTAACAATCAAGCTCCATTACAGGTTTTCTCCTTATTGGTTTTGTTTTTATATTAAACTGGAGAATAAATCCACAGATCCATGAAAACAAATGCAATTGTCATTTACCTTGAAATGATGTGCAGAATTTTAGTTATTCCAGTGCCCTCTTGTTTTTAAAATATTCTCTTTTGTAAAGTCACCAACACCTTTCGTGTAACCAAGATACGGTCTCATGTTTGCAAACACATTTGGAATGCACCTCAGCTAAAATACTCTTTGCCCTTTACTATCATTCATTACAGCTCTGCAGAACAGCCCAGTGCCACAAAAGCTCACCCAAAGTTTCTGGAATGTTTCTCCTTTCTCTTGTCACATCTGAGAGCCTGATGATTGTTCCTTCCTTCCGTTCAGTTTTGAAACGTAATCGCCCAGACTCTTCGTCATCATCCTCCTCTTCATCAGATTCTTCTTTTGTTTCTTCTTGAAGTTCCAGAGATCCAATAGCTGCCTAAATCACAAAAACCACAGGACATGCAGCCTCAAAAAAACAAGTCTCTTGTAATCAGTGTCAAAAGCAAAGCTTTCTTTAGAAGCCCCTTTCTACAAATTTTCCTGGCATTATACATTGTGCTCATATATAATTCAGTGAACATTTAAGAGCTTGGTGACTTTTTTAGAAATATAAATATATGTACTATGTAATAAATTATAAAGTAAAAACTATTTAGAAAATAAATTTGCTGTAATATTTAAGTGAATACTGAAACTCCAGTTAGAACCTCCATCTGATTAGTAGGTACTTCTGCACACAGATTGACATTTTATCAATGAATTGACTAAGATGCAAACCTTAATTATGACCAGACACAAGTAATAAAAACAGTAAAATCCTAATTTTTTTCATCTTTTGACAACAATCAGTACGACACTGTTAAAAAAACCCAACCAACCAAAACCAAAGATAACCTTGCATCTCAATGTCATTCCTCTAGGTATGCCTTTACTTGGCCTGTTCCTCAAATACCTCCCAGTTTTAATTCAGTAATTGATGGAAAGAATGAGAATAGGATTGGATAAATTTGAAAATACTACATTTGTATTCTGGAATGCAACCAGAATGCTTTTGGAATTTACTTTCCAGTTCTCTCTAAAACAGAGAACATTTATTTAAATAAAACAATGTCCCAAATGAAAATGGATCCCTCTCCTTCAAATTAATAGAAACTAAAAAAAAATTTCATTTTCCCATGCAGACCTGATGAAAAGAATGTTCAGAGTGTTACACAAGTTATATTGAATTTCTACAGTTGAAAATGAAGTGTTCTAATAGCATATGAATCTCCATAAAAATTTTTGGTTGCTCTGTATTTGATTATTTCTTGTACAAGCCTACTTGTTCATTTCTTAGAGCCTGCAAATGCATTTTAATTCTATGCAAAGCCACTAAATACATCATAAATTTTATGCTGCTTGCAGACAGTTAAAAAATGAGCCAAATCTAACATGCAAAAATGGTTTAATCTTCTAATTAACCAGATCAGTGCAGAAATTTATATGAGAAAGGCACAGCAAGTGTGACAGTCAGGTGGACAGATATTAAATCACAAATCAAGAAAGAATTAATGGCATAATTGTACAAGAGACTGCAAATTTCCCTATCCAGCACCCTAGCTTCATCCATAACCAAAAAGAAATGTGGGAAGTAAGATCAGAGACAGAGTGACCTGGCAAAACAGTTTCTGCTTTAGTAGATAGCAAACCTTATGAACTTAAGCTCAAAGCTACTCCAGCTTTGGTCTGGTGCATAAATGATCTGTATACTTAAGTTACAGGGCTTTAATGGGCTATGGATTCCAAGTTGTGTTCTATCCATTTCAGACAAACTTTCAAGTGCTACATTTCCTGACCTCACAAAACTGCTTTAAGACATAGCAGAGAGAACAGTCAAATTTTACAATGGGCTTTAAGGCTTTCACATTATAAATATATTTATTTTGGTGTGACAACTTTCATATTTAAAAAAAAGCAGGTAAAAACAACAGACAAAGCAGGAGGAAAAAAAAAACCAAACCTTCAAGACTGAAAGAAATCCAAACCTCAAAAACAAACCCAAACTGAACATAACTGGTCTAATTAACATACTCATATATAATCAAAATACCTTTGAGGACAGGCAGCTGATGCTTGTGGAACAGAGGAGGGATGTTAGCAAGAAAAGAGATGCTAACATGCTTTAATAAAAACAAACAAGACTGAAAGAAAGACAGGGTTGGCATTTTACTTTCAAAAGAGGGACTCCCAAAAGAGAAAGGAGCAGCAGTATTTCCATCAAGTATGTGTCTTTATAAATATCACAAACACCATCATTTTACCATCTCACTGCCTCTTTTTAGAAACTTTCTCTTCAGGACCAGGATTTGGAAGTCAGAACTGGAGCAGCAGCTTAACAAGACATGCTTGCACTACACAGAGCCTCCTGTTTTAGTCTAAAGCATAAATCCCAAACACATCCACTCTCTACATCCACAGTCCTTTAAAGCTACATTGCAATTCTGGTTTTTATTAATCAAAGACTGGTCTAAGTCATGTAATCCCATCTGTGAGTGCTAAACTTAATTGTGCAAGGCTCTATATGCAGCTCAAACTTCAGAATCAGGACTAGAAAGGTTAATGAAGTCTACATTGTCCTGAAGCCTTCTGCTGTGTTTTAATGAAATGCTATATAAAAAACCTCAAAATCCTGTAGAAACTCTGTTGCATTTTGACAATTATTCATTCTGGAAAAAAAAAAATCTATTCTAAAAAGAAAACATCCCAAGTAGTGACAGACTATCAGACAACTGATAACCTACAGAACAAGAAAAGAAATATCTCAAGCTTTTCTAGACCAGCACTATTCTACTCTTACCCCTTAATATCAGTTCTGTAGTCTTGGTCTGCCTCACATTATTCATCAACATAATGCTCATGCCACCCATTAACCAGCAATAGCTGTACAAGCATTAGATAAAGACAAAAAAAAAATAAAGGAGCCAATGAAAAAGTAGGCACTAAGGCAAGGCAGTGCTGGAGAATGGTAACTGACCCATGTCCAAGTCTGATTACTCCTATTATTGAGGGATTTATGCAATTTTTTGGAGACACAAACATGTCTGACAGCCACCTATATGTTCTCTTCATAGAGCTCCAGGAAAGGTTGCTGAGCAGGGTAAGAGCACACACCCCCCAGTTTGTTCTGCAGTTGTAGAATGCAGGATTTCTACATGATCTTTTCCAGCTTCCAGCCAAACAGAAGGAGCTGTTTTGCCGTGGTTACGGCATGAATGGATTCTATGTTTCAAAAAGACAAAGGCACACACAGAATTAAGACAGATTATTACTTACAGGATTGGCTTTAATACTTGCTAATTATGAATATCTCTGCATATATATATATACAGTCCTTGAATGGCCACTTGAGGTCACTGGACTGGACTCACCAGCCCAGGATTCTCAGCAGCTCTCCTCAAAGGGAACTTTACATTTCCCACTATGACACCTTGCACAAAGCTACCACAGAGCTTTGCTGACCCTTACAATAGAAACAGAAAGACCTTTCTTCTGCCACGAGGTCAGGTGTTCCTGCCACCCTTATTAAGTAACCATGCCATAAATCCCAGCCACTGAGCACAACTCCTCAGGTGGGGTTATGATCTGCCATGGAGAGGGAGTGAGTGCTCCTGCCCTGAACAGTTTACAGGCAGACACAGCCCAAGGGAAGCTGCAGAAACACTGACAGCATGATCCTCCCCTACACAGGATCCTCCCAAACAGTGCTCAGGAGAGCTTTGTGCCAGAGATTCCTAAGATGTGCAAAACCAACTAAATTAAAGGTGAAACAAAGAACCTTTACTAACAAGCCATAAAAAAGTAAGTGGAGGCATCTGCTACAGGTTAACACTGAAGAAGCAGCAATTGTTCAATCCCAGGGGAACAAGAAATAACAGGGCAGGTAAGAGAATATTATACCTATTCCAAGGGCACCTCGATTCCACAAATGAAAAACAGAACCTAAAAAATAAATCCAAGCACCTTAAAATACGTTTTAAAAATGGCTGTTTTGATTTACACTCTTCACCACTTTCCTCCAGGCTGGCAGGCAGTGCTTTCAAATTTGAGCAACAGAACTAAAATGTAGTTTTGGCTAAATGCAGATGGGACAATTCAGACAGACACACTGGCCTTTTTTTTCCAAGCCTATATTCTTTCCAAAGAAAAGCAGCATGCAGCACTTCTTTGTGAAATGCTCTCTTGATTAAACTACTCTTCATTTCATGTCAGCAAAACCCACGGTTTAAATTATGCAATGACAAATCCCCTATCATTGACTTCACAGATTACTTCCAATATAAAACAAAGATATTATGAATTCTAATTTCATGAGGTTTAATTTTTATGAACATTTCACAGAAGTAATTAGTGATATTTTTCCTCTAAAATATTTAGGACATGATACCTCATGTGGCTGTTCTACCACACCTATTTGCTGCTGAGATTTCTGTGTGTTGAATTTTGCTTTATAACTTAAGAAGGCAAACATTTTCTGAAACACTGCTACATTTTTCAAGGAAGCCACACAGCGTGTTATTTATTAAAGATCCAAGTTCTGCAATTTCAAGCACTGTTTCAAAAACAAACTCTACCTGCCTGTTCCTCACTTCTCCCATCTGAGTGCCACTTGTAGTAAGTGTCTCACTTCCCTTATTCACTTGTTTCCCCCCATCATGGTCCAATTCCCCAACTACTCAGCTTTTCTCTTAGTGTAAAAAAAATTTCTTCATGCAATATAAGAGGCTTTAGCTGATTTTAATGTGGAAACTGTTTAAAATAAAACACCACCCAACACCCCTCTCTGTTATTCAGATGCCAAATTTCAATCAAGAGATAATAATGCTCTTTCTTTGTACCACATCCATTTCAGCTCCACTCTTGTGTTGCAGGAGAACACCAACCCTTATCCCTGTTTACAAGCACTGAATGTTATGAGATTTAAGGAAAAGTGCTGTTATATAACAGTCTAATAAAGAACAAAACTCTTCAGAGCTGCAGGCAGGCATCTAACCAAGCAACGAACAGAAGTGAACTCTCTACACAAAGGTTCTCTCTCCTTTGGAGAGTGCAACTGTGAGCCCACTGCCAAATGGAAGTAAGATCCATACAAAATAATAAAGTAATAAAAAGATGGTACTATTTTGGAAATGTAAAATTTGTGGCAATCTGCAAACCATCAGAATAAAGTCAAAACATAAGAGTAACTGAAGATCTGGCCAAAATATTCACCTTAGATGACGAACAAATTCTGTAAAAGCTCTATTAATAAAATCAATTAAAACCTTGCATTGATGGTACCATTTGAATGAAATTAATTTAATTCTGAATTTGACAAATTTAGACAACATGATTACTACAGAATTCTCACTCAAGTTCATACTCTCAAAATGAAGCTGTGCTTTTTTACAGCAGTAAGTTTGGCAGTGAATCCCAGCTATGTGTTTAATTTTACATGATGTGTGTTGTGTCCATCATCTCAGACTGTGGCTGCAGATAACACAAATGCATCAGTCCACCTTCAGAACACCATAACAAAAGTGTGTATCATCAATCCAGTGAAGGAATAAAAAGTGTTCAAGGATTTCACAGTTCTTCTGAAGGGTAGTTTAACACTTGGGAAGTAGGAAATTAACTGTATTAAGGTATATTTGGTGCAAGATGTTATGCTTGCAGCAGTGAAGGCTGAACAATGCAGGTGGCCCCTTTCAATGCAGATCTCCACCTACCAAAAAATGTTGTTTTACCAAGATAGGTTTGATACAAGTGGAGCATCACAGCACATCCAGTTGTCAGAATTTCATACATTAA
This sequence comes from Notiomystis cincta, assembly GCA_013398075.1. Classification (NCBI taxonomy): domain Eukaryota; kingdom Metazoa; phylum Chordata; class Aves; order Passeriformes; family Notiomystidae; genus Notiomystis; species Notiomystis cincta. The sequence goes on along the minus strand of VZRX01013303.1, from coordinate 38,038 downwards.
TGCTGCTGTGTCTTTGAGGAATTAATTTCCTGATGAGTTAAAGCCCAAAGAGGAAATACACTCTGACTACACTTCTCAGCAGGTAATCCACTCAATCCTATTTAATTAAGAACTGGAATAAAAGTAATATTAAAGCAGATTCCTGGTGGGGAAAGGAAAAAAATCTTACATCAAAAACTTGCTGCACATTAAAAACAGTTGTGATACTCTTCCCTAACTGCAAAAGGAAAAACCTTGCAACAGAGTTAAAGTGGCAAGATAAAAAAGCAATTCTTTAATGAAAGCTTGCAGGTGCATTGCACATGCATGAAACAGGATTTCTATAATTTTTGTAAGGTTAATTAATTAGTGTATCTAGCCAGTACATCCAATAGGAAATCAGTTATCCCAGTAACGCAGCCCTGGGGCAGACCCTTGGAGCTGGTCCAGGAGTTGCTTTGCCCTATTTTCTTCTTATGCCTCTTAGGTTCTGGTAGAACATAAGATGTCCTTGTCAGGAATTCTCTTCTGAAGAGTAAGATTAACAGAATTTCAAGAATGTATAGTAAAGGTTTGTTAAACTGTGAGGGAGGGCAGGAAAAATACTAGAAGCTACACAAATATATATTAAAAATCTACAAGGCTATAAATATATAAACAGCTGAAAAACCTTTAGGCATCACGACCAGGCTATAATCACTGAATGCATACTTGGCAGACTTTGGCATAACCTTTCTTACTGCAAATGAAGGAACTCATCCATTTTCCTAATTGAAGAAGATAAATCTCACAGAAATTTCAGTCTCAACACATCTCTCAAAACAACAATCTGACCTTCACCTGTCTAAAATACCAAACCTTCCATGCTTAAACTCCTCCTCAAAGGGGGATATCCAAGAACTGTATTTACAACCCAAGAGCACCAACGATCCAAGTGGAAAGGGAAGCACTACAGCTCTTGGAGATTTAACAGACTGTGCAGTATTACTGCTGTTTCCGACCCAAACAGGCCCCTGAGGTTTCTAATGTTGAAGCCAGGACTAAATATGCACATTTTGGGCTCTCCTTATGATTTCAATCCCAAAGGGAGAGGGGATCTGATGTATCTGACAATATAGATGTTATCACAGTTCATTTTATACAGAAAGTACCAGCACCAATAAGTCAATACTGGCAAAGTTGCAATAATTCTTACCCCAGCAGTATGTACAATTCTACAAAATGAAATTGTAACAGAACTGGGTATTTCAAGTTTCCACTAAATTCATGGCATACCTCTTCAGATTCATTGGCCATTGTCTGTGATTCTTCCAGCTCCTCATCAGCTGCATACTCCTCTTGTTCTTCCATTGCTTGCTCATTATATGACTGCATGTAATCTTCATCCTAAAGCAGTAACAGAGGAAAGTGAAAAGACATGAGGCCAACTGAGTAGGTGGGGTCTGACTGCATTGCTAAAGCTTGCAGAATGGAAGAGAAGTACTACTTCCCTCAGAATTGTCACTGTAAGTGATATGGCACACATACAGCATAATTAGCAGGGCTTTTAACTAGACAGTAACTTCAATATTATCAAAACCAAAATGGTTTCCAGTCATATCCCAGCAATGTCATCATAAAGATCCCTTTAACACTGTTTGCCCCAACTACTTCTATGCATCTACATCCACTGATGACAAATTCACAGAGGAAACACTGCAGGACTTTCTTACAGGAAACATCCATATACAGCTCATATACATCAATATCAGATTTTACCCCATCAAAATATAAACATTCTTAAAGCATTCTGCAAGTGCTTACATATAAGTGGTTCAACTCTGAAAAATTATGAACATAAAACAAAAGCAAAATCTTTCTTAAGTTTGCTTGTATTTTAAAACACCTCACTGGTCCCATACAGTTTTAATTAAGATTAAACCATTTCATTAGCAATTAAAGTCAGTGCATGTTCTCTAATATGCTGCTTAAATTATATTGAATTATGCAGGTGACATTTTCTGAACTAACCTCCAATCTCTTTATTCAGGTTTAGACAGCTCTCAGTTACAAAAAGGATGAACAAGCAGGACATCAATCACTTTGGGATATTAGCACCTTAAAGATGTCTTTAGCAGGTCAATAATCTTTTCACCTTCGAAGGACTTTATCAGATCTTGTCTAAAGCCTGGATAAAAGCTTTTGCATTAAGTACTTCTAACAATTGGCAGTGTATCTCCACCACACAAAGCTGTTTTCTTCCTTAAGGATACAATCCTCAAGGTCATGATTCTCAACTGCTTTCCAGCATGACAAAGGAGCATTACCTACCGCCAAACAAGCTGTCAACACAAACTTTGTCACAGCCTAGATAAAGAAACTGGCAGACAGTGATAATAGGTCTAATTTCCCCTCCTCCCTAGGGAGGTCAACAGATTTTAAATCAGTCTAAAACCCTATGCACGTGAAGCAATGTTATCTTTGAAGATACAATAGAAGGAAACTCACTGGAAATTCATCTAGGGGTTCATTGATTTCAAGGTCTAGCACTTCATCTTCTTCTCCAGGCTCTTCCCCATATTCTATTTGGTCTTCTGTCAGCTCAGGATCATTGCCTTCATAATGCCCTTCCTCTGCATACTCTGAGGCATATTCTTCAGGTGCTTCAGACTTGTCATAGCCAATTTCATCCTCCCCTTGGTCATACTCAGACTCGTGTTCCAGTGAGGGATCGTTGATGGACTCGGAGAGCTCGTATGAAGTCAGGATGCCAGATGTGGCATTGAGGCTCACTGTGACACCCGGAGACCTGTGGGACAGCAGGAAAAGGCAGAGGCTGAAGTTTAACTGTCAACTGCCCACAAAGATTTAGCAAAACAAAGCCAACAAACATAAAATCTCCAAGTTGGTGGACAGAATTATACCCCATGCACTATTTGACTCCATGCCACGTTCTCTCATAATGCATACTAAAATGAAGCTTATCACCAGCTGCAGGCTATTTGACCAGGGGAATCAAACCAACCAGATGGTTTAGCAGGTCAAACTGGCAGAAGTCCTGCTTGGTAACCAAAGCAGACCAGATTCAATTTTAATTCCAAGACTAACAAAAAAAATACACAAAATTACTGTAACTACATCTGTTTTCCCAATCTTTCAGAATACACTAGTAAAATACCCTTTAGTAAATGTATTAACATTGTTCATTCTTGATTACCTTGAATTCAAACTTGCATTTTTATGATAGATTTAATGTTCTACTTAATATAAAATATAGTCAAAAACTGCAATTTAAATGATTAAGATATTAGTAACTAGCACAGACACTTAAAAAAACAATCAATACCAAAACTGGCAAGTTTATAATCTGCAGGCAGGCAAAGGAAAGCTAAGAGTTTACTGTTTACAAAAGCCAGTGCCATCAATACAAAAAAGAAACTAACCAATAGCAGACTAGTTCTTGATTTGAGGGCTCTGGGTATAAGAAACACAAAGAATTTATTTTTTCTTTTAAATAACATTCCTATTATTCTCATTTTCCTAAATTTGGGGGAACAAGATCCAAGCAGCTTTGAGTTGTTTGCATCTCTAAGACGGAGCAGATTTAACATGAAAGTGAAGACGTTATTCAGGATTATCATTATCCTCCCAACTACACAAGCATGAGGTTGACTGGAAACATAAGGGGAAGGGAAAGGTTCTCTCTGGCAATAAAATTGCTAAACACTTGTCTACAGAAATCTGCTTCCACTGAGCAGTATTATCACATTTGAGATACTTTATCATCACTGTTTTGGTCACACAGCCATCCCTGCTACCCATGGGTCTCAAAGAAGATATACAGCAAAATACCAGAAAGGAACAGTCCAACCCTCACTCCTGCAGGGAGGTAAACAGCAGCCAGCAAAGAAATTGATGGTGGAGCATTTTATCACACCCTCATCAATCCAACATGGGGACAGGACTCCTTATCCTAACTACAGCTAAAGACAGGAGATCTCAGAGATGGAGATACACCTGTGTATGTTCTACATACACATACACTCACAGCCCTTCAGAGGACATGCAACAAGTAAAGGGAAAGCTGGAAAACCACACAGGCCAGAAAAAGCAGCAGTGGCACTGCTTCACTTCGGCATCACAAGCATCTTCACTCCTGCTTCAATCCAGCTTGAAAAGTAAAAACACTGAGATGCTCGATTTGTAATGCCCATAATTCAGCTGAGGAGCTGTATCACCACAGGGTATTCACAGGGCAGGACCCTCAGTAAACTCCCATGGAAGTATCTTCTCCAGCCTGTTAAGTCTGTTCAAAAATTTCTGCTATGTAATTGTACAGAAATATTTAAGTCACAAATTTTCCTCCTTGGGGTCTTAAAAGGTAAGATAGATTTTTAGAAGAAAAATGGCAGAAAAGGATTGTATAGGAGAAGGAAGCTTACCACAGTAATCAAGACTGAGGCAGTAAAGAAAGCTCTGTAGGTGCTTATAATTAATTCTACATGCACAGCAGATGACAATTTCTTATAAGCTTTTTATAGACTTGAATAAACTTATTAGATCAAAACAAAAAATAATTTTACTGAAATGCTAACAGTGCTACTCAGTATATTCTATATACATCACTAAGTAGTTGATTAGGTAAAAAGCGAAACTATTTTAGGTATATATCAATAACTTTAGTTTAGTAGTTATCAGTAGTAGTAGTCATTCATAGCTTTGAGTTATCCAAAACAAGATTCAAAACAGAAATACCGAAATTCTTGTTCCTCTTCATTGTCACTTTGCAGAAGATCATCATTCAGCTCTTCATCTGACAAGTCTGACTGATTCTAGGTTTCAAAAAAAGTCAATTATAAATATAAAAGATACAAACTTTTAACTAAGTACTGAACACTGAATATTTTTAATGGAGAATACATCCCAAACTAATATATATCTTCAAAGAAATTACCTAATTTAATGAGGAAAAACCACACATGATCACAAATCTTAAAATACATCTTTGACAATCCTATGGAAATTTACGGAACTCAAATTTGCCTGTTTATCAACACTTCTTTTTCACTGATCCATTCTCAAATACAGCCAAACGTGACAACTCACTTAAGACAGACCAGGAAGGAAGGAAGGAAGGTTAGCTCTCATACTCAGCCTTGTGACCTTGATGCATTAAGCAAGTCAAGAAAATGCATCAACTGCAACTTCTAGAGAGCAGAGAGAGAGTGGAGGAAAGGGTATGACAGAGAAAACTGAAACATCATGAGTAGTTTGTAATTGAAGAAAAAAACAGAAGAAAATACTGTGTCTCCTCCTAATTTGTCTGTCAAATTAAACAACTTTCAGTTGTTTTTTTTTTTTTAAATTACCCCCTAGGAAGAGATAACTGCAGTTCTGCTAAGCAACATTTCCAACCCCTGAAGTAATAGGGCCAGAAAGGTTACACAAAGAGAGATTTATCTAAAAGTACTGGGATGAGATTAAGTAGAAGGAAGTTTAGCCTAAACAACTCAGGGAAAACTTTCTGCAAAATCCATTATTACCCCACCATGTGAGTCCATACCCACAGATACTGCCCCATAATATGGCAAACTAAAAAGAATAGAAAAGGCACAAAACCCCATAATACACTGGAGAATCAAGTACTGGTTACTATTCATATATATAATTTTGAAAGATAAGTAAGTAGCTTTATCAACTCCATTCAATGTTAACTGCTTCTGGTTTTGTTAACTGTGTAACAAACATCTGCAATTATTATCCTCCTGGAGTTTTATTCTCTTTAAAATGTTACATGGGAATAAGGAGCTTCCTATCTTTAACAGGAAATGCTTACAGAATAATTTCAAGCAGCTAACTTCCAACATTTAGAGTATGGTTAGAAAAAAACTACACAAAATAAAACTCAATGAGTTTTAATTAATAGAGTTGGGTTTCCTAATGACCTATTCATCTCCAACTAAAAGGTCAAAAACTACTTTCAAAATGAGTTCATTTAGCAGATAAAATAGAAAGAGGTGACCAGTCAGCCTGATTTCTCAAATGGAAGTACCATCTTCTGTGGATACTTGGCAAATCCAAAGATACATTTAGTTCTTTTCACAGAGTTCAATTCTGGAAACAGGTACCAGCAGGAAGAGTCTATAGCAGACACAGGGAGAATGTGTTTATGTTTCCCAGTTTTAGCTACTTCCATATTTTTCCCCTCACTTTAAAAAGGGAAATTCTCTGCCTACTCATCACACAGCGAGGCAGCAGATCGTGCACACTAAGTGTGAACTTTCACAGACAACACTGACTGCTTTCTTATTTACTCTCTGATTAAATACTGCTGGTATTCTGACAAGTGATTTTTAATAGCCAGGAAATTGGCACTTGGATTAAATTCTCCATCATCCTAATTAGTATGCAGGAGATGGGTTGAAAAAAAATTTCTGTAAGATTTATTTCTAAAGGCACACTTGGAGATATTTCACAAAAGACAACAGAGCCCTGGGTGCAGAATGCTCTGGCAATAAGGCAGATCTCACATGCCTGTGGCTGTCAGGCTTCAGGGAGGTGAAATGTAAAATACATGAGGCCAAATCAAACAGCTGAACTGGCTAAGCTGAACAACATTCACATTTCAGTATCTACAACAATTCACTTTAATGCACATCTCTTACCTTTTTTCCAGTGAGCAAATCCTCTCCAAGCAAGTCATCATCAAGTTCACTGCAAAACAGTAACAAATTTAAGAAGCTGAACTTCAACAAAACAACCCCAAAAACCTTACAGGGCATATGCCTTAGAAAACTGCCTTGAGGAGAACTGTTGCCAAGTCAGCACAAGGCCTCTTTTAGCAAAGAGTTCAAGGAATAAGAGGTATGTATTTTTAGTGAAACAACAGACCATACACACTAAGTAAGCCTGCTGTTGCAGAGTCATTTCATTTCCATATGCTCTCCTTTCCATATTCCCTCAACTAAACACAGCAGAGAAACCTGGCCAAAGCACAGGCACAGCCAGCCACAACACAGCCATTCCTAGATCCTTCACTCCAAGGCCATTTGGACACATTGCCCAAGTTCATTTTGTCCAAATTGCCACTCTCCAGCTCCCCAGGGAGGAAGTGAGAGGGGAGTGTCCTGTGGGCAAGACTCAGCCCACAGGTCCCCACGTGGCCCGAGCTGCCCCTCAGCAAGGAGCTGGGAGGCTGCGAAGCCGGCTGGCTTGGGAGCCTGCATCTTTCCTCAAGGCCAGGCTCAGGCCTTGATCTTTCATAAATACTTCATTCCCTCCTCCTCAAGTTGAGGGAAAGCTCAAACACGCATTTTTAGGGTGACAAAATCAAACGCACGTTTCACCTGTTTTATAATTGTGCCCAAGAATTCAGGAAGCACAGAAATAAATACCTGGCTTACAACACTTCTGTCTTCACAGTGCACCTGCCCCATAAATAAGATTCAATATAAGGAACTACAATCCAGGTATGTTAAACTTTAGAAAAACTGCTTAATTTCATTCGTCCTTCAGTAAAAGAATTATCCAGTGACAGGGATAAACAGATTCCCCTTCTATAATAAACACTTGTTACTGACAAAAGAATGTATTACAATATGTGTATCATTACTAAAATGAGATGCCAGTGATTTGAAATATGAGCTGTACCTTAAGGAGACTCTTTCTACCTGCACACCTTAAAAAATCAAAGAAAAACAAAAACCACCATGCCTTAGGTAGTAGATAAAAATCAAATCATCCCAAGTGAGAATAGCATATATGACCAGAAAAGGCATTTGTGTCAGAGTTCCTTAGGACTACATGGCAATGGGGAGGCAATCCCAAAACATAAATCAGTAGGTTTTGCAGAAGGATACATCTCTTTCAGAGCTCATTACTGTACAGATAACACAGGAGGCAAAAGGGAGTAGGGGGTGTAAAAATCTTGTGGGCTAGGAAAGAACAAATGATACACCAAATAAGCCCTAAATAGATAGAATTTATCCACTGCTATTGATGACAAATAGTTCCAGGAATGACTGAACAGTAACAAATAGCAATTGTTTTGTGCTCAATGTAATATTAAGCAAAAATTGGGAGTTAAGACTTAGAATACATTCCAAAGAGCAAACTAACTAGAATTTAAGCATTTTCTTTCAGAGACAGGAAACTCTACGTAACAGAAATGGCTGCAGAAGAATTTCCTACTTCAATGTTGTCTCTAAAAAAGAAAAATCACTAATCTTTTCAACTGCCAGTAATCTGACAAATGCACCAAATGTTTGAAAATACTTCCCAGCACTATGGTCCACCACTGACAGCTTTTAATAAAACTGCACTAGAGAAATTCCAAGTGATGGCAGGAGCATATGTTATAGTAGCATTCAAAGACAAAAACCAAATTAAAGCAGCAGGAAATTCAGATTAAGGAAAGGAATGCAAAAGAAAAGGAAAGATTAAATTAATTACCTAAACATACCTAGGGCTATTTAGTACACTAAAAAGCATCCTTGATGTGATTATTTAGAAAAATATTAACATTTGATCACTAGAAGTAACTGCAACCATATTCTGGATTTTTAGAATCTCTGGCCTATTGCCTGACAGTCAAAAAAGTTAACACTAGGATAGAAATGAAGTTTATATCAGAAGCAAAGAGTCGTTCACAGGGTGCCCTTCAAAACATATTAAAATATTCAATGTCATGCCAGATCTTCACTGATAAATTAGAAGAAAAATGACCCTGACTAACTTTTTGAATAAACAAAGTGAGCCTGCACAGTAAAATGGAACTATCTCAAGCTCCTTTTGAAGTAGCCAAATCTGAAGTTGTCTATCAGAAAAAAAAAGGGACAAGGACTAAACCTGACTATTAAAAAACAAACAAACAAAAGAACCACCAAGAAAACAGACAAAATACCCCAGACATTGACAGATCTTAGGCTAGCTAAGAAAAATAGACAAAAATGAATGCTTGCAATTTGATATAATACAAATCCATACATAATAAATTAATAAATCAAATCAAATAAATTAAACTGGAATAAAAGTACCCATCTATGCTAGTTCCAAAGGCACTTCACCCTTGCTATCATCAAGACACAAAAGCCTTTCCAAAACCACAATACTAGGAAATTTTGGGTTAAGATAATTTTGGGTTTGCTGCTCTCACAAGAAACAGACTGATTTTCTTCCCCTTCCTCAACTCCTAATACCCAACATTTTCCTCACTGAATAAATTTAGCTTTCACAAATAAGAAAATAACACACACAAAAAAGCAGACAACAGAAAGTGTAAAGTTTTCAGCCAGCATAGAGAAATCAGTAATCTCAAAGAAGGGTCTGAACAAGTGAATTTCAGCAAAAGTCAGCTACTAAACCAGCCTTGTCATCTCAAAGGAAAGCACCAGAAATGCAGATTTTTCCATAACCCAAGCTTTGGGCTGCTTAATGAGATAAATGTATAAATTAATGTGATAAAGACGTCAGACTGGCCCTTTTAAGTCTCCAATTTCATGAGTATGCCTCATTAAACATGAGCAGTAGCAAGGACACAAATGTTTCAGGAAGAGAACTTGTAAAAAATGGGAAAAATTCTCCACAAACAATGTTACATATGTACTCCTAAATAACTGGGGCCTTCCAACTCTCAGTTAACACCCCCCAGGGTTTGAGAAAGGACAGAGATCTGAAAAGTCAAAATTATTTAAGTGACTGGGGGATGGGACTCAGCCAAGTAACAACACAGTAAGAGCTGATGGTTGATGAAGATGTGTGACTAACAGAACTCCTTCATCTCCCCCCCCAAGGATGCTTCAGTTGAAAACAAAGCATGAAGGACTGAGAGTACTCTGTTCATCCAGCCTTTTTTCCATCTTCAAGAAACTACATCCTATACTGAATTAGGCCAGGAGGTAAAACCCCTGAATAATTGTATTAGGTAACATATCCATGTACAGCCTTTGTAGTTGCCAAGACACCCACAGAATTCAATACTTACAAAGATAGTTAGGCAGTTTGAAGAGAATGATAATATTAACCAAAAACACATTCTAACACAAGCAAATAGTATTTTATTAGATAGAGCTGTAAAATAAAATTTCTGAAATGACAGCAAGGTGAAACTATGGAACCTTCTGCTCTGCACCTGAAACCACTTCCCTCAATTTCACTACTGAATTTACGATCATCTCTCTTATATTTAATACAGCTAATAATAAACATTAATTCAAACTTTTTTCTAAAACCAAGTCCTTGTATACTTCAGAGTCTTAGCTTTGTAAAAATACTCTAAAACTGCTCTCAAGCCCTATTAAAATTAGCTTTGCACAAGGAGTTTACCACTGGGTAAAAGCTTCCAACTTCTGATGCAACAGTTGCTTGACTCTGCCAAATTTTTTCAAGTGGTGAGAGCAGCTAAAACCAAATGTGACCAGTCAGCAGCTAAGAGGCCACCCATTAACACCACAAAGGCCAAAAGTTCAGAAAATATTCTAATGCAAAACATTTTCCCTGGAATACTGATTTTAATGTTTCTGAATAGCCAGTCCTGAAGATGGGAGACAGCACAGGAGTGATCCGGCCTGAGCAAATTATTTTAATTACACTCTCAAACCAGAGCAGTTCCTTGGTGCAGTTCAGCATCCAACCCTCTAACAGCTGTAGTGGCTTGACAGAGAGCAGACACTGCTCACCAGCAAACAGCAGAACACCCTGTATGTACTGGAGCTACTGTCCAAATTCCTCAGTCACATACTCACCCCCTGCAGCAATGAAAACTACCCACTTAACCTAGCAGAAAACCAAGGAAGAGGAAACTAATGCCTCTGGAATGACAATAAATGTAGAGCAGCTGATTTACTCCAAGGGCTCAGCCTAGTGGAAAACTACTTACAGTAAAATTAGTTTACTACAATCACTTGAGTGATTATTAGAGAAGACAGAAAACATTTGGAATTTTTTTTCTCTCTTTTTGGAGTGAAAACCACTAGCAAAGTCTGAACAAGTCTATTACTAAACAGGAATCATAGAAAAACACCAGAAATAAGTGAAAAGTTTTCTCCCAGAAAGAGCAGACCAGTCTAGCTAGCAGCTTGATTCATGTCACATAAAAGAACACATTTTCCCCCAAAATAACCCAGAGAAGAGCATACACACGTCTACATCTTTAAAACAGTCATATTGTTGAAGAAGCCCATGCCTAAACTCTCCTCCTCTTCCCCAATTTAAAACTAAAGTAGAACTTTGAGGATAAGAATTTAAACATCAAGTAAAAAATTTTAAAAATTAAGTTGGGCAAATTCAAGTACTAGCAAATTCTATTTAAACCACCAAGGTCTACTAAATATTTAAAAGGAAAACCAAAACATTAATTGCAAAATTACACACCACAAATACTTTGTATTTATCCAATTTTAAATGGCATCTCTTCACAATGCTCTATATTCCTCAAGGCAAGTACATGTTTGGCACAATCTAGCACTGGCTGACACAACAGAATAACCAACATCTTCATTAGTATCTAAATGTGCACTGCTCTAAATGTTAAGAGAACAAAATGCCAGAATAAGAAAACAGAACGATGCAATTCAGTATAGAGAAACTGAACATGAAAATATTCTACCTACCTGTCCCAGTCCTCATCTCCAGCTCTTCTTCTCCAAGACCTTTCTGCTCCAGGCTTATCAAACTGATCAAAGTCATCATCTGTAGAAAAAGTGACTACATTAAGTAATTCTAACTGAAATGAAAAGTTGCCAAAGCAACCACACAGATGGGATTTTCTGGGTGGACTAGGTGTATGTGTGTTGTTCAGAAGATGCAAAAATACTCTTTTCTACTTTGTAATTCACATGAAGAAAACAGACAAATACCAACATAGAATTATAGAATCATTAAGGTTGGAAAAGACCTTTAAGATCACCCATCAGATGACCCAAAGTCAACCATCAAACCCGCCCCACCACCACGTTCACCATTAAACCATGGCCTCAAGTGCCATATCCACATGGTTTTTGAACCCTTCCAGGGATGATGACTTCACTTCCCTGAGGGGCCTGTTCCAACACTTTACAATCCTTTCAAATATCCAATCTAAACCTCCACTGGAACAACCTGAGGCCATTTCCTCTTGTCCTGTCTCTTGTTATCCCCACTTGGCTACAGCCTCCTTTCAGGTGGTTGTAGAGAGCAATAAGGTCCCCCTGAGCCTCCTTTCCCCCAGGCTGACCCCCCCAGCTCTCTCAGCTGCTCCTTGTCAGACTTGTGCTCCAGACTCTGCACCAACTTCCCTGCCCTTCTCTGGACATCCTCCAGCACCTCAGTGTATTTCTTGTAGTGAGAGACCCAAAACTGAACACAGGATTTGAGGTGTGGCCTCACCAGTATCAAGTAAGGTGTGATCACAGCCCTTGCCCTGCTGGCCACACACACAAACCAAGATGGCTTTCTTGGCCCCCTGGGCACACTTCTGGCTCAGATTCAGCCACTGTCAACTGACATCCCCATGCTTCAGCAATAAAAAAAAAAATCCATAATGTACTACACAGCCTTTCCTCTTGTCACTGTTGCAGCAGGGATCACCCAAGGAAAACAGCATGAGCTACATCACAAGTTCTGCCAATGAAGGTCATTCTGGAAACAGCAGCTCCCCAGAAATGCAGGAAATGAATGAGGTGCAATGGAGGTGAAGGCAACATCATCTGCCAAATCTCTGCTTGCCTTGGAGGCCACAAGCTCATGCACCAACACTGAGCCTACAAAGGCACTTTGCAATTAGTCAGGTCACACGTCAGGTCAGCACAGGGCAGGGCAGTACCAGCAACGTGACACAGAAGAGAGAAGGCAGGTGGAAGGCACCATCAATCCTCTCAACTGGGGCAGTAAAACCACCAGAAGTCACTGACACAGATTACACTCTGTACCTAAGCATGCACTTGCCTTCCAAGAAACAACTGGTGCTCCATATTTCTCTCAACAAATACCCCAATTTAGCCACCACATCCTCTTGCATAGCTTAGCTTGCAAATGACAATTTTGCTACTTAATATAAAAACTTCCATTTCTCTGCAAAGAATATGCAGAGGCCATTTGCTCCGTTCAGACATCATGTCTTGCCACCTGGAAACACAGCACATACCCTCAGATACACTCAACCTCCACTCTCCCCTTCTCTGACTACAGCCCAACAGAGAATCCCCACCTGGATTCACTCCCTTTTCACACATTTTAGCCACTTTGGTAAGAATCTAACGAGTGGGCAAATAGAAGTTATGCTCAACACAGGGGGAACCTGCTGCAGTTTAATGGGCTGCAAAATACAGGTCAAGCAATGCAGTCCTTGCAGTCTGACACTCTGAACTGGGATCACTAAGATGCCAAATCCACTTACCCTCCTGAGTCTATTTGCATTCAACTCTCTGACCAAGTACACTGCCAAGGAACAACTGCTTTTTTCAACTGGGTTTTTTGGCTTGCTTTCTTTAATAAGCCTCCAAAACCTAATCTGTCTTCAGCTCTTTAAACTCAACCCAGTTATCCTTAAGTGAATATTCCTCATATGCAATGACAAACCTATTCACTTCTCACTTCCTCTTATCCAAATATCAGTATTAGTGACTGACAGAAGTTTAAAAGAAGGTAAACAAAATGAGAAAATTCAGACCTTGCAACATCACTATATTGTGAACATTCAAAACAGAAATTTCAATCATAAATAGCTATGAAAGACTGCTCAGCATGAATTATGATGCAACATGAGACAAGTGTGGTAACTCTTATTTTGAAACAGCAGGTAGAAATAATTCTCCTTGATCAGGTTCTCCTCTTTACTATCAACAGGTATGTTTCTATTTTAATTAATATTTTATATTTAAACTTATTCACATGAGCTAAAACCATTGAAAACAGTTGTTTTACATTTCTCTGCTCAAACATCTACATACTGCAACTTTCTATTCCAATTCCTGTTTCACCCACAGGGGAAAGCCAAACAAATACACAAGTATTTCCCATGTTCCTTTTGAATACTAAATTAACCAATTCTGTGGTCTCTGGGAGAAGAGAAAAAAAAAAGAGAAAAAAAAAGAAAAAAGGCCACATTGCTGTCTTTATGGTAATTCAAAACCATGCTGCAGTGGCTGTCTCAGTGCACTGACATTTTAAGGGCACAAATATCCTGCACTGACACTGTTCTTACAGCTGGATTACAGTAATCCACTGACTTGATGTAACCACTACCAAAGATTATTTTTTAAGGTAAAGCAACTGGCTTGGCAGCAACCCAAATAACAAATGTCCACATATTGCCTAATACAGCTCAAGACAATAACCACCATCAGGAAGACAGTAAATTCTTTTTAAGCTATGCCTGCTTGCAAGATACATTTTTTCATGCCAGGCACCCATTTAGCATTAGTTTTATTATAAACCAGGAGCACTTGAAGATCTGAGCTCTCAACACACAAGCCTTCCAGAGATGGGCCTTCATTCACATCAGCCAGGTTTAAACCTAGACAACACAAACTTACACACCAAACCCTTTTCCTCTCCACATATAATCTCTCCACAGCAAAGTGCAACACTTTTCGGCAAACTCAGTTGGCTTTTCCAACCCAGATATCAAAGTTTTACAGCCATGAAAACGTTTCAACCTATTATTGCTGCTAGTGAAGAAACTACAGCAAAGGAGGTTCCTGGTAAGTTTCTAGTGTGGACCAGAACCCTCACCACCCAGCCAACATCACAAACCTCTACCCTCCCTCTCTTCCGAAGTCTCCACATTTCTCACATGCTATTCCTTATTTATGAGCAACTTTTACCAAAATTCAAACCTGAATTATATCCAGCAAAGCTCTTTTCCCAAGTGCCCTCTAGCAGCATGCACACTCAAATCCTCAGAAATGACTGGTCCATTTGCCTGTAGTGACCACAGCTTGCAAGAACTGCTCCACATGTCCCTTCCATCTCCCCATTCTCATTTCTTCTCTCCCCATCTCAACACACTTGATATAAAGATCTTCAGAACAGAAGGAGACAGCTTTTCTTTTTTATGCTTATTTGTTCTGTGACAGCTGACACTGACAATGACTGTTACAAATTATGCCATTTTGACATTAAGGACTGTCAGAACCCAGAGCAGGTTGTAGCCTTCCTTTAGAAAAGGAGGTCACAAGAGTCACAAATCTACAAATAGCATTCCGTGCCAGCTCTATTTGTGAGACAGCAGCCCTGAAATGGACTCAGGCCTTGCACCTGCAATGTGATGTGATACCTAACAGACCTCAGGAGGCATCATTTTCTCTCCATTTCTGAAACCACACAGACTTTCATTTTTCTTCGATCTGTCGAGGCAATAACACTGCAAAATACCAGTGAACAACAATCAATGTAACATTTATAGCTGTTTCTCCTTGAGAAACTTGTAAGTCAATGTTTGTGTCATGGGTTAAATGCCTGTAAAACATTAACTTGTACAGAAATAAAACCACTCAGCATCAGCAGAGTACACAACCACTGACAGCAACAGCCAAAGTTGAATTTCTTTAAAAATAATTCTCAGTACTACTGTGTGGAAGACAGTAGAAAAAATAAGGATGGTGGGAATCCATGAACATTAGCTTTGAATGCATTAAAATGTCTATGGCAGGGAAGAGGTTCTGT
Organism: Notiomystis cincta; assembly: GCA_013398075.1. Classification (NCBI taxonomy): domain Eukaryota; kingdom Metazoa; phylum Chordata; class Aves; order Passeriformes; family Notiomystidae; genus Notiomystis; species Notiomystis cincta. The sequence continues at coordinate 22,438 of VZRX01013303.1, read as the reverse complement.
ATCTCTTCCAGCAGTCTCGGTGCAGCCATACACAGCAACTGTTTCTAAAACACTGGGGGCACTGGCCAGGGCTCCTCCTTGCAGCTCCAGGCACCCAAAGCTCACCAAGATGATGTTTGTGCATCAGCTGGGTACCAACTGGAAGATGCTGATAGGTGATCACTAATGACACTAAGCCCCCTCTAATTTCCAGGCAAATCTAGTAAGTAAACAACAAAAAAAAACCACCCACAAAAAACCCCCACCAAGCACCCCAAAAACAAACAAACAAACCAACCAAACCCACAGCAAACCAAAGGATACCTATCAAACACCAAAAAAGCATTAACTGAATAAGGAAGCAGAACAGGCCAGTTATAGAGGGAAAACCCAAACCAATCCACCACTTGGCTCTTCCTACTGCAGTTCTAAAAAGCCACTGCCAGCATGGCAGGGAAGTTTCAGGATGCTGCAGAGAAGGGCTAACTCTGGCTGTTTTGTTACACCAGCCTGCCCCACAAGGCTCTGGCCAGCTGTGAAGTAGAATAAACACCAACACACTTGGGCCCCACACTAAAAGGTTCCTATTTTCTTCATATTTACCCTGGTGCTGCAGCAGCAGTGATGCAAGTTGCTCCATACAGCTTATATTCTGCTTTTATGATATATGGCCAAAACTGGTATCTCTTCCTATTCAATGAGAACAGATCATCCACACCAGAAATCCATGAAATAGAAGCCTCATTTCTCCTCGGGCTGTGCTGATGGCAGTTTCCAATTCTGTGGACACCCCTTCAATAAAACCCTCACTAATTTTTCTGTGTAAAATGGAAGTCTTAAGCTGCACAGTCAAGTCTCACAAGCGTAGGAGGTGAATCAGCAGAACACTGCAGAGCTCTTAACATCTTAAAATGGTACTAACAGCCTAAAAAGGTAGTCACACATAGCAACTGTTGCTACGATGGAGTATTTTACTGCAATGAGATGGCCAAGACTTCTAGAGGAAGGAAAACATTTGATGGCTGCATTTTTAGTCCTCTCAGAACTACACCTGAAACCTTTCTGGAACACTAACCAGGTGCTGTCTCACAAACCTAAACACGTCAAAATTCTGTGTTCTGGTTTCTTTCAGCATTACACTTCCATGAACACAAAGCTTATTATTTAGTTTTAGGCACTGAAATGGCACTGGAGACTGCTCCTTATCCAAAACAAGATGGAGATGTTACACTGATCCTATAATTCAATGGCTCAAAAAGTTCTACACACTCTTTACCCAACAGGTGTTTCAAAGAAGTAACTAAACCTCACTGCTTTGGGACAAAATAAAAAAAATCCAATATAATTCCATGATAGGTACGGGAGCTCGTAAAAGAAAAAAAATAAAAGAACAACAGAAAATTAGAGGGGGAAAAGTCATTTATCATATTAAAAAAACACCATTTCCCTACTCTACAAATAACAGTGACTATAACAAGCCCATCTTGCTCTATCCCATTCAAAACAGTGAACATGACGACAGCATTTCAAGTGCAAGACTCCAGATTAAAAACATTTTACCAGATTGTCTTTATGTAATAGCATATTTCTACAAAATATTTTTCTTCATATTTCATTGCTAAAGGTTACACAACACATAGGAATTGAAAACACTTGACTTTCAGCACCCGAGTACACCATGTAAAAACAGCCACAGAGGGAACTGAATGTTGGTGTCTCCTGCTATGCAGCACAAAATAACAGGTTTCACGAGGAATGGCTGGGTCTGTAGCACAGGCTGGCAGTGTAAATGTACTATTAACACCAGCTGAACAAAAACTTCTGGTAGCAAATCCTGACAGCATCTGGCAGGAAAAAAAACCAGGAGGTCAACAGGAATTTCTGAATCCAAGTCTCTGCTGTAAACCCAACATTTTAAAGGCCACTACGAATCCAGTCCATTTCTTACAAAAAAAAAAATCAAGCTTTCTACCCCATCACAAAAATCACATTCAGTCTTACTACCACATTATGCACAAATACACCACTCAAACATGAAGAGTTTATTTTATCTGTTCAGGAACAGACCAGGCAGCCTTTATATTAGTAAACAATTACTCATAGAAGCCTTAATGACTTGGTGACTAAGTATTTTTAACAACCCAACAATTGCCTAACACCTTCCTCAATTAGTGTACTTCATATTTTGTTTCTGAATTATTCCTATAGACAGAGTTTAGCTTCCTAATAAAAACACAGAAAACAGTTCAACAGGAGAGAAATTACTTTTATCTTCTCAAAACCAACTTTTTTTTTAGAGATTGTATGCAAAGCAAGTCACCAGCAATATGCAAGATCAGAACTAATTATATGATGCCTGTAACTGAAATTCTCTAACCAATGCTTGAAAGAAATAGGGCCTTTTCTTCCTTTTTTTTTTCCTTTTAATTAATAAACTACATCTAAACCCAAACCCACCAAGTCATAAAAAAAAATATAAAAAATAATTGTTTTCAAAATCTGATTGATCTAGAAAATATAATTGCTTTGGAAAACCAAAAGTGCCATAGTTCTTGTTTTACAAATGCTGAACAGCAAAGGAAGGCCATGAGTTTAAATGAAACCCACATGGTTCCCAAATGGATTTGGAAACTGATGAGAAACTGCAACTCTCCACAAGCTCTCCACCATCTTTCACAGCAACCAAAAGTTACAGTTAAAACTGAGGCTGCATTACAGCACAACGTAACACAGGATGAATCACATCCCTTACTTGGACTTTTTTGGTCAAGCCTGTGACAGCCTAAATTATTCTGGACAACAAATTCTATGTGACCTAAAATCTGAGGTTTAGTATTTGATACAATAAAGTTTGGCCTGGCTTCTGTAAAAACAACTGATACTAAGGCTATGTTTATTTCAGATGATCTGAAAAGAGAAAACATTCAGAAGAGTGAAACCTTGTCAAAAAAGCAGAGATATTAAAAATTGCTGTGTTTAAAGGACATCTCCCTGCCTCAAGCACACTGAAGTAGCATTGTTTTTTGGCTCCAGTTCTTAGTACAACACTAAGTACAACACAAAGGCACTAGTTCCTGGTACATCCCTGAGCATATTACTTCATGAACTGTAAACTCTATAGACCTCTCAGACTTGAAGAAGTTTTATGTGTGCATCACCTAGGCACAAATGCAGAGTCTATTTCCAGTATCTGGATGCCACTGCTGAACAGCCCAAAGCACAACAAGTTCAGCTGAATTTGCCACACTGGACAATTTCCACTCCAGCCTTGGACAGTGATCCACAACACACAGAGAGCTGCATGCTGTGCTAGCACTGGCAGCTTTTCTCCACCTTTTACCAACAGCTCCACAAGAGGCTTTAAAAGCCCTTACATTGCTAAGGGTGCAACAGCAAACCCCACACATGTTCAAAGGAAATGAAGCTGATGACAGCTCATTCTGCTGCTCTTGGTACAGGACTTCCAGCAGGAAGGGACACGTGTCAGTGAGACCCTCTCCAACTCCTCCTCCACCCCACCCTATGTCATGACTCACAACCCAAGAACATCTCCACCCCAAGTCTTCTAGGCCACTAACATTCATCAGAAGTAAACTAATCTGAAAAGAGAAAAATTTACAATAATTGTCCCTTACTGCAGCATGGCAGGCAATGAAAAGGTGCCCCCTGCTTTGTTTTGGACATGGTCTGTTGTTTAACCTGTAACCATCTCTCAATAAATGTGACTAAAATCTGGCTGCACACTGACTGCAGTAAATATCAGGAAAAAATTTCAGCATCTATACCAAATGGTTGTCACCTCATGCTGTATGACCATTAACTCACCTAACAGTCCAGGTGTGAAGGGACCCTCCAACACCACCTGGTCCTCTGTGAGAAAGAGAGCCTAGATGAGGTAAATTACCTAGCACCCTGTCCAAACAGATCCTGAAAGCCTCCAGTAACAGGCTCCATCTTGTCCCTGAGGAAACTTTCCCAGTGACTAACCAGTCTCCCTGTTAAGTCTTTTATCAAATGAAGCCTCTCCTGGTGCAATTTGTAGCCATTGTCCCCAGCATTCTCTGCGTGGCTCCTTGTGAAGAAAAAGCCTCCATCCTCTCTGTAGTCACTATTTCAGTAAGATGCTGTTATTCAATATTCAGTGTTTCCCCTGGTTCTGTTTTTATGTGTAAAACTGGAACAAAGTTTGGGAACCATTGTCTTATTAATGGACTAATGAGCAACTATGAGCCCTCAAGGTCCCTCATCACTAGCACACCCACCTTGACTTTTCCTGTTTCAACATGCAGCCATTCTAGAATTAGAAGCAGGTTGGATCAGGCTGATTAGCTGAAGAATTTGCAAAGTCTTATGCAACTGTGAATTACTCCCAGAGAGGAACAGACCATCACTTGAAAACTTTCTAGTCTGTGAAACCTAACACCTCAGGAGCCTTAACCTTCATCCTTAGGAAGCTTTGCTGCACCAACACATCTGGTCACACAAGTATTTGTGAATGTTTTATTCTTATGAATAAAAGTGCCAGTATTTCCCCAAAGCTTTAAAGATTATAACTGACCAATGAATGAGTCCACACAATGTCCAACAGACAAATCACCTTCCTTCCATCAAATACATTTAAAAGTTCAGCCAATGCAGACATTTCACGTTTCATTCTCAATCTTGTAAACATACCCTTAGAGAGGATTTAAACTTTAATCTGCATCCTCAAAGCCAAAACTCACTCATTTGTCAGCTGTTAGACTGCAATTTGTCATCAAATTAACACTAATTTATATTTTCAATACCTATTTTGTACTATTTTACCAATCATTCACCTTTTTCTTAAGAAAACAGTGAGGTGCTGTTATGTCCGTATTTTAAAACCTTTTCCTCACCCCACAAAACACAAAACTAAATCCCAAACATTAGTTTCTAGAGTTAAACTTTAAATGACCAAACCCAACTAGTTCTGAGCTTCTTTCACATGCTACCACTACTGACTTTAGATAGCAGTGCCTTTCCAAAACCAGCTAAATATTCCATTTCTGTAAGTTCTAGGCTTTCTTGACTGGGCTTTAAAAGTGTATTTAACAACCTCAGCCAGCGATTTCCCCTGAGTAGTCACATGGACCTGAGTGTTCCTTTATTCAGAAAGTGTTGCAAGGTGATCACCAAGACTAAACAAACACCGTTTCTGCGGGGCAGGGATCACATTTAAGTGGCCACCATTTACTGATGAGCACAGTGCAAACGCTGAACCAACAACTGCTTGTGCCCACTTGGAACAAAAGGATCCCAATTCACCCTTAGACACAAATGGAACTCTACAACAACAAAAATCAGCCTTGAAAATGCAGTTTCACCACTTGAAGGTTGTCTGCTGCAGCACATGCCTTTGGATATGAAAGCACATTCATCCAACTTGAAGCAGTTTTAAACACAAGAACCAAAATGCTTCAAAAGTGATACTTTCTTTAAATTACTCTGTCCTCCAAGTACCACAAAAACTTCCACCTAGAACATGAATGGTCACTTCCACATCACAAGTAACGGATCTGAAACACAGAAATTTGCACAAAGATTTCTGAAAAGTAACTCTAATACTGCAGTATATTTAATACCATTAAAACAATGTTCAAGGCATTAAACCATCTGCTGTTTTACCAGTCAGAGCTGTCCTTTCTAGCCTTCTTCCCAAACTCAAGTCCTAAATTTGGGAATTTCTTTGCATCATTTACCTTCATGTATGGCAAGACTTACCATCAAAAAGCAGTGATGTTTATGTGCCTTGTTACCCACCACAGCAGACCACTCAGCTGAGTGAGCACTGAACCAGCCACCACTCTTCTCCTCGACAACTTACAGGGACTAAATCACCACTAACTTTTGTACAGACAAGGATAAGTGGGACAACTGATTGCTCTGAGCAGTCTTTATCAAAAATTGCTACTCCCAGTGAATGCAAGCACAGAAACACACATATCCCTCATAACTGTATCTCTCCTGAACACTCTGGAAAGACCCCTGAAAGACTTTCTTTTAATCACGCATTCAAATATTCTCATTTTAAAGTTTGCTTAATCAGAACCGCCGAGAGTTTTGAGCTGTTTATTAAAACGCTGCGTGTAGAGGCGTCCGTAGTCACACAGAAGCACAGCGGAAAGAACACCTGAGAGTCCTGGAGTCAAGCGCTGACTTCATTTTACACTTTTCAAATGAGATCTTCTACTTGCAGACAGTCTATAAAATAAATTATAGCTACACCGCGCATTAGAGACGTGTTACTCAGGCCACACACCTGCACCGGTAAAAAACTGTGTGAGAAAGTACCCACCGTCCCTAGAGGCGTTTAAGGAAAGACTGGACGTGGCACTCGGTACCACGGTTCAGTGGATACGGTGGCGTTCGCTCACAGGCCGGACTCGACGGTCTCAGAGGTGTTTTCCAACCTCACCGGCCCTGTGACTGTGTCAATTTACCGCCTTTCAGGAAAACACACCCGCGGCCCGGCGAGTCGCGAGGCCGCCGTCCCTGCGGGCGCTGCCCCGGCCGAGCG
>VZRX01013303.1:0-15772 GCA_013398075.1 Notiomystis cincta | reverse complement strand
GGTGTCCCTGGTCGCGATAAACAGGGGCAGGGGGAGACAGAGACTCCCTGACGGGGTCTGCAGAGGTCTCTTGCGGACGTGGGTGACTCCTCGGGCCACCTGTGAAATGCGCGGCTCACCCTGAATCATGGAATCCGCTTGGGAGAGACCTCTGAGATCATCGAGGCCAAGCTATGACGGGACACCCGCACACCAGTTCCACCCCGGCACCGAGTGCCACGGCCAGGCTTTCCTTAAACGCTTCCAGGAACGGTGACTCCTCCACCACCCTGGGCAGCCCATTCCAGTCGCGCTTTTTGTCCGACCTAAACCCCTGCTGCAGCTCAGGACTGTTCCCTCTTGTCCTGTCGCAGATTGCTTTAGAAATGAGAGCGACTCCCTGCTGCCTACAGCCTCCTTTCAGGGGATTGTACAGTGGTAAGGTCCCCCTGAGTGTCCTCCAGGCCGGGCACCGCCAGCTCCCTCAGCTGCTCCTCAACAGACTCGTTGCAAGATCCTTCACCAGCTTCGTTGCCTTTGTGTGGACCTGCTGCAGCACCTCAATGTCCTTCCAGAGTGGAGGGGCCCAGAACTGGACACATTGGGCTGTATTGAGGCTTTGGGAGTCACAGGTCCAGCTTGAAACACTGAGTTCAGCTGCCTCTTGGGTGACAAAAAAACCTCATGAGTTAATGAATTAAAGACGCCATGAAGGGGATGGGTCAAGGTGCATTAAATCTGTGGTCCCCTGTCTTTCAAGGCTTGAGCAGGCAGGGAAATTAACCCATGTATAAATTGAAATTAAGAACTTCAGACCATGTGTTGCTTCCCCACTCAAACCTCACCCGAGTTCTCACTTAACAGGTTCAGTTACAACATGCTCAGTTTAGTTCACTGCAAGCCATTAATTCTTCCCTCCTGGCTGGTTGGCCACTTGCTCCCCTCTCCTTTTCAAAGGACCCAGTGACCATGTGGCTGCTGATTATATCAGTTTGGATCACTGATTTCACAGGAAAGTAATTACCAAAATGTTTTCCTTTTGAGTTTCCTTCCTGCCCTCTCTGAGTTTTAACGGGAATCAGGACTTGTGGCGTTCTGCACAGGCCAGGTTAAGTGCAAAATAAAGTTATGCCATGGTATAAAACAAACTTCTAGGTTATACTACTTGTGAGGAAACCAAATCTGATCTAAAACAGTTTAATGGAACCTACTCTATCAAGACTAGTTCAAGTAAACGGCAAAACTTTCCCAGGTGGACAAGTCCTCATGGAAATAATTAACAATGTTAGTATTTAAATTATCAGCGTTATCTGATTAAACCCTCGCTGTGAGAATAGGGAAGTTCTCATGTCACTTTGTTCTGTGCTCCCTGCAGACTTGTCTCTACATTGCATTTGATCTCATTTTTCAGGTTTTCCTCACAACCATACAGCTGGAGGTTTATTCTTAATGTGTTCCTACAAACTCAGCTGAATTCTGTCTGTAATTTGGGAAAGAGACCGTCGGTAGGTGATGCTTGCTGATAATTTAATGTGTGGTCCATCAGCCCAGCTCTGAGTGCCTGACATTGGGACAACACCCAAACACTACAACTATCAGTGGTATAAAACATGATTTCAGTGGGGCCAGGAGTTCAGCAATCGCTCCTCGTAATTGATCTTTCTTTCCTGAAGCTGGTTTGCAATACAGAAGGGTTTCCTGGCAAGGCAAGGAGTTTCCTGGACTCTTTAAAGCCTGTATGGGGCAGAACTCAGCCAGCTGAAGCTGCAGCCTGCTAAAATTCACAACTCTCCCGTCAAAATTCTCAGTATCACTTTTGTTTGATGCTGGGAAATTGTTAAACATCAACAGTGTTCACAGTGGGCAGCTTTGTGGAATTCAGATATGTAGAAGGGTGCATTTTATGGATCTTTTATGCTCTATATTTTTTCTCATTTTAATAGCTAATTTTTTGGCTATGACTGACAGTCCAAACAGAAACCAATTTACCATTTGCTTAACAGACCAGTCCAATGTTAAAGAGAAATAACAGGACACTTAGCTATTGTTTGGTCAATATAAAAACATTTTTGCCACTTTGCACAGTTCTGGTACACAAAAAAGTGGCCATTCCCAGATATCTGAATTTCAGCAGGTGTGGAACAGGGACCTAAATGGTAATGACAGAGACAGGTAGGGTGACTGTGCTCACCTTCACTCAGAACCTTCTATGAATTTTCAAATTCCAAGAGCTAAGCTTTCTCTGGATTCTATATAAAAAACTCCAGCTTTTTCTCTGTACTACCTATGCCATACTATAAAATGCAAATGTGCTCATGTCTTTTTAATAAGTTAACATACAGCCTCTGGAACCCATGAATTACAATTACTTTCTGTGAACTAATCATCATCAGCTTAAAAAATACTTTTGGAAGTTCTGCATAAACAATACATTTGCCTGTGTGTCTTCCAAGCAAATCCTATTACAAGCAGGGATGCAACAGATTGTCTTGCAAGGGGATTAAATAAATGACAGAGAACTCAAGATGCAGTAACCCTGGTTCTACACTCACTGCATTACTGGAGCATGTTGCTTTGCATTTCCTGCCTCAGATTTCTTCTTTTAAACCTTTCAGTAAAAATTGTTGTGTCCTGACTTCTCTACATTAATCTATTTCCACAGTAATAGTCATTATCAGTTTTATTTACAGTGGGTTTGGATGTTAACATTTTCTTTTCAAAATAATTTGTCACTTATTTTTGGAGCAGCCACAATCTTTTTAAAAAATCTTTTTTGTATTTAAATAATTATTTATTTTTGCACACTCAAATGGTTAAAAATCAGTCAAAAATCAGTCAGAAATCCAGTACAGCAACCTTCCAAGTTTAATTCCACGAAACACTTGAAATTAATATGAGGGTGTTTAGAACAGTGTTATCAACAGCAAGTGGTTCCTATTTCCCTAGAAAAAGTATACTTTTGGCTTACTTTTTAACCACAATTACTTGTTTGTGAGCTTGCTTTCTAGTCTGGCAAAACCAGACAGTTTTCACAGCCAGCAGGCTGGCTCATAACCTCCTTGTGCTGAACCTCTCAGTGACACCTCACTCTGAGGCACCATCTTCCATTCAAAGCTAAACCTGTCTTTGGGCGAAGTCCTCCAAACCACACACTAAACAGTTCTTGGGTTATTTCAGCAACATCCTGTGATGCAGCAAATGTTCTGTCCCACCTGACAGGAAATTCTGGGTTTAAAGTGTACAAATGAGGGGTACAAAAGCAAATTTGCTCTCTTGTAGGGGTCACTGGGCCTGATCTGTGACCTCTTGGCAGTGACAGCAATCACAGGAGGCAGCACTACTTCTTGAAAGAGAGACACAGGTGAAAGGTGCTTTCTCTTTCAGCCAATCCCCTGGGAGGGCAGAGACAGATTAGGAAGTTGCAAAGAGTTAAAAACTAATAAATGTCTTACTTAAGGAAAGAACAGTATGAACATTAAAACAAAGTCTATGAAAAAAATCTGGTGACAAACTGAACAGAAACATTTCTGAGTGTGAAACAGCCCCATGACCAACTGTAGTTTCAGGGCTGTGGGCAGTGTTCATGTGTATCCAACTTTGTTTCACTGTAATTTTCCTTTCTGTTTCCTCTTGCATTCTTGTTATATATTTATCCCCTTGTTGCAGCTTTTCTGCCTTGTAGTCTGCAATCCACTTGATGCATCTTATTTCAACTGTAATTTCTTCAGGGCAACGTGACCCTGGGACCCCTTAAGCAGCTGCGAGGGTGGAGAACAGGAGAGCTTGTGAGCTGAGAAATGGCCTGAACAAGCAATGTGTCAAATGTGCTCTTGATGTGTCACACGTGGAGTCCCTGCAAAGCTGGTCAACCACCAAAGATCAAAATCTCAACAGAACATACTTATCTCATTGTAGTGTAAAATATATATTTTTTTATCAGCTCCAGCTGGCTTGGGCTGTACTTTGAGTTTTGAACAGAGAGCAGCACTCAGAAGCCTGGGTAGTGCTCTGGACACCAGTATTTGCAATATATTTTAGGCATCTCAGGAAAAGAAATCAAGAAACACCAAGGAAATCCAAGTGTTCAGTGTTTTACAGTGATTTATTTCTAATTTTTGTTCAGTCTGGATGCTGGAAATCTTACTAAGCTTTGCTTCATTTCACCAGGATCCCATCTGGTGTCAGGGCCAGCAGGTGAATCAGGGGGAAGTTGACAAATGTAAGGCAGTCCTTGCTTTCAAGAATGACTCAATATAGTGGATAACGTTTAAGAACCCCCATTCTTAGGTGAAGGGAGTGATACCCCATGATAAACATATCAGAATAAATAAATAAAGGTTAGGAGTGTTTCCCAAGACTTCCTGACAAGGAGCCAATGTACAGCATTGTTGGCCTTGCCCAAATGCTGAGCTTTGGGAAGAGCTTGCTTTCTCTGGACACAGGCCAGGCTGTAAAAGAGCAGCAGGACATGTGATGGCTCTGAGAGCATCACAAGGAACTCCTGTGGCTCACATTCCTGTGACCCATACCTGTGAGCAAGGCACGGGGCTCTGTGGAGCCCCACTGAACATTGTGCACAGGTACCAAATGTCAGCTGTCGTGTACAAACTTCCAGATAGGAGCTCATGTTCCTAAGAACTCCTCGTGCCAGAAGGCTATAATCCCGTTAAAAGCCTCTGGGAACTACTGCAATGCAAATAATAGTAGCAATAATTAGCTCTGCTTTAATTGATACTGTGTATTCCTCAAATGTCAGTGAAAATTTGCTTTGCTAAGCCAACAACTTCTCCCCTGGAACTCTGCTGTCTTTACCAGAATTACACGAGGGGTGAGTTTGGATCATTGTAGGTTCCTGGCATAAATTATCAGCTGTTGATTCCTTGCCCTTTAAAACTTGGCAAGCATACAAGAAGAGTTTGCCAGACATGCAAGAACTAAGTCTATGCATTTATGGGTAAATCCTCTGGGACTATGCACAGAAAGGAGTACAATTTGCTAGAAGTAGCCAGCTGTGAAATCCAGGAACTCCTGCACACAGCTCGAGCAACTTAGAGCTTATTTAGCCTGGCGTCAATACCAGCGGTTGCTAGAAGCAGTTTTTGCACTCTCAGCTTTATGAAAGCAGAATGTAGAATGTGATAGCAATAAACCCTGTAAATGTGTGGAGATGCTAAATAATCCAAATGGGGGTGATTTGGAGTGGCATAATATAGTCAGTTTATGGTTTGTGCCAATAGCTAGAGTTGTCCCTGCTTAACATTTAGAGTTCAGGTCTGAGCACATCATTGGCATAAATTTGTAAAAGTAACACACTCCAGAGGTCTCAGCGTCTTCAGCATGAACGATGTCCTCATCTGGACCTTTGTCTTACTGAGCACCCAAGAATTTTAATGCCCCATCTTTCATGGACAGACATTTTCCTTGCAGCACTGGTACCAGCTCCATGCTCAGATGCTCCTCAGGGCTTCTTTCTAAGGGGAGGATAAATGTTCTCTACCTCTGGTTGTGTTTCTTTAGAGCAGAACTTTTCACAAGTGTGTTCAGAGGTTTATTGCCCTGCTATTTACATGCTTTGGCCAGCGTCCAACCCACCACAGAAGGTCAGATGCCTGAGCTAAGCTCCTTGTGTAAGCTTCGTTCACTCACATTAGATGGGCTGAATGGTGGCTCGTAGCTGTGGCAGACCTCTCTTGGTCCAAGTGAAGGGAAAAATAGCCACAGAGTCTCTGTTTTTATAATACAGAGCAAGATTAGTGCCAGTGGCAGATCTCGAGTCCAACATTTTCCACATTTACCAGGAAAAGACTCCTGGCTTGGAGAGCTTCTGTGCATTATTGCAGAATCAGGCCACTTCTGTGTTTGCTGGGCCTACTGGATAATGGGTTTAGGCTATAATGGGGTCCTTCAGAGACTCACACAATGCACCTGATTTGGTGGGTTTTCCACGTGTACAAACGTGTTGTTACCAATCATGCTCAGGAGCAGATCACTCCAGCACATTACCAATAAGCCAATTAGTGAAATGAAGCATTGCAAATATTAGACTGCTTTATGCAAATATGTTTGTGTAGAAAACAGAATCATTTGAACTGGGTTTGCATTCAGGAAGACCTTGCCAGTATGATATGTGGTGATAGTTGCTATAGCTGTTATTGATTGGTTTCTCTTTTCATCCTGATATGTGGATGTAAATGCAATGAGTGATGTGAACCTTAATGAACACAAGGATGGTCAGGATTTAGACCTTATGTGTTTTTTTCAGTTGTTACATTTGGTCCACAGGTTTTGCAACATCTTCTAACATTAGCTTTGGTTGTACTATTTTTCCAATACAGTCATTGGCAGCATCAATATTTTATTTGGGCCAAAATCCACAAATTTTTTACATTCAGCTAAATTCCTTGTGAGGAAGAATGATAGAATTAGGGCTTATGTATCAAATCAGTTTGATTTGGGGGCTTTAATTTATCTAGTTGATCCAACAGATTTATTTATCAGAGCCTGTCCATGCTAAGCTGGGTACCTTTTTTGTAATGAATTCCTGGCAGCCCAGGAGCAGGTTATGGAACATGACCCATTACAGTGGGCTGAGGTACAGGGAACAGATAGAGATGCATTATCCAATGCACAGGTTGCAGTGCTATCTTGTATAACAAATTATTGACTTCATTGTACATAGTACTAGGATTTAATTAAGCGATAAGGCCCATCATAGTGGCCCTTTATCTGGCAGATAAGGATTTACCAAGCTTACCCAAGAGGTCTTTATCTAAAAGATAAGAAAAAAGTACATAAGGTGCTTTCTGCTTTTAAATCTTTAATTGAAAAGACTTTATTTTTTAAGTTCTAAGTTGCTTTTTCTTCATGACTTAGTATTAAAGATTCAGATGGATATTTGTAAGAGAGGTTGTGACAGGGAGGAATGTTACCAGTGGCCTTCACTGAGTGAAATTAATAGGATTTATGTAGTTTTTATTCATAATGTACCAGCTCTCAGATGAAGTAGAAATTTGGCCTCTGATTTCAGGAGATTTTCCAGTGACTTCATGATCCTATGGCCATAAAAATGATTACTTCATTGATGCTTTCAGAGAGTAGTAAATGTGATTATGTTGTGAAGTTTAGAAAAAATTGTGATTGCACAATAGACAAAAATGAGGGGAAAATAATTTCAAGACAGTTCTTTTAATGCCTGTGTTGTCAGCTAAGCTAAATGATGCCTAATTCTCTAGTCCTTTACCTATGTGATGTAAAGACAGGTAAGCAGGAAACATATAAAGCAATTAAGGCTGATGCAAAGAACTGGCACTTAGAATAAGATGAACACACTGGAAAACACAAAATAATACTACTGTAATGCTCAGTAGAGAAAAACACAGAGGAAATTCCAGAGAAAGGAGAGAAGAGCATATGTTTTTTTATGAGAAAGGCACACATAAGGGCACTGCATGGTTGAAAACAGGACAGGATCTTTGGATTTAGCTGATTTAATCCCTAATGTTACAGACACTTTTTAAATAGAATGGTTTCATAAAAGCTCAAGCTCTTTTTAGAAGTAGCTGGGCTGTTGCCTTCCCCTCCCTTAGAGGAAGGAGGTTGTGCAACACCCGTGCACTCATAATTACCTGGCATCTTCCACTCTGCAGTGTGACTGTATCCCTGGCCAGTCCATACTGGTTTTGTCTTACATGCTTATGCTATCTGTTAGCATAAGTGACATTTCTTCCTTCCCAGTGTTTTTCAGTGCCATCCCCATGTAAGCCCAGACCTCAGTCAGGGAACAGAGCCCCCCCTGGACCACTCTGTCCTTGCAGGTCCAGAAGCGACAACCACCAATTGACTCTGTGCCCCTTCTGGGACCAGGGATGTATCAGACTCACTGCTCGTTCCACTTCATGTTGCTTTGTGTATGCTCTGTGAAATTCTCCTGAATTTCCAGGCATCCAAGAACCTAAGCTGCCACATACTGGAAATCCAGTAGGTTACTGCCCAAAGCAGTTGTCTACCACATAAATTGATAGCGTTGGCAGCTCTGCTTGTGAAAGACCCCCTGTTCCCCAGATTGTTAATCATCCTGCTCTGCACCTGTTCCAGCTTGAATTCTTCATGCTTGAACAAGGGCAGTAAAGCAGAGTCTGAAGGGATCAGATTGTATTAGAAGAGCTTGGAGCAATTCAAGCCAGGACCGAGTAGCAATTATAATGAGAGATACCCTGCAGGTTACACGAGAGGCAAATTGCCTCAGTGGTGAGCAGAAGTTTGTAGTGCTGCTTTGAGCCAGTTTGTTCAGGAACCAAGGGATTTCATTTCCATTGTTGACAATATGACACCTTTTATGGGCAATTGATTCACATTCTTAAAACTATCTGGCATGGAGGCAATAAGTGAGTGGAAAGGTGTGAAATAAAATATGTACACGGCTAAAGACAAGCACTCTGGTATTTGCTTAGATCTGAAATTCCAGCTACAAAGCTGGTATTATTCTTTGTTGCTCCAACAACCCTCTAGTAATTGCCCCATGAGCAATTCTGCTGTGTCTCTTTACTTATTTATTTGCAACTTTGAAAACTGTTTGAGCTTTCTGCCTCTGAGAAAACTATAAGCAGGGTCCCCTCTCTTTAATATACCCCACGTGGAGTTCCCTCACATTGGTGTAGCCTCTCATGCCTGCAAGTCTTTGAAACAGGTCTCTGCTGCCTCATACTCCAGAGAAGCCAATGAAGCTGCATCCACTGGCTTCAGCAGAGTAACTTTCCCACCACACACTTCATGTTTATTTCACTCAGAAAAAGATTTTGTCTGGGTGTTGCTCGCAGGCACTTCTGCTGTCCTCTTCTTCCCTGACAACCTGGGAACAAATTCAGCACCTCTTCACTTACATGTATTTCAACATGAAATTATTTTGCTTAGTACATCTGAATGTTGTCTTATAAAAAGGGAATTTTCTTCCTTGAAATCACACTCCAGCGGGAGCTGCCCCAATCAGCAATGTGTGCTCTCTCGCTCTCTCTCTGTAGTTGTTCCATTAAAGTAGTGTGAAAGCTACAACTGTGTGTCCACTGTCATTCCTTATTAGAAATCAGGGGTAAGGTAATGATATGCAAGGTTGATCCTTCTGTAATGCTTTCCTTGGAAGTACAGTTCTGCCGTTTCTGCTGTCAGCCTGTATTTAGAGTGCAGAGAGTGCTGCATGACTTGAAAGCAGCAGTAAGCAATTCCCAGTTTAAGCCTTAGATATTTACATATTTATGCTCACTTCAGTGGAGTAAATATGCTATGAATAAATCCTATTATGTTTGAAACTGTACTTACAGTATAATAAAACCACAGTATTGTGGTGCAATCTCAGGTTTTATTTTGGTGTCAAAATGAGCATAAATTTTTTAAGTTATATATTGTTAACATTACATTCATCATCCAACAGCAGTTAGAATACCTTGTATAATGTGAGAAAATAATGAGGAAAAAGTCCTTTACTCTTTAAACAAGAACTGAAGGAAAACAGTTCTGATGGAAATGGCCAGTCCATCATGGGTGACTACAGCTGTTACCTTTGTTATTACTGGTTTTTAAGTTGTGTGCATCTGAATGTGCCACGTAACACAAGGGATTTTTTCAAAGGGTATTGCCAGGTATTGCTGATACAATGCCATGATGTTGCTCGTGTCACAACCATATGCAGGTTCTGAGTTCTGGGGAAGAGATCATTTGACACCTGCCGAAATTTCTCAGAGTTTATGTTCTGGAAAAGGTGTCTGGCTGCTGCTGGCATTTGCAGGATCCCTGCAGCAGTCACTGCAGCATTATGCCAGGATGAGGGATCCCTATGAGAAGAGAGGCAATCTTTTCTTGTAACAAAAACCCCAGGCAGAACATCTGCTTTGTGTTCTGAGTCTTGCTACCAGCCTTTTCCATGACCTTCCTCAAGACATGACACCTTCCTCTGCTTTTACTTCTTTCCCATCTCCCATGTGTTTGTTGTATACTCTTCATAATATTATCATCCAAAGGAATTTTAAATGCTTTCATTATTTCGAAGCACTGATTTGTATGTGTTTGTACAAATCCTTAGCACCAACATCTCATCTGGAAGACTCCTGAAGAAACCAATGAGCAGCTCACTGCAGGAAGCTCTGTAGTAGGCTCCACATGGTTGCTTTACTTTGGCAGCTTGACCCTGAATCCACTGAAGTAGAAGAGTTTCACATTACCTCAGCACAGACAATCCCCTAATGTTTGCAAGGGCCTTTTGGTAAATCCAAAGATCAAGTCTTACTCCATCTGCTAGATGGTGTATGAAGACTACCCATCTAAATTGGAATAGTCATAGGATTTTCCATGAGGTATTTGACAGCATCCATCTAGGTTAGAGCTTTCACATTCAGAGATGACCTGTAGTGCAGAGGGAACTTCCAGGCTCAGAAGCAGACTCAGAGACGCTTAAAATTTAACAGTTTTGTGTGTGTCCTCCTAGTGCAGGGGGTGAGAAGTCTCTTACAGAGAACCTGAATGAAGAAAAAGGAGTTGAAGGAGTTGTGGAGTAAGGAAAATTGAAAAATAAAAAAGATGAGGAACTATTAAAGCTGTAAAAAGAAGAAAATGTATCTCCAGCTAAGCATGTCAGAACTTAAACCACAGATAGTCATGTCAGGTTGCTGATGATAATTCAGGCTTTGCTGGACACAAGGATTTGGGCTGAATCCAGTAACATCTACTTGGCAGAGAAAAGATAAGAATATCAATTAAACCTTTTGAAATTTGCCATTGAGACTGAAATGTTCTTCTTTAACTTTGAGGGAAGAATTAAAAAACCCACCTCCAGAAGGCATTTGATGCTTTTTTCAGACGAAGTATTATTTCTGAAATTTCCAGGTGGAATACTTTTTAAGAAAGACCAGTTTAAATAGGAGTTGCAAAAAGAGGCTTGTGCCAGTGCATTCTGCAGCCTGGGACTGTGTGTTGAGTGTGTGAGGGGTAGAAGAGTTGCTGTGCTTATCTCAGAGCACCTTCATGCAATGCTCAAGTGGCTGTGCCTATTGGAGGACATAAACCATGCAACTTTCTTTCTGTGCAGTGGATGTGCTGTGGCAGTGGCCATTTCTCTGCTCATAGTTGCCCCTCTGGTCCTTTGGGATCCTCATTACTGTGTTTTCAATCCATTGTTTTCATTGCTTTGTATGTTTGCTCTGTGAGTTCTTTGAGGTAGGGACGCTCACGAAAGCCAGGAGAAGGCAGATCCTAATCTCAGTAGGAGAAGTTAACACAAAGATGTCATAAGAGCATCACTTTGGTCAGAACTTGAGGAAAATTAGGAATCAGCATGCAGTTTTACTTTGAGCAGCTGCTGGCAAATTTAGCTCAAGAAACAGAAGGAATATCTTGTGTATTGCCTTTTATTGAAATTTGGATCAAATTTGATTATATTTCTTTGCAGTTTGGTTTAGGGAGAATACAGATTTCCTTTTGTTAGACATCAGTACTGTGTTATTGTGACAGATTCACAGGCCATTTTATTCAGCCAGCACAATCACAGGTCTCACACTACTTACCACAGGACCATTATTTAAAAAGCAAATGAGTCCTTGTTTTAAGAGAATGGCTACTCCTGTATCAGTAGAGAAGACATCAGAGGTCACCCTGTGGTCCTCAGGATGAACGGTCCAGCTCACTGAGCCCTTGTTACCCCCAGAACAGGGTGGCCAGCGTCTCCTCACCACTCACCACTATAATTACCATTTTAAAATTAAGAATAAAATACTGGAGGAGAATTAAGGCTCTATAGAGACATATGAGCTACCTCAGCAATTGCTAGAAGCCTAATGTCACAGGAATCAAAGCTCATTTTCTAGACTTCTCGTGTCTGTGAGCACAGACACTCTCAGATCAGTGTAGAGATACCAGCATGGCTTGTTTGGACCTGGCTCAGGACCCAGAAACAGAGCAGTGGCATGAAGCTCCAGATACACCAATCCAGCACAGCCACGCTGCTTCCCAGGCAGAGCAGTGTAGACCTTCACAAGGATGTTGTCCAAGATCACACAAGAAGTTTGATGTTATGGCAAAACTGAATTCCTCCCCCCTAATTCTCAGCCTCATACAGGACTATTGGGTCATTGTTCCCCTCTTAGGAGGTTAGATTTCATTTCTGTGGCGAATCAAACACAAATCTCCAGAAGATTGTTGTTCCACAGAACACAGACTGCTGGCAGTTGTTCCCAGACTCGAAGGCCCATAAAACAAATTATGGGGTTATTTACTGAGAGAACAGAGAGATGGTTTTAAATTGTAGCAAATATATTTCTAAATTGAGTCTATTAAGATTGTGGTGGGTAGGATTTTTGACATTGCTTTCAGTGAATAGGGCCCTGAGAAATTTGAAAGCATGAAGACCTCGAGTTGTTTTTATTTTAGAAAACATGAGAAAGGTTATGTGGAGAAAACTTTTGCACAAACCACAATAACCTGACAGATCTTCTGCTGAGGATAGAGTGCACCAGAGCAAACCAAAATGTCTTAATTAATAACCCTGTCTACTCAGTACAACTGCAGTAATAATAATCATTTCCCAAGTAGTCTTGGCTGAATACAAAGGCTTTTTAGACTTCTGTTTGATTTGTTTTTTCAGAGCAGTAGTGTTTTGAAGATAAATAAAAACTGCTAATGAATATGTATATGTTTCCTGATGCAGAGTATCTCAGAGAATATTCTAGGACAGTTTTGTAGTCTGCAATGAAGATGTTCCTTTGAAGTTTTTACTGATCTAAAAATGAGGTTATTATGTTTGGGTCACACAGTAGTTTACTGATTTAGTTAGACAAAGAAACTAAGCTTAGACAAAATATTCCAAGACAGGAACACTTTTCAACCTCAAACCACAAAATACCATGAAAATTCTTCTCAGTAGTTCCCAGACAATTAAAAATCAGCTTAACAATATGGAACAAGCTTTGGTTTTACCTCTTAGGAAGAACCCAACAAACCCCACCATCTTCTCGTTGCTTAAAACGAGAAAAGTGAATTAATTGAGAGGTGCTGGAGGACTAGAGATGTCCATATGAAGGTTGGATGGATACTGTACTGGGAAGCACCTGCTGTATAGACTTCATGTCCTGTTGTCCAGGGAGAACAGTGGCAGCTGGGGCTTGGGAAGCAAGTCCCTGCTCCACACCCTGGGCAATCCCAGGGACAAGAGCAGAGCTGGCCATGTGGCTCTTTGCTTGTCAGCTGTTCACGTGGTCTGATTTCAGGATGACAGCTGTGGGAGCATCCTTTGATTTGGCTTTGATGGGAAGCAAAGGTGGGTGAGATGAAGTCTTCAGTTTTACTTCCAAAGGAGGGGGGGAAAAAATGAAATTTCCATTTCCTCTTTGTGTTTTCAGTCTTCCAGTGTCAATCAGAAGACTGAACTTAGAGCATTGTCCTGTTGCATAAGGTACTGCAAAAGCTCCAGGCAGCCCAGCCCCATTCAACCTGCTGCATTTAAGGTTCTTTTGGAAGCATCATTCACCTTTGTGATGCAATGAGGGGACTATGCTTATTATGAGAGCATTTATAAGGATTATAAAAATTATAAGAGAGTTGAAAAAAACTGAGATTAGCTCCCTTGGTTAGAGCATGGTGCTAACAAGGTCAGGGCTCAATCTCCATGTGGGCCATTCACTGATCCTTCTGGGTCCTTTCCAACTCAGACTGTTCCGGGATTCTGTGACTGCAGCAACCAATGCTGAAGCCACCACAAGCTGCCACCCAAACCTCCTCATAAGCCCCAAATCCTTGTACTAGATCTCTCTGGAGAAGACACTGTGTGTGAGTGTGTGTGTGTGCACAACACTCCTGTGACATAATCAACTGGGAATTAGTGAAATTCTATTTTTACTTAAAGCAGGATTCAAATTCCCCAAAAGGGAGGGGAGAGATCCTGCAACCATTGAGTCTCAGGTCCTGTAAGACAATTAGCATTACAATCAGCTTTGCTACATCATCCAGAAATCCTGTACTAAGAAAGTCTCCAGTGAGGTCATTTCATGCCAGGTGGTTTGCCACAGGAACTCCAATTCCAGCCTCACCATGATGCTACCTGGCCAGAACTCCTTGGCAGGCATGGCAGGAGGATCTGCTGCTGAGGCTCCCTGGTTGTCACTGCTGTTGTCACCTCCTGGGGTGGTGGCAGTAGCAGCAAGCCCTTGGAGCAGACCTGTGACATAAAGTGCTGTGTCTCCTCAGCACAGGTGCCAGATGGCAGGTGCCAGTGGAAGGAAGGACATTTATCGATCAGCCCTGGGCTCTGAATGAGTCCAGCCTGAACTCAAGTTGGGCTGCCTGCTCCCAGATGGAGGTGGTGGATTTGGGGAAGGTTTCAAATCCAGCTGATTAAGCTGACAGGTGTCTGGCTGCAGCTGCAGAGCAAAAGCTGCTCCTTGATGGGAGCTGCTGACCTTGTTAATCTGGGGAGAGCCGTGGCCAAGTACTCTCTGCAGGCAGAAATTTGCAGGGGAAAATGCAGCATCTTTCACCTGCTTGAAGTTTTGGCTTCATCATGTTTGGCAGCCACTTAAAAAAAGGATTGATTTTGTTGGTTTTTTTGTTGACATGTGTTTTATGTTTAGTCATCCAGAAGCCAGGGACTGATGGTTGCATTCCTCTTTTTGCAGCAGGAGCTGTGCTGAAATGCAGGTTTGCTGCCTGTCATGGACCAGTGCTGCCTGCTGTGGTACCAACAGTGCTGACTTTGCGTTGTACCTCCCAGAACCTGCTCACCTTTATAGCCACACTGACAATGCAAATCAGCTCAAGGGCAAATGTCAGTCATTGCACAGGTAGCAGCTCATGTTGTATCCTTAAGTTTGCACAGCAGCTGTGGAGTTGTGTTGAACAGATTATTCCAGAAAGTGCTTTTGCACCATGTCATGCATCCTGCAAAGAGAATAGGTCAGCAGTGCTATTTAGTGCCTAAATTTAGCCAAAAGGATCTTCTGCAGCAAGCTAAGGGAACGCTGCTATCAAACATTTCTGAGTTTGAAAGCCAGGCTTTGTTGTCCTAAACATCCTGCCTACCAGTTAGGCCTTGTTCCAGCAGTTATTCTGAGAGCTGATGTACATGTGGAGTTTGTTGTGGTCCTGGCTGCAAGAAGAGCTCTCTGAAACACACTGGTCCAATTCTGTGGGTGCTGGATGTGTCTGGATGTGTCTGGGCATGGAAGCTCTGGCTGACAAGAAGAACCTCAGTGCCAGGTTTTGTCTCGTGCCTCCCAGGAGGCTCAGCACAAGACAAGGGAGGAAAACAGCTTCATGATGTCTTTGCATTTCTGGGCCCCAGGACTGATCCAAGGCTGGTGCAGCTGCCAGCAGCCACCCCAAGCGTTGCTATAGCTCGTGGATGCTGCCCACAGTTGCCCACCAGCTGCTATGCAACCCAAAATAGGCTCAGCACAAAGCACTCCAGGAAGCTCCCTCTTCTTTTCCCTCCACGTCCCCTTCATCCGGCACTCTGAGGCAGAGAGGTTAAACTGAAATGAAGAGGTTACCTCATGAATGAAAGGAATTAATTTAATTCATATTTAATAAATTTTAAAAAGGCCCATTTTCTCTAGCAGATTTGAAATGAAGCAGAATTTTGTTTTAGCTAATAATTTTGAGCATTTATTTTCATTTCTTAAGATAAATTTAATACTCATTTCATCTCCTTTTGACTTGTGGGAAATAAAATGAGTGGTTGGGGATTTCTTTTTCCTTCTTTTTATCTATTTTTCTTGTTACTCTAACTACTTAATACTTTTCTGGTTATTACGAATAG
>VZRX01013302.1:135241-150190 GCA_013398075.1 Notiomystis cincta | reverse complement strand
AGCGGGAAGGGAAAAAAAGCAAAAAAAAAAAAAAAACAAACAAAAAACGAAACAAAGGAAAAAAAGAGGTGAAGAAAGAGCGAAAGGTGGGAGAAAGAGAGAGAGAAGGGAAGGGAGTGGAGAGGAGCAGAGAGCTGGGATGGACGGAGCCCCACGGCCGGGGCCGCAGGCGCTGCCCGAACGCTGCCCCCCCCCCCCCCCCCNCCCCCCCGCCCCGCCCCCCTGCGCCGACGCCGACCTCCTTTCGTTTTCCTATTGAATCCTAAATTAGTTCAGTTTACAACCTCTCAGTCAGAAGAAACTAAATCTGGCTCCTGTCGGCCCCGCGCCAGCTGGAGACGCGAGCTCCTCCAGCGCCGTGCCAGGCGGCACCGCGCCCTGCACGTGCCCAGATGGATCCCCCGGCACCGGCACAGCCAGACCCCTCGACCTGGACTCCCGTGACACCCCCAATCCTTGCGGCACTGCGCTTAAGGGATGCTGGAGAACAGGATCCTCCGCCACATCCCCTTGTGCCACCTGCGCTAGTCCATCCGTCTGTCCGGATTCCCAGAAGAATTTGTTTCTCCACCAAGTCTGGGGACGGCTGAAGGCTGCGCCGCTCCCGCTTCTTGCCTCTCCCTCATGCTTGTTAGTGCCCAGCTGGAGCGCAGCAGCCTCTCGCCTAATGGGCAGGGTCACCGAGCTCTCCCGGGGTGCCACTGCTGCTGCCACAACCCAGCGCGGAGAACCGGGGCAGGGGCCGGGAATGCCGGACGGAGCCCACAGCCGGCACACCCCCGTCACTCCCCGGCAGAGCCACGGCGCTGCCAGCAGTGAAAGGTCTCGCCGAGACCCTCACCTCGGCCTGGAGCCCCGCAGGGCCTGCCAGAGCTCGGATTTTCCCTAAATCTGATTAGTCCCAGACTTTCCCCGACTTTTCTTGGCATCACGTGGTGGTGCCGGCGCCGGGTCTGGTGGCTGTGCCAGGGGTTAGGGGAGCGCACGGAGGGAAGATGCCACACACTGTCCCTTATTGTCCCTGAGGAATGAGAGCAAAGGACAGCACCTCCTGCCTCTGGGAGACCACCGAGGTAGCGCTGCATGCCCTGAGAAGCCGAGCTGGGAATGCTGAGCCGCTTCCCACCGGGGTTGGGCAGGGCCACCCTCAGTACTGGAAATATGCTGGGGATAGCACCCAAAGGTGCTGCTCCTGCCCGGCTGCCTCCTCTGCTGCCCCTGAGCCAGAACGCCTCTGGGAGAACGAGAAACGCCTCATCTCCCTCGGCACGGCGGTCCTGGGGACCTGTTGTCGGCCCCGGAGACCTGTCGGTGGCCTCCATCCAAGCGCATCCGCAGCAGGGAGCGGGCGCCCGGACCCGCCGGCCGTTTTCATGGCCGTGCCGTGCCGGACCGTGCCATGCTCACTCACTTGGACAGGCTGAGCTTCCCTGCGGCCAAGTGGCTCTGCACCGTATGCCAGCGGCCCCTTGCCGCCTTTCCCGCTCCGGGCTCGCTGTGGGCGGACACGCTGCTCCTCATTCCATCCTCGCCGAGCCGCTGCTTGTCCCCGGGCCGGCCGTCGCGGTCCCCGGACAGCCCGGCGGCGGCCGACGCCGTCAGCTTGGCCCCTGATAACAGAGAGCCACTGGGCCGGGCCGGCGGTCGGACCCCCCCAGACAGACACGAAGGGAGCCGGACGGACACATGGATGGACGTGGGAAACGTGGGGAGCCGTCGGGGAATGAGGGGAGGGCGACAGAGCCGGAGGGGCAGACGGACAAGAGACGGACAGACAGACAGAGAGAGAGAGAGACATCAGCACTGCAAAAAGAAGGGTTCCTGGCCGCGGGGTGCGCGGGGGCCTCGGCAAAACATCCAAGAGAAAGGGTGGAGGAGGGAGAGGGATTGGGAAAGGGGGTCCCGCTCGCCGGCAGCCCAGCCCCGGAGGGACCCGTTCCCGCGCCGAGGGGGTGCCCCCAACGCGCAACCCCGTCCTGGAAGGAGATCCCGGCCGGCCCCGGGAATGCGGGAAGGACGGGTTGCTCGTCTCCATGGGACGGCCCATGGGGTGGCGTGCGAGGAGCCCGGGAGTAGGAGAAGGAGGAGGAGGAGGGAAAGGAGGAGGAAGAGGAGGAGGAGGAAGGCCAGTGGGTGCTGCCCATATACTCACTACACGGAGCAAACCCGGTAAGGAGAGACTCACTTGAGGGAAAGGCGCGGATCACCGTATGGAGCATAAGGAGAAATGTTTAGGATAAACTCCTTGGGAGGGTAGGAGCTCCATTTCTGCTGCACTGTGTTGTCATTGTTATTCCAAAAGTCTCTGTCTAGATCACTACAGCGGCCGGATTCCAGGGGAGAAAGAAAAGGGAAATACAAGAGAGAAAAGCTGAAGTCCTGTGAGAGGGAAGGAAAAACAGCCCTCTGCCCCCGGAGTGCCAGGATCCTGCGGAGAGAGACGGGGAGCCCACCCCTTGGACACCCATNGATGAAAAGAGCTGTGGAGAGACAGGAAGGGGTGGCTCTGCTGGCTGGGAAGGAAAGAAAGATGTGGGAGGCTAGGGTGGTGTCGGCACGGCGTTCCCAAGTGTGCGTCCGTGCGCCCTCAGCATGTGTGTCCATGTGTCCTTGCCTGCTCAGCAGCTGGCTCCTGGAAGCACTTGGTTAACTATGATACTGCTGCATGTTGGAGACCCTTCTGGATCCCTTTCCCTGCAGATCCCTTCCTGCAGAACCGGCCTGCTGCCGGCACAGAACCTGGACCTTCGGGCTCTGGGAAGCCACCAGAGTTGCATGCCAGGGGCTGGGGGGCCCAGCAGCTCCTCGCTGGCACTGGGAGACTGGAAAAGTCCCCAGTGCCCACCTGCAGCTCCGTGTTGATCCCAGCTATGGAATATGCTGGAGTTTGGGAAAGCTGCCTGTGCCATGGCATTGGAGGGGATGCACCTTCCCCTCCATTCCCAGCTCATTCCAGTTGGCTGGGAGCAGCCGGCCAGGTCCCCGAGGTACCCCTGCACCCCAGTAACACCCAGGCCAGCCATGTGAAGAGGTTTTCCATAAGCTTATTCCAGGCAGGAACTGTTTCCCTCCTGACAGTCCAGCTGCCTCCTCCCTGGAGGCCTGTGGAGGGTGTGGAGAGGCAGCACTGGATCTGGGATGCCCAGGAGAACTCCCTCAGCTTCCAGCCTCCACTTCGCTCCCTACCCAGTGCCGTGGGATGCTCCAGCTCCGCTCTCCTTCCTCCATGGAATGCCCGTGGGATGCAGAGCCATGCCAGCCCCACCGGGCAGGGTTCAGAATTCACACATGCAGGCCTGGAGCATCCCTGAGGACACCCATGCCAAGGTCCCTGTGATTCCATCATTCCCACGACTTAATGGGATACACATGGATGCTGGAGACACCCACCAGCTCTCCCAGCCTCCCGGAGCCCCTCTCCCACTGGGAGAAGGGAAGGCCACCTCTGTCCTTCCTCTCCCCTCCCCCCCTCCTCCGGCACCTACTTGATGGTTTTCTTTTCGCTGCGGCCTCGGTTAGAATCCGGAGTTCCCACAGTCTCCAGGGAAGTCTTGTAACGCTTTCCCTGTGGAAAAGAGAGGAAAGAGGGGTCAGGGGATGGCCGAGGATCCCGAGAATATCCCGGTGGAGGATGGGACCTGCCAACAGTTAGAGAGCTTGACCTGGATTTTGCCCTTTCCCTTATGGTCTCCAGGCTCCATCCCACCTGTCTAGGCAGCAAAATTCCCACAGGCTCCATCCCTTGGTCCTTGGGGTCTCATGCCCTGAGTCACCCCAAGGACGGCACGGCCACTGCCGCCAGCATCCCATTCTGTGGCCTCACTGGGAAGGACCGGATAATTTTAGGCCTAATTGGGCCTGAATTAATTGAGTTCACCTTTCCCAGTGTCAGGGAAATGCTGCCATAGGATAATGAAGCTGGAGCTGGCTCCAAACTGGGGCTGGTAATCAGGGCACTCTGGCAGGTTCCAAGCACTGCTCCGAGCCAGGAGCCAATTAATGCCAATTATCCAACAATTGGGAGTGAGGATGCTCCATGCAAATGCCAGGAGGATGAGGTGGGATGGGAGCAGCCGCCACAGCAGGATGGGGTGGAGAACCAGCCCTTCCATCCCACTGGTCCTGGATCTCTGGAGCCAGGCCTGCACGCAGCCTGCCCATGGAATGGGAATGTTTCTCCTTTCTCCTTTTTCCCAGCCTCTTCATATCCACATGGAGAGCTATCTCCTTGGCTTGCTGGGTCACCTGGACCCTCAGCACAGTGTTCATGGGCAGCCATAGGCTAATCCTGCCAGGAGCTGCAGGGATGTTGGAACTTGGATGTCCATGGAATCCTGGGCTAATCCTGCTGGAAGCTGCAGGGGAACACCTGGATCTCCTTGGATTCTCAAGGGCTAATCCTGCCAGGAGACACAGGAGTACCTGACCTCCTTGGACGCTCAAAGGCCATCCCCGAGGGAATCATCTCCCAACCCTGCTCTCATCCATGTCCCCAGCTGCAGCGGCTCAGGGCTCGTGAGGACATGGCAGTGGTGGCCACGTGGGCACGGCCCAGGGCCATCCCGCCGGGCTTAGCTGTCACTGTCACACAGCCGCTCCAGCTTCGGGCGCTGTCGAGGCCTTCCCGGCCAATTTACACTTGTTTGTTCCTCTGCCATATCCAGACTCCTCCTTTCCAGTGTTTTTTCCTCTGCCAGCTTTCTCTCCCCATCCCCTGGGTGGCACTTGGAAGGGTCCTTCCCACCCATCCGTATGGCAATGAGGCAGAGGGAGGGCAGTGGGTGGGAAAGACCCTTCCAAGTGCCACCCACTGCCCTCCCTCTGCCTCATTGCCATACGGATCCCCTCTCCCATTCCCAAGGGAATGCTGCCTTCCCATGGCTCGGGGTGGGCACCTCCCTCGCGGGAAGCACCACAGCCATTGCAGCACTTAACCCAGATTCGATTCCGATGGCAAAAGAAACGTGGCCAAGCATGTCCTGCTCCCAGGAGAAGGAGGAGCAGGAGGAGGAGGAGGAGGAGGAAGGATGTGGGGCGGGAGAGAGTGCTGTCCCAAGCCCCCAGTGGGAACTGGGGAGGGAAGGATGCACAGTGGGCGCAGGGATGGCTCACGGCACCCGGCGCTGCCAGGGATGGGCTGGCCGCCTTCCCATGGGGCTTTTCCAGGCAGAAGTGTACCCAGCAGAACAGGGGCCAGCTCATTCCAGCTCGTCACCAATATATATCCATATATTTGGAAACTTCCCTTTGTGCCACACAAACAGTTTTGCCCAAACATTTCATTAGCACATCCGGAAAAGCCCAAATAAAAGCTGCAGCCGGCAGCTCCAGGAAACTGCCTCTGCCTAGCTGCTGCCCTGGAATTGTCTCCTGCCTGGCGGCACAGGGGGCATACCAGGATGCCGGGAAGGCAAGAGGGAAGCTGGACACTCACCATTTTCCGCTGGCACCACTGGCAGATCCCGCAGAGGACGATGGTAACACTAAGGCTGACGGTGATGATGGCTGAGACCAGGAGGACGTCACGGGAGGGGGTCCCTGGGAGGAGCAGAGCACAGAGGAGGGGTCAGACCTGAATCCCTAGATGTTCCTGGTGTGCGTAGGGGTACAGAGAGGGAAAACCCAGGGAACGTGGTCCAAGAGGCTCCATTGTGCAGTGTCCCATCAGGGTGGCCATCTCCATGGCTTCTCAGCTTCCAGTGGGGTGTGTCCTGGGGGAAATCCAGTCCCAAGTGCTTCCCGGGCACTCAGGTTGGAGCTTTAATCCTTGCTGGCATCCTGAGAGTGCTGTCATGCCCGGTAAAGGCCGCAGCTACTGCTTTGTGAGTCAATCTCACACGGATTCACCTCACACTGTAGGGCAGACCTGCTCCTCCCCAGCCTGGCTATGGGGGCAACCTTGGGGACCCCAAAAGTGTGGGGAGGACCCATCAGCCTCATCCAGCACTCCCACTCATGTCCATACTCCCAGCAGGTGGAATGAGATGAGAATACAGCCCCAAGGTGTCTTGGAGGGGTCCAATGGGACCCCAAACCAGCTCAGCTTTGTCTCCAGGCAAGACCCCCACCACAGCATCCCTGTGGATGCTCCACATCCCGCTGTGCTCGCTGGGATGGGATTGTCCCTGGTGGGAGCCTCAGGAACCAGCGGGAGGTGGTGAGGCTGGAGCAGCGTCAGGAGTGGTGCTGCAGTATAAATATTAAACAATAAATGTTAATAATTAATTTGCTCACAGACCTTGTTATTGTAACGAAATTTCCAGGCAGCTCCGAGGCCGGGGTGAGTCAGAGTGGACCAGGAGGGGGGATCAGGGCTCTGGAATCGCCCCTGGCATGTGCTGAGGCACTCACAGCTCCCACATCCCCTTTGGAATCAGATGAGGAAAGGGGATGGTGACCGTGAAAGTGAGATTTATAAAAATTCTTTAAGGAGAAGATGAGGGTGGGATGAGGTGGGGGTGGTTTTGAGGATAGGTCCCCCCTACAGCGCCCATGCTCCCTCCATCCAAAGGCAGCTGCTCCATTGCTCCCGGATCACGAGGAGCCTGTGTATAAAACTCATATAGCAACTGTTGCCTAGGAGGGAATTTGGGACCAGCCCTTAATTTCCAGCATTTATAAACCCCGGCTGGATAAGCTGCTGGGGGTATGGGAAGCAGCCGTCACGGCCGGACAGCGCCGGGCACCTCTCCTTGAGTGGGACCTCAGCCAGTTCAAGTGGCACCTGGGCTTACTGGGCAGGCTGGGAATTGGGATGAGCCCTCCTTGTCCCCCTTCTTGGTGCTCCCTGCTCCAGTTTTGGGAACACTGTGACCCCTCCGGCTTAGCCCGGAACTCCAACCCATCCTTCGGTCCTTGCGGTGTCAAATTCATCCTCAAATTAATCTGGAGAGAGGGAATCGAATGAGAAGGCGAGGGAAGGAGTGGGCACTACAGAATTCTGCCAGTGGCAGGAGAGGGACATCGGTGAGCGCCGGTTCCCGGGGCCAAATTCGCCGTGCCCTCAGACCTGGTGTCACCCCATGATCCTGATGGATTCACCAGCAGGATCCTGCCTGGGGGGCTTCGGGAGTGTTCCTGTGCGTGGGGTGGGTCCGGCCCTCTCCGATGGGATCACACCGTGTCTCCAGGGTGGGGAGAGCCATTCCGGCCTTCGGGCAGCGTCGCCCTCAGCACGACTTAAATGACTCGTTTTCCAGACAATTAGCACTCGGTTAATTAAAGACTCGGAGCGGCTCGGAGTTCCTGGCTCGTCCCCAACCCTGGGGCGTGGTATGGGGTCCTCGTGCCGGTTGGGATGCGCGGCATGGGATGCCCTAGGGCGGATGGATCCAGGGGGACGCGAGGAGCTGCGTGGCACCAAGACACAGCCCCGGGAGCGGGTGACAAGGTGAAAACGCGACGCTTGTTTATGCCGCCGCTGGCCCTCCTTCCCCGCTGCTCTCCATAAATCTCCGCGGCTGCCAACGCGAACCCAGGCGGGAGCGTGGAGACGGCTGGGTGGGACTTTAGGGTCCACGGCCCTGAGGTCCCTGCGGCCATGTCCCAAATCCCGCCGGGTCCTTCGTTGGTCCTGCCTCATCCCAAGGGCACAGAGAGGGCGGGACCATGAGGCGGAGACTCCAAATCCCTCCTCGGAGGGATCGAGGTCCCAATCCCGTCCCACGTGCTGGGAGAGCAGGGGATGCTGCAGCGGCTGGGAAGGGGGTGGAACATCCCTGCGGCTCTTTCATCAGGATTCAGTGCCACTTGATGGGATATAATTCCACTTTTCCAGGCCGTTATTGATGAGGGGATTACCTGCCTCCTTAGAGCCACAGCTCTCCAGCGTGGGATTTGTGTGGTGCTGCACGAGCATGAGCCAGGGAAGAGGGTCCTTGTTCCAGGGGAAGAGGGCTCTGGATGCAGGCAGAAGATCCTCGTGACAGGGGAGAGGGTCCCTGTGCCAGTGGAGACAGTTCTGGGTTCAGGGGAAGGGTCTCCAGGGGAAGGGTCTCCATGGCAGGCCTCGGAACCCCCACATCCTTCAGAGTGCCCACCTTGGAGTGGGAGATGGGGAATGTTTGGGAGACAGGGACGCGGTCATGTGCCTATCCTCCTTTATCCGCTGCTCCTGCGGGTTCGGGATTAGCTGCCTCAGGAGCACGAGCGAGTTCTGGCCCTTGTAGATGTGAGGAAACACTTCAAACCCGACCTCGGCACAAGGAGATGCGTGGAGACCCAAGAGAGATTAGTCGTCCCCAGCGGTGTGTGAGCTGGAAATCCAGCAAGATATTCCCGAAGGAGGGAAGAGCTGCCAATGCCGACAGATCCGACACGCAGCTCAGCTCCGGTGTGTGCAGGAATGGTGGATGTGGGAGCTGTGGCACAGCCCTTTCCAGCGACAAGCAGAAGTATCCCTGTGCATACTGGTGGCCTGGGGCATTTCAGTGATCCTGTGTATCTTGGTGGCCTTGGGCATCTTGGTGGTCCTGTGCATCCCAGTGTCCCTGTGCACTCAGGCAGCCGTAGACACCTTGGTGGCTTTGTGATGCTGGTGGCCCTGTGCACACAGCTCCAGGACAGGCATCACTTGAGCTGCTCAGGGGCAGCTCCACCTGTTTCTCCCCCAAATCCCTGTTTCCCTGTGACCATCTCAGGATTCAGACGCATCCAATGGCTCCACCATCACCTCCAGCCAAAGGCTACGGCCCTGGAGCAATGCTGGGAGGGCAAAGCCCCTGCAAGGGGCATCCAGGGATGGTTCCAGCTCCTCTCCCAAGCAACAGCTCCTGCACAGGATGGAGAGGCTGGAATCTCTATGGGGTTCCAGAGGCTTTGGATGAGCAAAGGCTTTGGAACAAGCCTCATAACTGTGGCACCATGGCTGGAACCGACCTCTCTACAGGTGTCCCAGTGAGAATGGCCCTGTCCAGGCTCTCAGGGCTGTATTTTTGGATCCAGACCCTGATATTCCCAGCTTTTGTGGACATGACGTCTCCCTGGCAGCTGCTCAGTACCACAGCCTCATCTCCTGGAGCATCCTCCCACTTACCCTGTTCCAGCAGCAAGATCCATGGATGCCAAGTACCCTGGGGGGGGGAGGGAAATCAAAGCTCTGGGGAGCCCCCCCCCAGGCCAAGCTCCTGCTGAGCTCCCTGGAAGTGGTGATCAAAGCCGACATCCACAGCTCCACATGGAAAAACGGCTCCATGTGCCAAATCACCAAACCGGCAGCGGAAATGCATGCATTCCTGGGAAAAGGGCAGCAGGAGAAGGTGCCAAACCCGTGTACTCTCGTCGTGAGCCGCAGAGCCAGGGCGGGGCGTGACGCTGAGCCTGGATGGAGATGGCGGTGCCGGAGAGGAGCTGCGGGATGGGAAGGGATAGGGCAGGAATGTGGCGTTGGAGCAGCCCCTCGTGCTGCCAGGATGAGGGCCACACAGCGCCGAGCAAGGTGGCCATGTTATCATGCCGGGGCTTCCCAGATGCTGCCTGCCTGGCGCCAGGCCATTAGTTCCTCCTCTTCTCATCCTCCCACTCATTTGCTCGATATTTCCCAAACCTCTTATTTTTAGGATGCAGCTGAAAAGCTGTGAATTTGCGGCTTTTGCTCCTGTGCAGGGTCTCGGGCGCAGGGTGGGGCGGAGGGGGGCAGGACCCCAGCAGGCACAGCAGGAACATGGAATCCAAGCCCTTGGCATAGGGAGAGGGAGAAGGGATGGGCACAGAGGAGGACGAGGTTTGCTGGTATCTCTGGTAACAACCCAGTGGGCATTTTGGAAATGCTATGAACCAGGCTTGGTCTGGGCCAGGTGGGTCCAGCGGTTCCACCTGCCCATATGCTCCCAGGGGCTCTGTAGAGGTGAGGGATCATTGGAAGCCCCACGGCCATCCCGCTGCCCAGCAGAATCCTGGGATGAGCCTCAGGGGAGAGGAGTGGTGCCACAGCTCTGCGTGCTCTGGGCGAGAACTGATGTCTGCTCTCCATCTCTCTGTCTGTCCGTGTGTCCCCCTCTCCAACACATCCATCAATCTCTTTGTCCGTCCATCCATCCATCCATCCATCCATCCATCCATCCATCCATCCATCCATCCATCCATCCATCCATCCATCCATCCATCCATCCATCCATCCATCCATCCATCCATCCATCCATCCATCCATCCATCCATCCATCCATCCATCCATCCATCCCTCGTACACATCTGCCTCTCCATCCAGCCATCTGTCCATCCCCTGGAACTGCCAATCCAGGTGGCTCTGCCTCCCTCAAGCTGAGCTGCCAGTCCTGGGGGGCTTCGGGTGGCAGAGCCCATCAACACTGGTCCCACCATAGGAGGCTGGGGAAGGTGGACACAATCCCAAAACAGTGCACAGCTCCAGACAGATACTCCCAGGCATCCCCTATCCTCACCAGCTGCCATGCATGGATGTGTCTCTCCTGTGTCCCTACAGTCCTGATGCCATCCGTCCCTGCTCCATGGCCACAGCAAGCAGGAGCTGGGGATGGAGGGAGAATTTGGCAAGGGAAGGCGCTCCTTCCCTGGTGCCGGGCTATTTTTGGCTGAGGATTTCCGGAGAGCCGTGTGGTTTCTCTGCCTCCTGGTCCCCACCGCATCTCTCTTCCTGAGAAGCACCCAGAACCCCAGAGCCCACTCTGCTCCCGTGGTTTGCACCCATCCCCATCCCCATTCCAACCCCTGCTCCCAAGAGGACGCCGCTCATCCCCCAGCCAGGCTGGTGCTCCATGTCATCTGTGCTCCAAAATGAGCCTTTGGGCATCAATCGTCATCCTGGAGTCACCCCAGCCCCCCTTCCCTTGGCGTAGAATCCTCTCCTGGCTCTGGCAGCGGGCACAGAGGAGCAGGCTGGGCTCTCATCCCGAGTGGCACTGCCAGCTCTAGCGCCGTCGCCACTTAGCCTCTCGCCCCAGGGCTCTCCATCATTCCCGAGCCCTTCGGGTGACAGCAGGAGAGAGGGAAGGCAGAGAGCCGGCGGCTCCCAGGGAACAGGGGTGGGCAGGCTTCATGCAGTCCATCCCAGCTCCACAAGCCCCCTGCTTGCTTCCTCAGCTCCCTGCTTCCTCCTGGGCAGTGCCCCCCGGGATCCACGTGTTATGATATCAAGGCCACCGTGGGGACAGGATTCCCGCAGGGAGTTCAAAGATGGGGGATGCTCACGGTCGGCCACAGTCCTCAGATCCGGGGGCTGGCGATGCCAGGAGAGGAAGAGGAGACGTGGCGGGGAGCACATGGAAAGATGGAGAAACACAGCTTGGAGGGAGGAGGCAGAGGAGGTGAATGAAGGGCCGAGGAAGGCTCCAGAGGGAGTATTGGGGACTGAAGTGTGGGAAGGTGCCTGGGGCGGGATTGGATGGTGGAAATCCTCCAGCAGAGCCAGATCCCGCGGCTGCATCCTCCAGGAACACACAGGCAGGGTCATCCATGGGGCAGCAGGGACAGGACCCATCGGCCCCTCGCAGCCACAAGTGTCCCACAGCCGCTCCACAGGGGAAGAGCCGATCACCCCTCCTTCCTTGGATTCGCGAAGCCCCCCAGGGTGCACCCCTCGGGCTTGCCCCCTCGGTGAGCCGGGAGCGGGGCTGCTGTGCTGGGCTGTCCCTCCGCCGCCGCGCCGGCTCCGTCCCCGCCGGCGCGACCGCTTCCCTTCAAACCTCATTAACTCCCCCCAAGGTGACCCTCTCCCTCCTGCAGCCAGGCCTGGGAACACCAGGAGGGGACAGGGCGCTGGGGGGGCACTCGGAGATGGCAGGCGGGCGCGGAGCATCTCGTGCCATAGCCACTCTGGCACCCGCAGGGATGGGGTATGCTCCGCTTGGCACATCCCAACCCGCCGCCCTCCACGGCCAGGCTGGCCCCATACACGTCCCCCAGGCCCCCAGTCACAGACAGGGGAGTCCGGCCCCCTGCTCGACGCTGGGGCTCTGCCCACCCTCCCCGCGCTCCAGCGGCTCTCCGGGAGCCGTTCCCTTGCCGATCCATCCATAATGGATATTGTAGCTGAGCCCCCAGGGGCCGGGGGGTGGCAGTGATATTATCTGCATCTGTCTTCATTCCCCGTTTCCACCCCCCCATCCCCCAGCCCCCCCCTTCCTCGGCGGGCGGAAAAGCCGCGAGATCAGGCGGTGGAAAAGCCGCCTCCAGCTCCTCTCCTGCTCCTTTGGAGTCAGGGGGGATCAACAAGACCTCCCTGCCAGACCACCCGCCCGGAGGGGAGCTCCCCAGTCCTTGTCCTTGCTGTGCCCCAGCCGTGCTCAGGGGTGTCCTGGGACACGTCAGTTTGGGCGTGGGGAGGCTGAAAGGGTTGGAATTCGTGGCGACTGCTGGGAGCAAGGAATCCCCACCCTGGGGCGCTCAGCATCCGTGTGGACCCCCCCATTGTCACGAAAAATGGGATGGAGCCGCCGTGGGGGACAAAGGGCCAGGATGAGGCCGCGGGGGATGCTCCGAGACGCCGGCAGGAACATCCCTCGGGCTGGAGCTGAGGGGCTGGCAGGGAGAGGGACCCAAGAGCCGCTCAGGATGGGGGCCCGGGGGGAGTCTGGAGCTCCCGCTCCGTGTCGGCGCCGCGCGGGACGCAAGGCTGCAGCAGGTGCCTGGCTCCCGGGGAGGCCCGTGCGCTGCCATCCCTGCGCTCTTTGTCTGCCTTCCAGCCCGTCACGCTCCCTCATAGAGCTCCCGGCCCCTCCGCCAGCCCCCGCATCGCTCCTCGCGGTGTTCTGGCTCCTTTGGAAGCCCGGCTTTTCTCCTAAGCCCAGGGAGCTGCTCCCACGGCCTCGCCAGCACCAGAGCGCTCCATCGCCCGCTCCGAGGCGGTGCGGGGGGAAAAGAGGCAGCTGCTGCCTGGTTATTGATTCACCACCTCCAGCCGCCGCGCAGCTCTGCTCGGAACGCTTCCAGCCGGGCAAGATGGGGACGTGGGGAGCAGGGGCCCCCGGCACCTGCTCGCTGCGCTAAGATGGAGCTTTGGGGATGCGAACGTCGGCCCGAGGGGGACAGCTGGTGCCAGTAGCGGGGACAGGGATGGCGCAGGCTGTCTGGCAGGGCGAAGGGACCTGTCCGATGTTCCCAAAGCAAGGAGGACGTTGTCCCTGTGGCACAGAGGGCACCTTTACGGGCTGCTCTAAGCTGTGCTTCGCGCTCAGACGCGGCTCTCCTGACACATCATTTGGTGGTTCCCCAGCAGCACAGCCCCCTGCGGCTCCCCAGAAAAGTCTCTAGCTGGCGGGAGCCGCTTTGACAAGTGCCTCAGCTTGATCCCGATGCTTAACACCCCTTGCCAGCCAAGAGCAGACTCCCTCGGGTGTCTCCGACCCCAGAACCAGACAGCCCCAGCAGCACCTCTGGGCTCCACGTTACGCCTCCCTCCCCCGGTCTCTCTTTCCCTGGGCAGCAAAGTTTCCCGAATTTCCCCATACGACATCTTCTGCCCCCATGAAATGCAGCCAGTGCTGGGGGCCGCAGCCACTCTCCCTACACGGTGACACGGAGCAGGGGACGAGGAGGCCTTAGCTGGTGCCACCTGGGGCAGGGTTTTGCGGAGACAACAGGCACTGCTTCACCCCGAGATGCGGCTTGGTTGGCTCTTCCCAAATCCTGCGGGGGTGTGAACTGCCAGCACCCCCTCAGCCTCTATCGGGGTGGGGGACAGACCCAGCACTCCGTCAGCACCACGTCTGGAAAATTCGGGAAAGGGATGAACATCCAGGGAAGCAGGCAGTGCCAGGATGCTGGCACAGGTGTGTGCAGCCTCAGCCCTCCACTGCTCCAGGCGCCACGGCACAGCCGCCGCCAGTGACGTGGGAAAACTCCCACGTGACGGGAGCCCCAGCAGCCGGAGAGCATGGGGTTTGGGAAGCGGGGAGAGGGGGTCTGTTCCCCCAAATCCTGTAGCTCGAGCTCTGCCTTGGGAGCTTCCAGCCTGCCAAGCAGCGCTGGCGATGGCACAAGCAGTCATCGGTGGCCAACTGGCTGCCGACAGGGACATCTGGCAGGGACAAGGGGGACAAACTGGGGGCAGGTGCAAAGTTTGGAGGGGGAATAACGCAGGAGCAAATCTTGGGCGCCGGGAGGGAAAGTGCAGCCCTGCCGCGCTGCTCCCGGCGGGGACAGGCTGGCGTTCCCCCTCTGCCACCCATCCGCCGAGTGACCTTGGGCCAAGCAGTGCCATGCCACGCTCCAAGCATCCCTGCAGGGTAGCGGTGGCACGGGATGGAGCCGCTCCTGATGGGAGCGCTCAGCCTGAGGGCAGGCGGAAAGTTCCCCTCGAAGGCAGCTCGGCCGGAGCTGCCAACTCCCAGACAGCGGCGATGCCGTCACCTGCCGTGGGTGACAGCGCGTGGCAGTGCCCGGCGCTCCCCAGCCTGCCAGATCCCGCAGGCCTGGCACCTGCAGCTCTCCCCGTCGGCGCCCGCTGTCCCCGCGTCCCCGCCGGCACGTCCCCAGGCCACCGCAGGACACGCTGTCCTTCTGCCCGCTCCCCGGGCCCCGAGACACTGCCAGGACAGCTGCCAGGCCCCGCTGATCCGCATCGCTCCGGCTGCATCCCTGTGTCTCCGCACCGGCTCGGGCACCCCTAAAACGTTCCCGCCAGCATCCCAGATTCTTTGGTGCGGGGCCGACTGCTGCCTTCCGAGCATGAGCTCAGCAAATCCGCTCCGGAGGAAGCCCCTTCCCCAGCCGCCCACCCCCGCGTGCCCCGGTGTCATTCCGGAGGTGCAGCAGGACGGGGCTGGGGGACGCCCAGAAGGACGGAGGGGGCGGGAGGTGAAGAGCAAGGATATGCTGACCGCTGGATGCTGGTCTGGATGCCGAGATTTGGGGCTCTCACGGCGGTCTGGTGGTTTGCTGGGGGTTTGGAGAGCGGGATGCTGTCCCTGGGGCTTGGGGTGGTTCGGGGGATATACGGGGCTCCAGCAGCTCCACAGGGTGAGGAGAGGGGAGATG
>VZRX01013302.1:88893-134843 GCA_013398075.1 Notiomystis cincta | reverse complement strand
CAGTGACGCCCCCACGGGCCCGCACCGGCGGCGCCGGTAGCGCGGCACAGGACCGCGGTCCCCCGCTGATCAACGCGCCGCACCTGCGTGGGGAAGGGGACACGCGTGGCACGGGGCAGGGACAGGCGGGCCGGCACAAGGGTGGCACAGAGGGCCGCCACCCACCCGTATTCTTATTGTGGCATTCCCTGGGAAGGCAGAGCCGGCCCCGGATGCCCGCGCACACGCGTGGGGCAGTGCGTGGGACCATTCTCGGCCCCCGCAGGCTCCGTGTGCCGCGCTCCGCCGGAATCCACGCCGTGTTTTGGCGGAGCGGAGCCGGGGCGCGGCGGGCGCTGCCGGGGCACTGCGGGCGCTGCAGGCGCCGGAGAACACGGAGTGGATTTCACGGAGCTCGCTCCCGTTATGCCTCTCGCCAAAGGCAATTCCTGGCGAATTCCTGCCGCCAACCGTGTTCTACGGATGCTAGCCTGCGGGTCCCTGGGGTGCAAGGGAGCGCGGTCAAAGAGGAGACCCTGCTGATGCAGGGTGTACCCATGGATGGAGGCAACAGTAGGGGGAAAGATGGTGGAGACAGGGGGTTTTCCCCTGGAATTGGGAACTATGCCGACTCCCACTTTCTCCTGGGGTGAGAGTATCAGAGAACCATCCCGGGATGGGGCAATGGGGCTGGGACACTCCTGGCTGGTCCAGAACTAGGGGAATCTCCAGAGGCAGATCCTGGCCCGGCCTTGTGGAATGGAACACGGATCAGAGGACCTTTAAAGGTCCCTTCCAACCCAAACCTTTGGGAATCAGCTGGAATCTCTCTGGAGTTGTAGTGGGCCAGGAAAAGGTGGGAAACCACTGCTGCCATGGTTTGGAAGCTCTTTGGGGGTCTAAAATGGTACTTTCCTTGCTCCTAGGCTGGGTTTGGAGCAGGGAACAAAGCAGGAAATATCTCGTTGTAAAAACCCTGAACTGGCAGGCATTGGTTTGAGGGATGGGGCTGAACTGGGGGCAACAGCGATTCCCCCATGGAATTCCCTGGCCGGAGAATAAGGGATAGGGGATGGGGGATCTGGTCTCTTGTGCCTGACTCACACCAGGGTCTCCATGCCAGTGGCCCTCCTCTGGGGATGGGCGCTTCTTCCAGCCCCCTGGTGCTGGGCCAGCCACATCCCACTTTGGAAAGCCAGCAGGGAGCCACGTGCCAGGCAAACTCCAGCTCTTACACCCTGGCAAAGCTCTTCCAGTGAGGGGGAGCGGCGCCAGCCTGCTGTCAAGCCTTCCTGGCATTCCAGATGGGCTGGGAAAAAGGCACCTCTGCCCCTCTGTGCTCCGGGGTTGGCGGAGCATCCTCCCGTGGCCACAGAGCTTTATTTTGATTTTGGAGCGATTTCTGCCCCTTTCATGGGAATCTTCTCATGGAGCCCTTGGCAGTGGCCCTGGCTTTCACTCCGCTCCTCTCCGCTCGCTTCCCACACACTCCAGCGAGCTCTGAAATCCCCATCCCCGCAAGCATAGACAGCCTGGTAACCTCCCATTCCCACTCAGCCACTCCCGTCGTCACTTCCAGCAGGACCAAGTGGGTAGAGAACGCTGCTGAGTCACGGGCCCAGTGCCTCGGTGAGGGCCACGCGTGAGCCTCTGACGCCTGCCACGCCCTGGCACCTGCCCGGGAGACTTTTCCTGCCTCTTGGGCCAGTGTGGAAGGAGAAAGTTGGCCCAAAATAGCGCCCTGTAAAATCCTTGGTGCCCTGAGTCAACCTGAGTTGCTGCCATCCGAAATTCCTGGGTTCCCCTAAGCTCTGGGTGTCCAAGCTGCTGCCATTCCAAATTCTAGGTGCCCCAAATCCTTGGGCAACTGGACACCTGCGTTCCCAAATCCCTGGATATCTGACCTCCTACTGTCCTAAAGCCCTGATGCCTGAAGCCCCTACCATTCAAAATCCCGGGACACCCCAAATCCTAGCCCAGCGTGTCCCTACTGGGCAGGAAGATGCTCCCACGTCTCCCAGGTGTCTCCCAAGTGCCCGCTCAGGACTCCCTGGAAAAGGCACATTCTGCTGCTTCGCTGTTCTGGAAGGAGTCATTCTGCTCCTTTCTCCTCATTTTCCCTCTTTTTGAGGGGAGAAAATGTGTATTTCCTCTTCTCCCTCCCCGCTCAACGGGGAGAACCTTTCCCTTTGTATTTATTACCCCTCGCCGGAGCTGTTTATCCAAATTAATCTCCAGGCCGAGTCCAAGCTGGGGGTAATTCCACAGAAAACAAGGAAATTTTCGGAGCCTAACAGGAGAAATTACAGGGGGTTAGGAAGCGAACTATTCCTCAAGTCGGACATGAGCGGGCGGTGACCGGGCGCTTGTCACAGCTAATAAAGACGTTAATGAGCCAGCAGCGGCACCCGGCTGCTGCTCCCATTGTTCCCATCGCTCCCTATTCCCTCTCCGCCGCTCCTGGCGCTGCGGAAGTAGGGCCGTGTTTGCCTTCTCTGTGCAAACACAGCGCGGGGCAGAACCGGTCCGGCTGCCGGGCGGAATCCGCTGAGCTGCTCCGGGGAGCTCCCGGGGCACATCCTGGGAGAGGCCCCTGGGGGGCACGGGGAGGCGAGCGGCGGAGATTAGCTCCGGGGAATGCTCATCCTCCTGTGTGTTATTCCATGAGTGGATAAAGGATGGACAAGCTCGCTGGCCCGTGGATGAGCAGCACAGTGGATCCGCGGGCTGTGGATCCGCAGGGACGGCTGGAAGCCCACCCATGGGGCCAGGGGGAAGCGAGGAATGCAGCAGAACCGCAACCAGGCCTCCCCCACTGAATGGGAATAATCATCCCGGAGGCGACCGAGTATCCTCTGGATATTTTAATTACAGAGGGAGCATCCGTCGTGCGGCACAGCCTCTCGGCGCCGCATTTGCCAGCGGTTCCAAGGTATACTCCAGCCATGGCCGGCGTGTTTGTCCTCGGCACATCCTCCCTGTTTGCACTGCATGGCTCTAATCTTGTGGAGCTGCTGGAGTTTTCCGTGTCCGTGCCACGACAGCGTGTTCCTGGGTGGAGCCAAGGTGTGATGGATCCCAAAAAAGGCATACTGGGAATTTTAGGGTCTTCCAGTTAGAGCCTGAAGCCACCAGGGATCTGAGTGGAGAGCTTGAGATGCTCTAGCACAGAGCTGGGAGATCACCCATCCAGCCCTGGTGCTGTGCTCTCCATCCAAGGAATTTATTCCTGCTTCTCTCTCAGGCAGAAAAATATTAAAAGAATGAAAGAATTGGAACCAGGAACATGGATTATAATTTTTGTGGAATGCTGGGGATGGAGAGATATGAGTCAAGGTGGGTGGCCATAGAGAATGTCACATATTCCCTGTCCTCCTGCCACCTCATCCCTACTCCACGGTGCCACATGGTCCAGTTTGAGGTGTTAATATACCTCAGCTTCCCAATGCTCCAGGATAATTTTGGCTGTAAATCCTTCTGGCTGAGCTTTCTGCAATCCCGGAGGCGACTGCCTTCTCAGTATTAAGGTGATGCCTGGCTCCACAGGAATGGCCTGGCTGTTGGAACAAGGAGGAAGGCTCTGGGCCCTCCAGCATCACCAGGGTGCCTGGAAAGCTCCGAGGAAAACCAGGAAAGGCAGCAGGTGGAGGCTAAAGGTTGCGGTGTGGACTTTGCCCCTGGGAGCAGCTGCTCGGCAGGTGAGATGAGGTCCGAGGCCACACCACAGGGCTTGGATCCTTCCTGCTGGCTCTGAGCCCACAGCAGCCGTGGGATGCAGGAGAACCTCGTATGGAACCAGGAGACTCTGCAGTGGGTTTGGGCTCGGGATGCATGGGTCCTGTCTTCCAAAATCCTGCAGAGACAGGAGGGTTTGTCCTTCCTGGCAGCTCAAAGCTGGGTCGTGCCGGGGTCCTTCTCCGCAGCCAATTTGGGATCAAGTTTCGATCGATGGAGTCACTCCAGCCTTGCTGCCCTGACTCAGCAGTGCCCGACTTCCAGAGTCCCTGCTGTGCCTTTGCATCTTGACTGGGAAGGCCAGAACCAGCCAGGAAGGGGTTCCAACTGATTAGTGCTCCCAGCACCTGGAATGCTGTCCCAGAGGAAGCTGGGAATGGTGACACAGGGTGTCTGGATGATCCCACTCTACATTCTGGGTGCTGCCAGTGGTGGAAGAGCCATGCTGGGATACCACCTGGGAGTGGTTCCCCCCCCCCCCTCCAAATCCTGTTGAATCCCATCCTCCCTCTCGCTGCTTTCCTAGCCGTTCAGCGCTGGCCTTGGATCATCTTTTTTTCATGAGCGCTGGCGATCGATGCCTGGGAAAGGCAGAGCTGGAAGAAGCTGCCCATGGACACTCTGGCCAGGGAGGGAAGAGCGCAGCCACTGGCCTTTCCCTGCCCATTCCAAAGTGCTCCGGTGCTGCCAACATGGAGCCAGGAGCTCTCAGCACATCTGAAACCACCGCTCTCTGCATCCTGATCTTGGATAATTTGTGGAGCACGGCTCCGTAATGAGTGGTGACCTCTATTAGCCAAGCTCTCTGACTCCTCAGGAGTTCCCAAAGTGCCTCTCTGGGTTTTTTTTTTGGAGGATGGAAAGGCCGAGTCACTGTACAATTAGGGATAAATTGTTCCTGCATTGGATGGATGGATGGATGGATGGATGGATGGATGGATGGATGGATGGATGGATGGATG
This sequence comes from Notiomystis cincta, assembly GCA_013398075.1. NCBI lineage: Eukaryota > Metazoa > Chordata > Aves > Passeriformes > Notiomystidae > Notiomystis > Notiomystis cincta. The sequence goes on along the minus strand of VZRX01013302.1, from coordinate 130,167 downwards.
GATGGATGGATGGATGGATGGATGGATGGATGGATGGATGGATGGATGGATGGATGGATGGATGGATGGATGGATGGATGGATGGATGGATGGATAATGAGCAATTTTGATTCCCATGGCTGTGAGGGCAGGGATGAGGTCATCAGGGTCAGGAAAAATTGGATAAAGATAGAAAATGAAGGGTCTGCCTGAAAATCAGACAAGAAAGGGCTGAAGAGAAACATTCCTGTGACACTCATTGCCTTGACCAGCATCTCCATGGATTTTTCCCACATTCTGGGAATCTTTGCACAGCCACCTCAGACTCACTGCCTCCCCAGACATGTTTTGGGATGAACTCTCCTTCCAAAGCCTTGGGAAAGGATTTTCCCTCTGAATGCAGAAGCAGGGTGGGCAGAAGTAGACTTGAGAAGGAAAAGCTCCGGAAAAGATCCCATCTGGAAACACCACCGTCCCAGGGTGATGCCAAGATACAGCCATTCCCAATCCTCATCCAGTGGGCACCGACACCTGGCACCTAGGAGAAAATCCTACAGAATCTCATCAGCTCCGGCTGGGCAGGGGGATAGTGTGAGCGCTGCTGGAATATCCCAAAAATATTGTCTGGCTGCACAAAGGACTCTGGGAAAGCCATGAATGTCCGGAATTCATGCCAAGCCAGAGGCGGAGGAGCGCGGGAAGGCAATGGCACGGGGGTGATGATCCATGGCCAGAGCTGCCACATCCGCTTGTTATCCAAACATCTCCGTCCTGCTGCAGGTGCTGGAGCAAAGTCCAGGACAGCCCCATGAACGCTGGAGCAGGTCTGTCTGGAAAAGCCTCCAGCACCTGCCTGTGATGGATGCATAAAGGCAGGATTGGAGGGGGAGGAGAAGCAGGGAGGAGGGAGGCTGATCTCATGCCAGCTGCAGGAAGAGCCAAGGTGGGAATCCACCTGACATCCCGTCCTGGAGATAAACAGCTGCTTGTGGAGGCACTTAATGGCTGAGAGGAGGGATTTAATGGCCAAGGATTGTTGGGAATAGCTTATGCCAAACCCCTGTAACAGCTCCTGTGTAATCAGGGACGGAGATGAGCCTTAAGGTTGCTTCCAACCCCAACCATTCTGGGATTCCAGAATTTTCAGCTGCTTGGGAAGGTGCCAGTTTCTCAGTACAAGCACCACAGCTGAATATCATGGAATCATGGAATGGTTTGGTTTGGAAAGGGCCTTAAAGCTCATCTCATTCTGGCCTCTGCCATGGGCGGGGACACCTTCCACTTGCTCCAAACCCAATCCTAGCTGACCTGGAACACTTCCAGGGATGGGGCAGCCACAGCTTCTCTGGGCAACCTGTGCCAGGGCCTCCCACAACCTCACAGGGCAAAGGAAACTTCATCCCATCTTCTTCACCAGGAAGATGGGACACAGCAATCCCAGTCCCATCTGATCCTTCCTCAACACCATCACCAGAGCCTCTGGCACCTGATTTTGTGGAATGGGAGGATTTATGTCCTGCAGTGGGAAAGGGGACACTGGAAAGGGCTCCTTGGCACAGGCTGGTTCTGCTCCATACCAATTCCCCAGTGCTCAGCCCTCATCTAAACACAGCAGCCATCCCAGGAATACTGTGTGTTGGATGGGGAGAGCTCCAGCTCTGGCTCTGGTTCTGTGCCAGCTGCTGACAGATGTTGGGACTATCAGCTCCCTGCACACTTCCAGCAGCCTGCGGCTCCAGAGTCATGCACTGCTGCTGGTCCCTTCCTGCTCCCACACTCCCTGAGGCTGGGAGCAGATGTCCGGCACCAGCCACCTCTGGCATGCTCCACAAATTCCCAGTTCGTGGCATGGAGAGCGCTAGATGGGCTTCCTGATGCTCCAAGCAGTGCGGGAAAGCAATTCCCACTGTGGCAGGGAGCATTGGGATGATGAACCCGCTCTTCTGCCCCCAGCCGTTATTCCCACATGGATATGGCACAGCAGGCTGTCTGAGTTCCCAAAAAGGATTTGGAAGGCAGTAGAATCCTGCCAGCGCTGCTGAGCACCTGCTGCCTTCCCTAGATGTGTGATCCTTGAGGGTATTTTGGGAATGGGCCATTTCATTGTCTGGATGAGGACTTGCAGTGCTCCAGCAGTGCATGTCGCTCTTCCTCATTCCTCTCCAAGGGCTTGGAAGGAGAGGGAGGTCTTGGTATTCCAGAGGTTCCAGAGCCATCCCTGTGGCTGGGGTGTGTCCGTGATATGTGAAAGGGGCTATATTGGGAAGTGGAGACAGAACCTAGAGGAAGACATTGGTATCAATTAGCCCAGTGGGGAATTCTCCATACATGGGGGCACTCCAGGCTCAGATGGGATGAGCTGGGACAGTACCAGCACTAAACTGGGCTCCACTGGGTCTTGCCCTCATTAGTGGCCTCTGCCCACACTTGGAGAGAATCATTCCTGGGGGAGTGTGTGAGGGATGGAATGGGATAAGGGATAGGGTGTGGGGCAGGAATAGGATGGGATAGGTTAGGAACAGATAGAAATGGATGAGGTAGGATGGGGAGGGATGGGAATGAAGGGGAAGGAATGCAATGGAATGGGATGGGAAGGGATGGGATGTCTAAGTGCTCATCTGAGGAGCCCCAAGCAGGGGGCTGATATTTTGGGGTTCCAAGTGTGGATGAGGTCCTGCTCCCTCGTGTCCAGCAGGAACACACCCAGGGGAGGTTATTCCCATTGGGAAGTGCAGAGGGAAGCACTGATGCTGAGCTCAGACCCTGCTGGTCTCCAGGGAGTCTTCCCATCCCAGGGAGCTGCGGGAAGGAGGCAGGAGGATGGCATATCCCACAATCACAGCCTGGCTTTCCTCCAGGAACAGGAAAGGCTCCTCTTCTTCTTCCTTCCAATCTCATCCTGAGTGTCCCACCCCTTCTGGGCCCCATCGTGCTCCGGGGAACTCCTCCCTGTGTGACTCATCCAGCCGGGATCCCCCTCCTCAGCTGAGTGTCACTGGCTGACGCAAATCCTCCCACCCCAGTCCCAGGTGCCGGATTTAGAATGGCTCCACCACTGGTGCCAGGGAAGATCCGACACCCTCAGCTCCTGGCGGGAATGGGATGGGGATCCATCCTGGAGGAGATGGAAATGCAAATCCCATGGAGGTGTGTGATGGGTGGGGCTGGACAGGAGTGAGAATGCGGCGCCCATCTTGGAGATGCTCCCACTTCCCTCATGCCAACGCTCTCCTCTGGGATGGGATGGGATATGGGGTGGGATGGGAAGGGAGAAGATGGGAAAGCATAAGACGAGATGAGAAGGAGTAGGAAAGAACAGGATGGGTCATTATCCTAGCACACAGGAGCCATCCAGGTGGGAGCCCCAGGGCAGCAGCATGAGGCAGAACCTGGAGCAGCTTCCAGAGAACTCTGGTAAAATCCCATTCTGAATCCAGTCCTTCCTGGTTGGTTTTCCACAGGGATGAGATGTGGGTCCTGAGGTGGGAGAGTGGAGCTGGGGAATGGAATCCCTGGAATGCAGCCCTGGGAATGGATGTGAAGGGCTGAGGGGAACCGATGGCACCAGGAGCACTGGGATGTGAGCACGAGGAACTTCAGGATGCACTGGGAGAAACAGGAGTATTGGGATGCACTGGATCCCATCAGGATCCCTGGGAAGAGCACCAAGATGCACCCAGAGCACTGGGAGTACTGGGAATGGCGGGAGCACCAGAATGCACTAGGAGCATTGGGATGCACCAGCAGCACTGAGAACCCTGGGAACTTAGGAATTTACTGGGAGTGCACTGGGATGCATGAGAGGGATGCTTCAGGAGTACTGGGAGCATTGGGATGTCTGCGAACAGAGGAAGCATTGGGATACAGAGGATGAAGTGGGATGGAGCGGGATGCGCCGGGAGCCCCGGGATGCGGTGGTGCGGTCTGAAAGCTCCTCCTCGTGGCTCCTGGGGAGAACTACCGGGATAGGCCCGGGATACACGGGAGAGCCCCGGGGCATGGGCCAGGCCGAGGCGCCGGGACACAGAGTATCTCAACATCCCGGGGCGCCGGGATTCCGGGATGGGACGAGGCTCTCCCTGTCCCCGCAACCACCTGGGACGGGACGGGGCCGCATCCTGACTCACTTCCCATGGGAACATCACCAGCGGGGACCACTCTCTGCACAGAGCCACCAGCCATCCCGGAAAGACCCGGAGCGCTACCAGGATGGGGGGATTCTGGGAAGGCTTGATGTTGATGCATGGAATGTGATTTCAGGCCACGGTCCTGCCTGATCCAAGTGTGGGAGAGAGGCAGGAATGGAAAATCACTTCTGCTGCGAGCAGCAATGCTTTTAATTTTCCTTTTGCTGGCAAAGGTATTGAAAATGAGAGGGAGAGAGGAGGAATGGGAACATCTAGGACCCTTAGGGCAGCTGCAGCTGCACTTCCAGAGAGCTTTCTATGGATGCTCAAATGGATTGCGCTGTGTCACCATCCCAGCAGCTTGCTGCTCCTCCATGGGAGATGTCCCTAAAGTGGTGGGAATATCTGTCTCAGGGAGCAGGGCCTGGCAGTGTCACAGGGATGTCTGGAAAGGAGGGAGCAGGAGCAGGAGCAGGATTGGGGTTATTTTGGGAGCCAGTGGTAGGGTTGTGCTTCGCTCATCAGCATTCCCACCTGAATCAAGCGGGATGTGCCATCAATGGGATCACTTCCATCTCTGTTATCTGGGAAGGGGTCCCCTCCCCTTCCATGTTGTGCTCTCCAGTCAGAGCTCCACAAGGAAAAATCAATACCTGACTTCCAAAAAAAGCAGCTGCTGGTGGCTTTTTATAGCAACCTGTCCCATTTGCATCCTCCCTCAGCCCCAGCCCAGGGAGCCTGACCTCTGGCTAAATTAGCTGCAAATTCACGAAGGAAACAGCCTTGGAAAATGAGGAAGAGAGCTTGGTTCTGCTGGAATATTCTATTGCAGTCAACCCATCCTTTGTTCTTTGCTGGCTGTGGTTTCCACAGGGAGGAAACTCCCTGATGGGATTGTCCTGCGCCTGGAGCATGGCTGGGCAGTGGAATGGGGTGGCTGTCATCAGTCCCTTTTCCTTGGGATTGCTTCCCAGAGGGAAAAATGGATGAGGGAAGGAAGTGGATCTGGGGCTGCCCCAGACAGGGAGCTCATGCAAGGAGCAGGAAGAGGGATGGCAGGAAAAACCCTGAGACAAGGAGATGCTGACCCTCTTCCCCTGCAGAAATCCCACTCATATTCCATGGATTATGGAAGTGCTGAGACAGAGGAGCAGAGCACAGGGAATATTTAGGTCGCGGTAAATGAGCTCCCTCATTAAAGCCTCTAGAGCTGCACCTACGTGGGGCTGAGGCACGGAAATCAGGAAGGGGATTTGGACACCCCTGAGTGGGAGGGGAAGATGGATGGGCCCATTATCCCAAGGAAATTGAGGAGGTGGAAGGGATGGCATTATTAGGTTTGGATGGACAGGCCAGGAACAGTGGGAGGCTCCCAAAACACTTTTAATTCTTGAGATTTTGGGGTTCTGCCCTTGGTAAAAGCTTTTCCTCTTTCCCCTCCCCACTCATCCCAGGTGCTGCCCATTAGTCTCACAGCTGGAGCAAAGGCATGGTGGGATAAAAGGGGAATTAAGGAGAGGGCTGCCCCCCCTTTAGAGGTCCTGGTGGGCTCCTTGCTGTGTCAGTGGGATGGATGCAGGCTGGGGTTCTGGAGCTGCTGGAAGTGCTTTGAGGGAAGGTGAGTTACTTCCTGGATTGTGTCTAGAGCACAGGGTGGCCCTGGGGATGGATCAGGATTTTGCTTCCCATGTTAATCTTTCCCTGGCATGGCCAGTAGGTTGTAAGAGGGGATTTACCCCCTCTAGCCTGTTCTGGTGAGATCCCACCTGAAATGCTGCATCCAGATCAGGGTGCTTCACTATATGTGGATCTGCTGGAGAGAGTCTAGATGAGGCCATGGAGATGCCAGAGTGGACAAAGGCTGGAAGAAGGGAAAGTTTAAGGAAGGCCATAGAACCTCTTCCAGTGCCTAAAGCGGCTCCAAGAGTTGGAGAGGCACTTTGGAGTGACAGGACAAAGGGGAATGGCTTCTCTCAGCCAGAGCACTGGTATAGGTTGGATATCAGGAAGAAATTTTTCCCTGGGAAGGTAGGGAGGTACTGGAATGGATTTCCCAGAGAAGCTGTGGCTGCCCCATCCCTGGAAGTGTCCAAGGCCAGATTGGAGGGGGTTTGGAGCAACCTGGGATAGTGGGAGGTGTCCCTGCCCATGGCACGGGGTGGTACTGAATAGGCTTTAAGGTCCCTTCCCGCCCAAACCATTCCATGATTCCCTGACTCTGGGTATCCCAGTTGGCCTCTGGCAAGGAGATGAATCCAGCTGGCAGATTCAGGGATGCTCCTCCATAGCTGGGATGTGTGTCAGGAATTGCTGCCTGATCTGAAGTGTAACCGGCAGCAAGAGCACTCCTGAGAATAAGTCCGTGTCCCTGAGAACTGGGCTGGTGATCCAGCAAAAAACATTTCAAGGAGAGACTCCTGTAAAGCTCTGCTCTGCATCAGTAATGTGATTCCCTGGAGCTGCCTGCTTCAGCCCAGCCTACTCTGGTCCATGACTGCTCCAGGGCGCTCCAAGGTGTGTCCTCACCATGCCCAGCAGCAGAGAGAGGGGTGGAGCCCTCCCAGCTTCTCCTGTCACCTCATGCCATGTCCCAAGCTGGTGGCACCTCTGCTGGCAGAGCCCTGGAATGGTTTGGGTGGGAAGGGACTTTAAAGATCATCTCCTCCCACCCCCTGCCATGGGAAGGGACACCCTCTGCTATCCCAAGTTGCTCCAAGTCTCATCCAGCCTGGCCTTGGACACTTCTAGGGATGGAGCAGCCAAGCTTCCCTGGGCAACCTGTGCCAGGGCCTCCTCACCCTCATAGAGAAGGATTTCTTCCCAATATCCCATCTAAATCCACCTTTTTTTGGTTTAAAATAATTCTTACTTGACCTTCCATTGCTCCATGTCTTGGGAATGCCTGTAGTAGGGATGTACTGGGATGAGTGGGAAGTGGCACCGGGCAGTGACTGTGTGTAATTGGTGTCACCGTGAGCAGCTGATGCCACTGATTTTGGGATGAGTAATTCCAGCAGCTTAATTTGAGAAATCAGGCTCTTTGTGTCTTGCCGGGCTCATTTGTAGGACAACCCTGGCACAGTCAGAGTCACTGTGCCAGCAGCTGGACATCTGGAGTGCCAGCAGCTGGACATCTGGAATGCCAGCGTGTCCCTGGCTCTGTGCCTGCCAGGAGTGGACACAGCACAAATCTGTGCCCTCTTCCCCCAAAATGGGGGATTTTCTGCCTGAGGGGAAGGGGAATCCTTATTAGCACCTGGCAGGAGGGACAGAGGTCGTGGAATTCCTTGTGGATGCAGAGGAACCAAAGGGTTTAAAATGTTTGGGAGAGCATCCTTGGGTTTTTTAGGGTCTATGTTTAGTTTTGTCCATGTCTGTGGGATCAGTCTCTCCTGGAATACTTCCTTTGAATTTTAAGGCAATTTTGTTCCTGGGAGACATTCCATGTCAGTGTCCTGGGATGAGGGACTTCAGCGATAGGTCCTGTTTAGAAGTGGCTTGGGTGACACAAATCCATCTGGCCTTGCTCCCACAGATTCCACCAGGTGGGAATGGGACAAGGATGTGTCCATGGGGCTTGTTCCCTTGGCTCCAGGGCTGTGGGAGAGCCATAATCCTCCTTACCTGGAGGTGGATGCTTCTCTCCAACCGTTACCACCCAATCCCTGGGCATTCCCACTCCGTAGGAGTTGAATTGGAGCTGCTGGCAAAGAGGAGGGGGTGTGACCCCCCTGGAAAATTCCCTGTTGCCCTGAGGGATTGGGGCAACCTGTGCTTGGTGACATCTCCAAACACTGGGATCACTGGGAGGGACAAGCTGGAGAGCAGCCAGCCTTTAGACAACACATCCATGCTGCTGTATTCCTGTATATCTTTCTGGCTTCTCTATGCATCTGTTTGTTTGTGTGGGTTTATCTCAACAGCAGCCAGTGGCAGCTTGGCATGGAATCTGAGCAGCTCCTTGGAATGTGGCTCCAAGATGGAGCTGCCCATACAGCCAGAAGAATGGGCTGGAAGAGCAACTTGCAGCTGGCACTGGCACCTCTCCTCATCTTCTTCCTTCCCTGGGAATCTCTGGTGGCCCAAAGGAAATCCAGAGGGTAATGGTGGCATGTCCAGTGTCCTTCCATCCTTCTGTGGAGAATCATCTGCCTTGTAATGTTTCCTAGAGAAGCTGTGGATGCTCCATCCCTGGAAGTGCTCATGGCCAGATTGAACAGGGCTTGGAGCAAACTGGGATAGTGGAAGGTGTCCCTGGCCATGGCAGGAAGCTGGAATTCAATCATTTTTAAGGTCCCTTCCAACCCAAACTGTTCTGTGATTCTGTAGTATCCAGGGATTTCCATGCTTTCCACAGTGTGGCCACTCCTGGCAGGGCTGTGGAGGTGCTCTGTGGCTGGAGCTGTGTGGTGCTGAAGCAGCCGGAGCAAATTCCTCCTCCTCTGCTTGGCAGCAGGAACGGAGCAATCCTGGGGAGCGGATGATCCTGTCCTTGCTGCTCAGGACTTCCACCAGTTTGTGTGGGATGTGTGATTGCTGGGAATGAGCGCCTGGTGAAGGTTCCTTGTGAGCTCTTGTCACCGAATTTTGGGATCTGCAGCTTCTCATGGACCTTTATGGGGTGATTTCAATCCAAGGGGTGTCTGTGAATACCTGGGATGCAGGAGACGTAATTGTTGCTTCCAGAGCTTTCCCTTCAAGGAATCCCAGAATAGTTTGGGTTGGAAGGGCAAGGACACCTTCTACTATCCCAGGTTCCTCCAAGCCTCATCCAACCTGGCCCTGGACACTTCCAGGGATGAGGCAGCTACAACTCCTCTGGGAAATCCATTACAGTGCCTTGACCCTCCCACAGGGAAGAATTTTTTCCCAATTTCCTATCTAACCCTGCCCCCTGGCAATAGGAAGCCATTCCTGTTGTCCTGTCACTCCATCCTTTGTCCAGAGTCCCTTTCCAGCTCTCTTGGAGCCCTTTCAGTTCTTTCCTTCCTTCCCAAGTCCCTCTGTTTTATGTCCATGGATGTGGCAGTGCCTGGGGCCAGCCTGAGGTGGGCAGAGTTTCCCCAAATCCCTGTTGGATCCCTCTTCCTGTTGGATCCCTCAAATCCCAGCCTGGAGCTGCACAGTTTGTGCCTCAGCTTCTGAGCTCAAATGACTTCATTACCAAGGGTTTCTTTCCCCTCTTTTCTTCCCAGCTCCTGCTTTCAGAGCCTTGTTTGTGGCCATCAGGATTTGACAGACTCTTGGCATGTCTCCCACCTCCATGGCAGCAGCAATTCCCACCCTCTCCCCCCTTTCCCTTGCCCTGCCACTGTGGTTGGAGACCTATTGGGAGGGCTGCATTTGCTGGGAAATAAACTCCCAGCCTTTTTTTAGAGCCAGAAAAGCCCTGGCACAAGGATGACAGGAGCAGAAGCCAAGAGGCTCAGATGGTTTTAAATGTCAGGGAGAGATGTAAATGGATCTGGGAGACAGCATGTCCAGGAGCCATGGGATTTCACAGACAGCAGCTCCAGAGCCAGCATCCTGCGGTTTTCCCCCTCTGGAAGCTGTGGCTTTGCATGGTCGCTGTCCTGGGACCTGCTGGGATTTGCCTTTGGGATGGTGCTGGTGGCTTCTGGAGAAGGGGAGGATGAAGGGCTGGTGGGGGGAGCGCTGGTGATAAGCAGAAGCGCAAATGCGCCTTGGCTCCTGCTGTCTCTGTGACCTTTTCCGCTCTGACGTGATCAGTCTTGACACTTGGAGGTGGGGGGAAGGGGGAAGTGGTCATCTGGGCTTGGCCACTGTGTGTTTGCCTGCTCAGCCCTGCCACTTCCCAAAAAAAGAGTTTGGAGTCTCCAAGAGTCAGCAAGTTCACGGTGCCAGCCATCTGTCCCATTTCCCTTAGCAACCATCCGTCCTTTTCTCCTTCATTAAGTGTCTGAGGCAGATCCCACCTGGAAGACCCTCTCTCGCTTCCCTTTTTGCCTCTCTGGATCATTCCCATCTCCTGTCACTGTGGCACAGAGTCCTGACATCAGAGCATGCTTGTCTCCCAGGAATTCTTGGACAAAGCTTGGATGAGGGCTGTTTGCTCACATTCCTGTCTGCTGCTTTTTTCTTTCCAGCCTGATCTTTTCCAGTTCCTCTCCTTCAGGAATTGTTCAGGCTGGAAAAGATCTCCAAGACTAAGTTCAGCAACCCAGCTCTGCCACCATTATCCATGTCCCCAGATGCCACATCCACTCAGCTTTTAAATCCCTCCAGAAATGGAGACTTCACCACTGCACTGGGCAGCCTGGTCCAACCCCTTCCATGAGGGGATTTTCCCTAATATTCAAAGAGAAATGCCCCTGAGGCAACTTGAGGCTTGTTCCTTGTTCTGTGGGACCAGAGCCTGACCCCCACTAGGCTCCACCCTCCCATCAGGGAATCATGAGAGAGAAGGTCCCCCCTGAGCCTCCTTTTCTCTGGGTTATGATAAAATTTCTCACTGTAGTTCATGGACTTGTGCAGAAGGGAGCTGGGAACTTCTCCTTAGGATAATTATTCCTAGTTATTGGTCTTCAATCTCTACTTTGCTCCAAAGTCCCTCTCCTGTCTGCCTGCTGGGCTGTGATCCCAAGGCCTCTGCCAGGACTTTGTGGAGGAGCTGTGCCGCAATTTAGGATTTGGGATCTCCACGGGCAGCAGTGTCTCCTGGTGAGAGCTGAGCTTCCCCTTCTGGCAATTCGGAGCTGGGATGAAGCCAAGTGGGTTAGACAAGGCTTTGAGGTCTGGGAGAAGTGGGGAATGGTTTTGCATTCTGGTGTGAGGAGCGGGAAAGGAGCCAGGAGCAGAGCCAGGGAGGAATCCTTAATGGGAAATCTCCTGGTTTAGTCCAGCTGCATCTAGAAGCAAGAGCAGGATCCTGAGAAAGCAGAGGACGGAGGGATTTGACCTAACGAAATTATCCAAGTGCCTTGGCTCCAGCTGCTGCCCTCCAGTCGCATCCGACTGATGTCCAGAGACGTGGCCTGTAGGGAGGGATCGAATCCTCCAGACAGCTTCTGCACCCTCTGTGCTGTGCCTGCATCTGACAGCAGCATTCCAAGCTTCCTAGAGAGCCTTGGAGGATGCAGGTGCCTGCCTGGTGAGGGAGAGCTCTCCGACACTGCTTCCCTGGAGCACCGACAGGAACAACACAGCTGATCCATGATTTTCCCTGTCCTGCTGCAGCCATTCCCATCACAGGAGGGGAGCAGGCTCCTGGAAACTGGGAAGCAGCTCATCCTCTGAGTAAATTCCTGTGATTTGATGTCTCAGCCAGGGAAGTTGTGTTCATGCCACAGAGCCCTGGGAAAAGGCCAGCACTCCTGCCTGTAGGGGGTGAAGGCATCCCACATCCTTAAAGCTCCTGCTAAAATCCTGATTCATTCTTGGGCTGGAGCTCTCCCCCTGAAGGAGGATGGAGCCAAGGGCATTTGAAAGGTGGGTGGGCAGGAGAAATGACATACCAAAATCTTGGCGGGGGTGAAGCACATAAGGAAAATGACATGTTGTTATTGCACCTGGATTAGGCAGGGCTGGGATGGAGCCAGGAATTCCAGCGGCTGCCAGCACTGCAAACACAGCCTTGTGACTCAGGGAAATTCAGGGGATTGCATTTTCCTCCCCTCAAAACCTTTAGGGTTCATTTCCACACTTTTTTGTTTCTAATTCCCTGCAGAACCACGAGGCTTTTACAACTTGAGGTGAAAAAGCTTTGGAAAGATGGGTTTGTCTGAGGAGGAGTGTGGAGGATGCTAGCAAATGTCCCGACAGCCCAGAGCACTGCTTTATCCACTCATTTTTCCCAAAGGAAAAGCCACCTGGAGCTGCCAGGCAGGAAGATGCCCTGAGCTTTGCTTAGCAGTGCTGAGAAACCCCAGTGAACTGTTATTTAATGGTCCTTTTCCATGGCAATGGCTCCTTCCCAGGGAGAAATTGCTGGGCTGAGGAGTCACAGCTTGGATATTGCTGGATAATGTCCTTGGGAGGGGGAAGTGCTGGTGGGATTGATAGCAAGTCTCAGAGGCTTGGCTTCCAGAGTTATATCTGGCACCAATTTAGCAAAGCAGCTGGAAAGAAGAATTTGTGCTTGGAATCATGAGCAGTGAGGGCTGTGCCGAATTCTGGGATGCAACCTGCAGGAGAAATCCTTTCCAGGCTTTTTCTGTGGAGTCAAACCCATCCGTGTGTGGCATGGGTGTGTTTACTATGTGCCAAGAGTGAGCCCACAGCGTGGGAACTCCTTGGTAAAGGGAGGGATCCCACTAGGAAAGTGACTTTGAGGCTGGAAAGGGCATCCCTAAAGAAGGGACAGGTCACCAGCCCGTGCAGGTGGGAATGGGAAGGAGCTTGGAATGTGCCAGCTGTGCTCTGCCCTTCTTACCTGCAGTGGGAGCTGGTGCTGCCCACACCTTGGGAATTTATGGAAGAAACTCTTCCCTGTCTGGATAGTGAGGCACTGGAATGGATTTCCCAGAGAAGCTGTAGTTATCTCATCCCTGTGAGTGTTCCAGGCCAGACTGGATGGGCCTTGGAGCAATCTGGGATAGTGGGAGGTCCCTGCTCATGGCAGGGGGTGGAATGGGATGATCTTTGGGGCCCTTTCCAATCCAAACCATTCCAGAATTCCGTGTCTGGTCACTTCAGGTGCCTGACAGAAGTTTCCCAATTCCTGGCCTGCCTTTGGGTGGCATTCTAGCCTCCAGTGTTGAGCTTGAATATGGGCTTCCAGCTTCTCCCTGGATCAGCTCTCCCCAGGTTTGGCTCCAACTAGGATGTCTCCCCTCTGAATTAACTGGTTTTTAGGGATTCAGGCTCAGGGGTGGGACAGCAGCTTGGGCCCCCCATATCCCTTCCCGGTGCTGGAGGAATCACAGAGAGCTGAGGCAGCTGGAGGGGGAGATTTTTCTAAACATCTGGGGCACAGGAGAAGCCTCTCCACTAGGGAATGATTTTTAGTTAAGATTTGAGTGATGCTGTTTCTCTGCAGAGCTGCAGCAGCTGCTCCTGCTGCAGGGACACTGCCAGCCACTCATCCCTGCCTTGGGAACTTCCAGAGGCTGGGAATGACATGGAGGCTCAGGCCAGGAGATGCTGGCTCAGGAGACATCTGGGAAGAGCAGGTTTCTGCGGAGATCTGCTGGGATAATGAAGGATTTGAGGAGCAGGAACAATCTGGAGGCACTGGATTAGCAGCGCTTTGGTAGGAGGCGATGGAGGCTGATGGCTCTGGAGAGTCGTGGGTGGGAATCACATTGGGAAGGGAGGGAGGGAGGGCTGGGAAGGCACAGCCACCACGGGCATGGAAGCAAACACAGGCAGCAAACTTCCTGCTAGGTAACATGGGAATGGGGGATAGGGACGCCTGTTGCTGTGGTTTTTAAAGCACTTCCCAAATTCTGGTTGGCAACTGTGTGGTTTTGTGGGAGTTTTGTGTGGAATTACGGTTGGCTGCACAGAGGGAGCGGCCTCAGGTTGTGCCAGGAAAGGTTTAGATTGGATAGGGAGAAAAACTCTTTCATGAAAAGGGTTGTCAGGCATTGGAACAGGCTCCAGGGGTGGCGTCCCCATCCCTGGAGGGATTTAAAACCTGTGTGGATGTGGCACTTGGGGACGTGGGTTAGTGGTGGCCTTGGAACTGTTGGACTCTGTGACCTTTTCCAACGTCAATTCTTCAATAATTGATATTCCCTAGACAGTGAGGGACAGTGGATGAGATGCTGGAATTTTTTGCCCTGAAGGGAATGTCAGGATAATGCTGTTGTCCACCTTTCCCTGGTGGCCTGTCCCCTTTGACAACAGCAAAAACACCTTCCCAAGACACTTGTTGCCATCATCCCTTGGAATTCAGTCAGCTGGAACAGCCTGTGCTTCTCCAGGGGTGATGGAGCCCAGCCTGCTGTTTGCAGGGATTGAGGAGAGAGGAGGTGGTTTGGATAACCTGGATGTTGGAATCCCTGCATCAGGGAGACTGTTGCACTCCCAGCCTTGTTCACACTATTTCTCTATGATTTATTGTAATCCTAATGGAGCAGCTGATGGAAATTGGCAGAGTTGGGATGGAGGAGGAGAGGGGCTTGTTACCCTGGGAGTAACGGAGCATCTGGCTCTGACTGGGAGCCCAACAGGAGCGGGATTTTGGAGCAGCAGGATTGGATGTGCTGCGCCTGGGGGCGGTGGCAACGACAACAAACTGAATAATAATAATAATAAAAAGCTTCCCATGTTCCTAGCTATTCCTGGAGCCTTGCTCCTTGTCCAGATTCGCTGGAGGAGAGGTTGGTTTGCTTTTAAGTTTAGGAGAATCCTTAACCCTGAAATCTCTTTGCTTTTTTTCAGGACATCAGCAGAGCTGGATGGATTCTTTGTTGATTGACTCCTTCCTGGCACATTCCAGGGATCTCCAGAGCTCCAAGGCTGCCTACAGTGGTTCTGAATTTTCCTGGGAGCTGATATGGAGAATTCCAAGGCTGTGGTGTGAACCAGCCTTGTGCCATATTCATGTGTTGAGGAATGATGCTCCAGCTAGAAGAACACACAGAATTCCCTCGACCTCATATGTCTGGGTAATTCCTGCACAAACAGCACAGATCCTTCTAGAGGTGAGTAAGGAATAGCAATTCCTTAAGCCAGGGCTTCCAGAGGTTTCCTTGTGAAATGGATGGTGATGCCCTGATAGAGAGGCTGCATTCGAGTTATCCACAGGGATAACCCAGCTGATGGATGTCTGGGATGCTCTAACTCTCCTTTACATCCTTCTGAAGGTGTAGGAGTCCCAGAAATGTGTGTACATATCCATGCCACTGCTCCTGGCATTTAAACCCAGACTCAACCCTTTTCCACAGGTTGGGAAGCTCTGAAATGAATGTATTTGCTCTGGACGTTGGAGGTGGGGACAGATCCATGTGAACATCCCGTCTTTTGCGACAGGCTCAAATTAATTCCTTAATTCCCTTAAATGCTTCGCCACCTGCCCTCTGTATCATGACAGAGGGAAAAGATAGGATTTCTGATGGCATTAATCCTTCCCTTAATGCTTTAGGGAACGTGAAGTCATCCAGTTTATCCAAAACATTCTGAAATTGCTTGTAAATGGTGTCACTGCCATACAGGAGTCAGGGAATGGAGTCCTGGGGATCACTGGGACGAATCCACCGCTGGATCTGGGCTGTAAATGTGGTCTGTCCTTGCAATCCAGCAGAACCAGGCTGGAGATGGGCAGCTGGAGCTGCTGGAACGTAGAAATCCTGAGCTGTATCAGATTAATTGCCTTGTGTCCATTAATTGGCAGGATCCAGGCTGGGATGTGCTCTCTCCTACCCCTTGCAATAATGGAGTAATTTCCAGTTTTCCTGAGCTTTTTCCCTCTGTCTGCTCCAGGTTTCAGGGCTTCCAGGGGTGCCTACCCGCCCAGGAGCGGATCATGCTGAAGGGAGACCTTGGAAGCGCCACAGGATGAAACAATTTGTTGGAATGCTAAATTTGGCAGCAGCAGCTTTTCATCCAAACCGGAGCCACTTTGCACCTGTCTGGGAAGATAAAGGGACTCGGAATGAGCGTGAGTGGGATTTTTCTGCCTGAACGGGATACAAAGGCCTCAGCACAAATGAATTCTGGAGCTTCAAAGCCTTTCCTGAATGTTTTTCCACCCCTGTCAGGCTGTTTTATTTCCCAGGTACGGTGATATCACCCAGCAGACCATTTGAAGGCTGCTCCACTTGCTTTAAGGAAGAACGGGCAGGCAAGGATGTGCTGCTATTCCCTGCTGGATCAGCTTTTCTGGAACAGGGATTTTTTTCTTTCTTGGATATTTTTCTAGATTTTTTTTGCAGTAGGAGCATCTAAGTTGTGCCCTTGGACAATGGCAGCTGCTGTGTCCTTCTTCCCGAATGGGATGGTTATTGTAGTGTGTCCATCCTTGTGAGGGTGTTTTTGGGAAGAGGGTGGTTGGTTGGAAGGGACCTTAAAGCTCATCCAGTTCCAGCTTCTGCCATGGGCAGGGACACCTTCCACTCGCCCAGATTGCTCCAATGCTGGTCCAATCTGGCCTGGGATTCTTCCAGGGATGGGGCAGCCACAGCTTCTCTGGGAAATCCATTCCAGGCCTAACCAATTTCTTCCCATCTAACCCTGTTCTCTGCTAGTGGGAAGCCATTCCCTCTTTTCCCATCAGTCCCTTGTGAGTAGTCTCTCTCTATCTTTCTTGGGAACATTTCCTGATAGAAAAGCACTCTTCTTCCATGCTGGGCACTGGATGTGCCAGGCCCCTTCCATGAGGGAGACCTCTGTGCTGGGCTGGGTAGTTTTCCAGAGGGAAGGGATGTTGGGAGAGCCCTAGGTGTGGCTGAGGGGAGATTTTATTTCTCCCTAAATTCCCTCACTGAGGGGAGGCAGATTGTGGTTGGGCTGTGCTCTCAGGGAACAAGGCATGGGACAAGAGGAAATAGCCCAAAGTTGTGCGAGGGGAAGTTCAGATTGGACGCCAGGTGGAATTTCCTCATGGTCATGAGACATTGGAAGGGACTGCCCAGGGAGCTGGTGGAGTCCCGATTCCTGGAAGTGTCCAAGGAATGACTGAACGTGGCACTCAGCGCTCTGGGCTCCATGACAAGGTGGTGATTTGGCACAGGTTGGACTCGATGGTCCCGGAGGTCTTTCCCAAGGGAATTGGTTCTTGTGGGATCCTTCTGTGGTTCTAGTGCGATCTCTTCGTGCTAACGTCGGTAGCACCGGTGGCCACCAGCGCAGTAGCGGCCTCTGCTAGCGGCAGCTGGGGCTTGCCTGGATCCCCGCTGGAATCCGCGCCTGGCCCGGGGCTGCCCCGCCCCGTGGCGCTACCACCGGGCGCCACCAGGCGGCGCTGCCGCGCCCCGCACTCCCCGTTGCCGTGGCGACCGCAGGTTGCGTAGGGGCCCTTACGCAGTTGACGCAGTGGGCGGCCCCGGCGAGGCGGGGGCTGCCCCGGCAGGGCGGAGGCGGTGTTGGAGAATCGGGGGCCGCAGGGCCCCCGGCATGGAGGAGGCGACGGCGGCCGCGGCGCTCCCGAGGCGGCGGCAGCGGGAGCGAGGTGAGGGACGGCGATGGGAATGGCGCGGCAGCGGGGGCCGGCGCTGCGGCAGGTGCGGGGGTGCCGGGAGGGCGCTGAGAGGGCCGGGTCCCGCTCGGGTGCAGGCCCGTGCCGCCCCGGAGGTCTGGATCCTGCAGGAAGCGCGGCATTCCCGCCGGGAGGGCCCCTCTCCATGTGGCCTGCGCCCTGTGGGAAGCGGTGGGCTTCCACCTGCGCCTCTGGAAAGCCGCCATCCTGCCCCGGGCAGGTGTGAGGCGTGAAGGTGATCCCGTCGTTTGGGATTCGAGATCCTGCAGTGGGAGGCAGATGGGGTGCTGCTGGATGTCCAGGGAGAAGAAGCTGCTGGCGTGGATGTTGGTGTGACACAGGGATTCTTGCTCCCAGCTTTTATTACTTCCCGTAGGGAATGGTACCTGACTTGAGCAACGTGGGCGGATGCTGAGCCGTGGCCGTAAATATCCAAAATTTAGGCTCGCAGGCAGCTGCAGAAGTGATATATCCGTATAAAAGTAAGGGAGATGTCGTTCCGAGATCTTGGAGCTGGGATGCTGCTCAGCTGCTCAGCCAGAATTCCCACTGTGCCCGATTCTGGGAATTAGTACCTGCTGGTGTGTTTGGGACAGGCTTCAGTTGGCACTGGTAATATGGGAATGGGGATTGCCGAGCCTGATGCACGCGATGGTCATTACAGCCAGCTCCAGGTGGGAATTCACAGTGATTCCCAAAGGTGGGATGCGTAACCCCGGGACATAAAAGCAGCAAAACTCTGGGAAATGGTTTTAAAGGAAAGGAGTATTCCAAAGTGAGACTATTCATCTCCCCCCGGATGAAGCTTAGTGGGGATGAGTTGCTGCATCCTCCTGGCTGGACAGGGAGAAGCATTCGAGTTTTTGTGGTCAGTCTGAGTGTTCTTAAATGGGAGATAATGAAATTGTGGAAAGTGGCTCTTGGAAAGCTTTGGACTCTCCGTGATTCTGGCATTGGCTTGGCTGAAATGTGCATCCCGTAGACACTGCTGGAAAAAGCTTTCCAAGTGGGAAACCTGATCTGGGGGAAGGTGTTTGTTGTGCCAAGTGTTGATTTTCGAGGTCATAAAAGTTGCACGGGGGTCTTAAAGCTGCTGCTGAAATTACAGCAGTGCCAGCTTGGACTGGGAATGGTTGAGGGGATCAGGAATGGCCAACAGGGACAAGAGACTTTCAAAAGCATCTGTTGCGTGGTAAATGATACAAATAACCTGGAATTTCTGCAGCTGAAATCCTTCAGCAAGGATCAGGATAAAATTCCCCCTTTAAAAGGGAATTTAAATCAGAAATTTGGGAGTTGGCTGCTCTGCTTTCCAAGATTTTACTCTGGAGTGTCAAAATCAGGGATTTAAGGATATGGACTATCCTTAAATAGTGCAGATAGTGATTTTGTTAGTGCTGACCTAAAAAATCCAGATTTGACCTGAATTCCAGTTTAAATTAAGACCACTGGGCATTTTTGCCTGCCACCTGCACAGCCAGATCTGAATCCCAGAGACAGGGAATGCTGTAAATCCCTGGCAGCTCCGTGGTTGCTGGGAAAAGGGCAGTGAGAAAGGGAAACTTCTCTAGGCTATGTCCACTTGTTCCCTTTCCAGAGGGCTGGGAAGGAGCAGTTGTGCAATGATGGGATTTGAGGGAAGTTCTGTGCCAGGAGGGAAGGTGGGAAGGGTGAAAATGCTCCTCCCAATGACCAAAAATGTGGGGAAAAAATCTGATATTTTGGAAACTTTGTTAAAATTCCCTGGACAAACAATTACAGCAACCCAAAAAAACTCCCTTGCTTTTTTTTTTGTTTTTTTTTTTTTTTAACTTTGTGTGGGAATCTCAATCCTGTTCCTTGTGCTCTTCCTCCCCTTAGAAGTTAATTAATTGGGAGCTGTCTGCTCCAAACGAGGACCCTTGGATTTCTGAGCTGCCGTATCATTGCATGGATTTGCAAAATCAGGATTCAAGGCTTTTGTGCCTTAGAAAATTTTCCTTAAAGCAGCATAATCCTAGGTTTTGGGGGTCTTCTCCAGGCAACTGGAAAGATGTAGGGAAGAAAAGTGTTAAAATTGGAGAGTGTAAAGCTTGGGATGCTGCTCGGCTTTGGATGGAGAAGAGTTTGGAGAAGCTTCCAGTCATTCTCAGGCCTGGCTGTCATTTATGAAACTTCCTTGGACTAAACTAGCAGGAATTCTCTTCTGTCCCAAACATCCCTGAACTGTCTGAAGCCTTTTTTTTTTTTTTGGGAATTAAACCTTTACACCTCCCCTAGACCACACAGCTTTATTCTGGGGAGCCTGCGTCCTGCTTTCCCTCCCCTCTCCTCCCATTCCATCTTTCCCAAATAAATAACACTTGGTTCCATCTCTGCTCCCAACAGTGATCCAGCTGATGAATAAGAACATCCTGAGCTGGATTCAGCCCTGGAGTTTGAGGAATTTCCTGTTAAAGATGCAGCAGTTGAGATGGGGTGAGTGAAACCATTTTAATCTGCTCTTGGAGCTGCAGAGCTGGAGTTTTTTGGGAGCTGGGAGTGGATGAAAGTGGCCTTTGTGCTGTGGGGAGTGTGACAAATTGACTTTTGTGGGATCTGCAGAGATCGCCGGGATGTTTATTCCTGCTGAGATAGATGGGAGTCAATCTGGCTCTTCCCTCCCGGCCAGTTGGAGCTGATATTTCCATTATTCCATATGTGATATTGTTCATTTAAGTGTGTTCCTAAATGTTATTTTGTGGATTTTAAAGGAGAAATCAGGGAAAAAAATCCTGGAAAATTTGCCAGGTGCAGCACCTGCCCAGCCTGGAATTTGAAAATGGAATAAATTGAAATGATTTTCCAGGTTTTGATAAGAAATGGGGAAGTTTGCCCTGCTGAGGAATATCCTGCCCTGAAATATGGACAAAATTACTGCTGGAGCTTAGGGGATTTTGGATACAGGATGCAATTCCTACAGAGCTTTAGAAAAAACGTGCCCTGTACCTTCAGGCATTCCTTCTTTCTCCTTTTCTTTCCTTTCTCCCCTCCTTCCACTGGAAGGCACATGGATCCCTTACCTCTGGGTCTCTTTGAAAAGATGGAATAAAAAAGCTTTGGATTATTTTCTTCTTCCTTGCAGCAGGACCTGGAAATCTGCATGGCAGGCAGAGACTGTCAGGAATTCTGTCCTGGGCTCTTAATCCAGGAGTTTCTTTTTTAACTCAAATCCTTCCCTAACTTCCCTTGTGCTCCTGCAGATCCCTGAAAATCCTCATCCCATCCATTGGCATTTTTCCCTCTCTTTGAGGAGCCATCTCATCTTCTCTTCAAAGGTCTGTGGAATTGCACGAAAATTCCTGGCTTTTTTTTCTCCCTTCCTGCGTGTTCCCTTGGTGTTGAATTAAAACAAGTGGGTTCCTCAGGGATGGCTTTGAGCTCAATAGGAATTTTTCCCTGAAAACCGGATACAAGATGTAATTTAGAGCCTCCAGTTCCAAGTTTTCCTAGTGTTTTACATTTGCCATTTCATCGGGAGTCAGTGGCAAAAATCCCAGTGCAACTCAATTGTAACCATCAGTAAATATGGGAATGCCACCTTAAATGAGGATTTTTCCATGACTTTTTTTCCTCTGGAACTTGTTTCCTTGGGATTTCTTGGCCTGGAGGTTTGATTATCACCACAGACCTGAGTGATCTTGAGCTTAGATCAAGGCAGGTTGTAGGACAGAATCCTTATCCTTATTCTTTCGGAATAAAATGCTGAATCCCTCAGGCCACCTTAAAACATTTGAACTGGATAATGGGAAGAAACAGGAAAATTCAGGACATTCCTATTATAGGTCAGTGCAGTAAATAGAAAATGGGGAAGTTGGGATAGAATTCAGCCCTTTATTCCCTGAAAGGTGCTTTTCTCCCCTGGAGGATTCCCATTTGGATGTGTCCTGCTGCTCTGTATCTGCTGGAAGTTGGAATTTCCACAGCTCCTGCATCCTTTGGGATGAAATTTAATATTCTGTTATGGCTTGTCTTTGCAGCCCAGATCCCTGGTGTTGACACAGCCTGGATGTATTTTTGGAATATGGATTTCAGCTCCAAACTGGGAGCCTCTGGAGACTTGGCTTTTTCCCATTGGATCTGCTAAATGATCCTGCAAATTGGTGCTCTTTTCTCCTGGGAAATGAACTATTTCACCTCCCAGAAAATCAGAACAAGGCAGGTGCTTCATGGGAGTTTCCAGCATCTCAGCCAGCCAGGGATTGTCCTGGAAAAGTGGATCCTGCTCTGCTTGGATCTTACGATTAGAATCCTGGAGTCCTGGAATGGTTTGGGTTGGAAGGAGCCTTAAAGCTCATCCGCAATCCCAGGTTGCTTCAAGCCCCATCCATCCCAGCATTAGACATTTTCATGGATCCACAACTTCCCTGGGCACCCTATTTCTTGGTGCCTATGGAATCTATATCCAGATCCCATAAAGGTTATTCATTTACCTCTGGGCCGCATTTAACCTTTGGAAGCACATTCCCCTTTTCGTGACTGTTTTTTTCCGGCTGATTCAGTTGTTTTTTCACCATCTCCATGGCACCACAGCATCTGCTAATGACAACCGGCACCTCCTTAAATAAGAGCATTCAGGGATGAACTGGATTTTTCCTTGGAGAGAGGAAAACATATGCCTTGTCAGAGGAAGGAGAAAAACTTCCCATAAAAGCAGGAATTCGTGATTTGTGCTGCTCATTTTCTTCCCTGGATAGAGTAGGGAATAAGGGCAAATTTCCTGGAGAAATTCTGCTCTCTGTGGGACTGCTCTTCCCTCTACCTGTATCAGTTTTCCCTTATTTTCTAGTGGAGAAAGAGGCATCTATGTTACAAAACTGGAAGGATCAGAGCTTTTCTCAAAATTCACTGGCAAATCCAGGGGCAAAATTCCCTTTCCCTTTGTGGAATTAGGATGTTAAAACTTCTGCAGGAAGCCACAGGCTACTTTGTCTGGAAAGCCTTTTCCCCTCTAAATTTTGTGGCTATTCCAGGATCAATGTATTGCTTTTGGAAAAGAGTCTTTTGGCCCTTAAAAAACAGGGATCATGTTTTCTTCCCAAGCTCATTTGAACACCTCCAGTACCATAATGGAATTTAACTTGGTAGAAAATGAGCATATCTCCAAATCCAGTGTTATTCTTGGTTATTCCAAGGCCTGGAAGAGACAGAGATAAAGAGCTTTGTTACATGGAACTCTTTGCCTTATGGAATCCCAGCTGGCAAAGAGAATTTCGGGATTCACTGGGGCCTTGCTCTGACTTTGTGTTCCCCTTGATGAGGGCGGAGGGAGAGGGATAGGCGGACTGGGAGATTGGAAACACATGGGAAGCTGCAGAAAATGCTCAGGGATGGGCAGCTGAGTAAGTGTGGAACCTCCTGGGAATATTGGCAGAGTTGGAGAAATTCTCTTGTGTGGTGGGGAGCAGGAATTTGGGGAGGGAAGTCAGGAGCACACTGATGTTGGAAGTTTCTCTGTTAACTAATGTGCAAGTTTGCAGGATGTGTTTTAGCTTGGAGAAAAAGAGAATTGGGGGGACCTTCTTGTTCCTTACGAATCCGTGACTAGATGTGGGAGCCAGGTGGGATTGGGCTCTTCTCCCAGGAAAAAAATGACAGGACAAGAGGAAGCGGCTTCAGTTTGTGTCAGAGGAGGTTTAGGTTGGATATTGGGAATATTTCTTCATGGAAGGGGTTGTAAAGCACTGGAAGATGATGCCCAGGACAATGGTGGAATCCCCATTCTGGAGGGATTTAAAATCCATGTGGATTTGACACTTAGGGACATGGGTTAGTGGATAGTTGGATTTGATGATCCTAAAAGTCTTTTTCAACCTGAACAATTCCAGGGTTCTCTGTAGACAGGCCAGGTGCTCCTGAAGGGTTTGATGTTCCCAACTCTTCTCATGTCCTTCATACTATAACCCATGTTTTGTGTCCATGGATTTGCTCTCTTCTTGGATTTTTGTTCCCTGGAATAACTTGGAGCTCTGTTTTCCTGCCATTTCTGGGTAGGAATGCCAAGGATACTCACATCTGACCTTTACTCCTTGAGACACGTGAGGTTTAGTTTGGCCCTCAAGGGGATAATCCTGCCGGAATTTCCTTCTCCTGGGGGGCAATAAAACAGTGAAGGGAACTTTTGGAATTACGTGATCCGCAAGCTCAGTAAGGACTCACGGTTCTGGATTTTTGGGATACACTGAGGGGGTTCAGGCAGCGGAACTGATCCGAGGTGGCTTTTAACGACTCCGGGCTCACTCAGATCCTTCTGGCTCAGGAGAGCGGAAGGGAATGCGCTGTGTTTGTTCACCGGATGCTCATCTGAAGGGTTGGATTAGTTCAGCATTCTGTGGCAGCTCCAACTGGGTGGATGAGGTGCAGGGGAGGTGTCACCTGGACAGGCTGAGGGAAAGGCAGAGTTGCCCAAGGGAATGTGGGAATCTCTCCAACATGGAGGATTCCAGGCTGTCCTCAGCCAATTATCCTCTTAAAACCTTGGGATGTTGCGCAATGGACAAGTCAATCATAGGATATCTCAAGTTGGAAAGGATCCACAGGGATCATGGAAATCCAGCTCCTGTTGTCCTCAGTGTTCCCAACTGCCATTGTATTTATCCTGTCGTTTTCCAGCTGTTCTCATTTTTCTTTCCTTGTTAACTCTTAGTTGATCAATGCTTAGAAGCAGGGTATGGATTGAGGAGAGCGAGAGGCGCTTTCCACTGCTGAGGAATGAGGCTTCTCATTCCAGGGAATCCTAGACAGGGAGGTTTTGGAAAACCAGGTGGAATGGGAGGAACTCATCCTGGTTCCTGCTCCTGTAGCTGGAGGATTTTGCCTTCTGTGTGCTGGAGCTGGGAAGTGCCACCCTTTGGAGTGCAAAAAGCATGGAAGGGTGTGGTCAGAGCAATCTGGAACCTTTTCACCTGAAAGCACCTAATTTATGACACCAAAATCCCAATCTTAACATGGATTTGTTTGGCATACTGGTTGGCTCTGTGTTCCCTGGGGCTGGACCAAAACACTCCCTCCTGCTTGACATGGAAAACACAGCCCTGGAGCTTCTGCTCCAGAGAACAAGGGCTCAGCATTCCCAAAAAACAGTGAGTTGGCCTTTCCGTTCTTCCAGCAGATGCTGTTTGGCTAAACCTTAATATTTAGGGAAGTTTGTTGGGTGGAGAGTGGGAGAGAATCCCCTTTTCCTTTTGGAATACTTTCATCATTCCAGTGTGTCAAGACTTGGGAATATGAATAGGATGAAAATAGATGGATCTTCTGCCTTGGCGTCCAGAGGTGTAAGGTGTTGTGCTGGAGGGAGGGATACTGGAATTCTTGGTTGTCCAGGCCTGGAGAAGCAGGAGATCCTGTTCCCAGACAATGTGACCATTCAATTCCCTGCACTTCAGACAGCTGTCTTGGTGTTTGCTCAGCTCCTTACACCTGACTGCAAGGGTTTTCCAAGGAATTTGAATTTCACATTGGAAGTTTTGTTTGAACTCTGGTGTTTTTTTGAGGAGGAAAAAGTGACAAATCCAATTAGGAGAGAGGAAAAGGGAGGAATTTAGGATTATCCAAGGTGGCCCTCAGGACTGTGGATGGAATGTTCCCTTTTAGGAGGAGAAAGGAAAGAAATGTTCTTTTACCTTTCCCAGTATTTATAGTATTCCTGCTGCCAAGGCTCCATTAGACATTGCTGCTCTTGGAAAAGGAGATGAGGTTGGAAGTTCTTATGGGAACAGGGAGTTGCAAGGCTTGCAGTTCTCATTTATAAGGAGATTTGTCAAGAAAAGTGGGAAAGGGATTTAATTTCCAACTTTTTTGGGAAACCAAGATTCCTTCTCTTCTGGTTGGCTCCTGATTCCAAGTTTTCCCATTCTGGGCTGCTCCGCCGCCTTGGAGTTAATTACAAGTTGGATAAGGAGATGCCCAAATCTACCCAGCTGTTGTTTTGCTGACTCAGCATCTCAGAGCTCATTTTTTTAAGGGAGAAGGACAGCAAAAAGACCACCCTGGATTCTGGATGCTTGCAGAACAGGGTTAGGAATCCTCTTGGGATGAGTTTTCCAGGCTAAGCTATTCCTGAATCTGCTTTTTCCACCTCCTTGGGAGTAGATAAGATGTTCAGGACAGAGAAATCCATTTTTTTTTCCCAGTGCAGCTGTTGTTTAAGTAGCTCCCAAGGAATATGAGACTTTGCCCAGTCCTGTCAGCATGCCTCTTCCTGGGAATATCACCCCACATGTGTTCAGAAAGGTTGGGAGAAGGGGAAATTCAGGAAAAGAACTGTGTTGTGTGAGGGAAGAGGAATTGCAGCCCCAAAGTTCACTTGGAAAATTGAAATAAGAAGAAAAGATAAGAGGTCAATCAAGGAAGAACTGTGGGTCTTTAACAAGTTTCCAGCCAAATCCAATGGAAAACAGGCACCTGCCGTGGGATGGGGCCTGGATTTCGGCGTGTTGGGGTCCTGACTGAAGCAGCCGTGGAGTTTTTTTCCCTGTGTGAGCTTCCCGAGGGCTCTTCTGCCACTGCACCATGACTAGGTTGTGGTCAGCACATCCAGGACTCCTGCCTGAGGGATATAATCCCTTAATTTATCATAAATCTGGGATTTGGGACTTCTGCCTGAAGGTTGTCATCCCTTATTTTATAATAATGGGACTGTCAATTTTCCCCCAGATTTGGATTTTTCATTAATTAGTGGATGTTATTAATTATGATTTGGTACTTTAATACTTCAATTTTCCATGTTTCCAATGCTGTAGAATGGAATTTGAATTCATCCATCCTTTTGGAGGACAGGGAAGTTTTGGCTCTCTGGTGAAAGGGGAGCTCTGCCTTCCTTCATGCCTTTTTCCTTGGAACTATTTTGGGAACATGATTTCATCTTCCTCCTGGAGCGGGGGAAAAGCCCACCCCAGAAACGTGGGGGATTTGGAGCTTCTGTTCTTCCCTGCAGAAAATCACAGAATTGTGCCTCAGAATTCCCTAAAATGGGGATATTGGAACCTTGTAGGAGGGAAAATGGGTGAGTTGTGTGCTGCTGGTGGACAGATCCGTGTTCTCCGGAGGTCACTCCTTGCTGGCAGCCTGGAGCAGGAAGGGGATTCTTGGGTGCCAACAGCTGAGGGAGGGGATGTTAAAGAGTCAGCTTCTGCTGGCCTTTGCCAGTGATTCCAACCCCTTCCCTCCTTGTTTTCTCTTGGATGTTTACCTCTGGATTCTTTGACTCCCATCCTGGTAATGCTGAATCCTGTGGCGGACTTGGGAAGAGCTGGATGAGGGTGGAGGTGAGATTTTATCCCAACACATTTCAGAGCCTGGATTGTCTCCCCTTTCCCCACTTTTCCTAGTGGAAACAGAATTTTCACATTTTGCTGTGTTGTCTCCTTTCTGGTTTATCAGGGAGAAGAGGAGGGAGAGAGGGAAGAAGGGATGTGTGGGCTGCTGGTGCTGGAATTTAAAACCTTATGGAAGGGGACGTGTCCCAGTGTCCTTTTTCCCTTTTCCACCTTCAGGCTGGCGGCTGAAACACCTTAAAAATTCCAGGCAGGAAATCATGTAACGGAGGGGGGAATTATTCCTAGTGTCATTCCATGATCTTATTCCCTTACTCCTTCCCTTACTTAAATGAAGATCATTTGAGCTCTTCTGCTGGACATTGATCCCAGCCGGGAGCAAGGAATACGGTGGAGGAAAGAAAAAACCTGTGGACATTCATTTTTTCCAGCTTAAGGAATGTTCGGGTTCATCCCGTGCTGGACAATTCCAAGCTGGATGCTGGAGCTGACTGTTCCCTGGGTCTGTCTGCTCTGCTGTTTTTCTCTTTACAATGAAAGTAAAATTCTTAAATATCCATGAGATCTTGAGGTTGCAAAAATGGGAATGTCAGCAATTGGAGACATCAGTTGATTTCTTTTTTCCCTACTGGAGAAGGTGTGTTGTCTGTGGAATGTGGGAAAGACTGTCCGGAACATATCTGGGAAGGTGTGTGAGAAACTCCTGGAATTCTGGGAGCTGTTAGGAGCACTCAGCAGATCCCTTCTCAAAGAGATCTTTGGAATTCTTGTGGTATTTTGGGGAAAAAAAATCAAAGCCATCTGACAAACCAGGTGACAAGTGACACTTGAGTTGTGCCAGGGGGAGTTTTAGGTTGGATATTAGGGAAAATCCCTTCATGGAAAGGGTTGTAAAGCCTTGAAGCAGGCTCCAGAAGTCCCCATTCTTGGAAGGATTTAAAATCTGTGTGGATGTGGCACTTGGGATAGTGGTGACCTTGGCAGTGCTGGGGAATGTTGGACTGGATGATCTTGGAGAGCTTTTCCATCCTGAACAGTTCCGTGATCCATTTGTCTGTGCTGTTGGACACACAGAAGGTCTTGGCCTGGGATTTGAGGACAATTTGCTGCTCCCGTGGGCTGTGGGATACCAAAACATCTCCTCAAGGATGCAGGCAAAATTCCTTATCAAAATGACTGGGAATATTCCCCCTTACTGCCCAGCAAAGAATTGTAGGAGATCTCAGCTTGTGCCTGTGCTCAGAATTGAAGTGGCTGAGGGAAGAAATTGAGGGAAAAAGAGGCGCAGGATTGGCATGCAGAAGAGTCAGACCTGGGCAGGGATAATTCCTGGTACTCTGGAGCTTGAGTATTCCTTAATCAGCTTTGTTAATTATAACATAATATTGCTCCCAGGCCTCTGAGCTCTGATTAGGGATGAGGATGTGAACTGAAAAAGGTGGAATAAAGGAATTTTTTCTGGCTTTGTTAAGTTCACTTGCTCCAGCAATAACAGAATGAGTTACCAAACCCCAACTCTGGTGCCTATGATCTCTTCCCAACTGATTAGAACATTCCCACCAAGAGTTCTTACAGGCGTTTCCTTTTGAAGCTTAATTGAAAAAGCTCTGGATGATTGGATACTTCATGGTTAATTATAAGATAATTAAAGGAAAGGGGAGAAAATCCACACCTGGACAAATCCTGCCGAAGGAATTTCTGCAAAAGCACTCCATTTAATTATCAGGATGGCCACACTTTGCCTTGGGAATGAGAGGAAAAAGGAATTTCTTCTCCAGCAGCCTCAAACTGGTTGAGCTGAGAGCCAGGGGCTTATCCTGAAGTAGGTCCTGATAAACAGCTTTTTTCCTTATAATCCTGTTTGGATTATAAATTCAAGTGTGAAATTCATTTGGAATTTGTATCTGCTGGATGAGAGGAAAGGTGGCTCCTCTTGGAGAAATCAGTTGCAAAATGCATCCCTGTGCTGTTGGAGCAGGGATCCTTCTCATTTCCCAAAGATTACCAACTTCCCTGGGCAAGATTTGAGCTCAGTTTGTCTTTGGGAAAATGGAGTTGCTTTCCTTTGCTTTACAAAAGTTGCGGAGTTATTGAGTTGAGTAGAGAGGGATTGGGATCACCTGGCCATGATCCAGGATGTCCAGCCAGGTACCAATCCAGGTACAGCCCTGAGGATAATCCTGCTGGAATTTGCTGCAGGAAAGGTGATGTTTTTCCTATTCAATTCAGACATGGATTGAGGACAAGCTGGGATTGCTGGGAATGTTCAGCCTGGACAAGAGAAAGGTCTCCCTGGAGCTTAGAGCTTCTTCCAGTGCCTAAAGGTGCTCCAAGAGAGCTGGAGAGGGACTTGGGACAAGGCCCTGGAGTGCCAGGACAAGGGGGAATGGCTTCCCACTGCCAGAGGGCAGAGATAGAGGGGATATTGGGAAGAAAGACCTCCCAGTGAGGACTGTGAGGCCCTGGAATGCATTTCCCAGAGAAGCTGTGGGTGCCCCATACCTGAAGGTGTTCAGGGCCAGGTCAGATGGGGTTTGAAGCAACCTGGGATAGTGGCAAGTGTCCCTACCCATGGCTGGGGCTGGCTGGAACAGGATGAGATTAAGGTCCCTTCCTACCCAAACCATCTGGAATTCAGAGATAGTTTTAGGAGGAGCACGTTCATCTCATTTTCAGGAATATATTTTAGGAATCACATGGTTGATTTAGGTTCTGGATCATCTCCTGCTGCTCCCAGATATCTCCTGCCATAGTCCTGCATGCCCCAACTCCAGAGCTGGTGCATTCCCACATGTGGCTAGTTCATCTTTCCTGGTCCCCGTTCGCTTGGGAAGGATTGTTCCAGGTTTCTGTGGTATAACCAATTGTTAGGAACAGTCAATTCCAATCTGTGTTGTTCAGTTTGTGCCTGCACAATTGCTTGGAGCCAAGGAATGCTTTTCCAGAGGATTTCTTCGGCTGCAGCACTGCTCTTGTCACGTGTGCCTCTGCTTCTGCCTCACGTCCTTTCACCTCCCTCTTGTCTGGCTTTTCTAAATGAATTCTGGCTCTGGAGCTGGTGGCCGAGAGGGCAGAGACAGTGTCCCTGGAGTGACAACCTTCCAAATTCCTTCCAAACTCTGCTGAAGGACTCTCCCATAATGAGGGAAATGAGGAGGATATGGAAACATGGAAAGTGTTTGCAACAGGGAGAAAAATCCCAGAATGGTTTGGGTTGGAAGGGATTTGGAATGTGATCCAGTCCCACTCCCTGCCATCAGCAGGGACACCTTCCACTAGCCCAGGTTGCTCCAAGCCCCAGCCACACTGGTCTTGGAGACTTCCAGGGATGCTGCAGCTTCTCTGAGAAATTCATTCCAGGGCCTCATCACCCTCACAGGGAACAAATTCTTCCCAGTATCCCATCTAATTGCACTCTGGCAGTGGGAAGCATTCCCATTGTCCTGTCACTTCATGCATTTATCCAAAGTCCCTCTCCTGCAATCTTGGAGTCTCTTTAGGCACTGGAATGAGCTTCAAGGTCTCCCTGGAGCCTTCTCTTCTCCAGGCTGGGCAAAGTCAGTGTTTCAAGGAGACAACAAGAATGTAAATTAGGGAATAAGCATGGAAACAGGAGATTCCTGATGACATAGCTGCAGCTAGGAATGTGTGGCTGTGCTTCCTGGGGCACCAAGTTTGCCGGATATTTGCAGAGCAGAGATGAGAATCAGCAGTTCTAGCTCCAGGATCTGTAGTGATGAATCCATGGGGAGAGACAGATACAAGGAATCTGTGTCAGCAGGAAAAAGTTGGAGTAAATATGTGTGAATAATTCCAGGAGTCAGAGCTGGAAAACCAGAGGACTGTGGAACTTAAGGAGAAGATGTTAAAATTGCCTTTCTCCTGTCTCTCCCTGGGGAGTAGCAGGAAGAGCTGTATCCCTGCTGGGGAGGGATGGATGTTGTGGCTGCTAGGAGAGCATAGATCCCAAGGACCGGGAAAAACTGCGGTTCAGCTCCACGTGCAGGCTGTGGGTGGTGAGGAGGAGGGATATGTGTGCTGGGCTTTGGAAATGCAGCTCCTGGAGTGTCCAAGGAGAAGGGAATGTGAAAAAATAAATATATTTAAGGCTTAAATATGACACAGGATCAGGGAAGCCTGGGCTTGATTAATCCTTGCTTACATAAGCAAAAGAGAATTCCTGCTTTCCATCACAAATCTGAGATTCAGGAAGAGTCTGGAGACTTAAGATTCAGCCCAGGATTCCAGTTCTACGTTGCTCAGTTGTCATTAGGGAAGCGCTGAATGGGTGAGAATTTCTAGGAAAAGGAGAAGGAAGCATTTTGTCTGTTGGTCCTGGTAGTTTGGAAAGGTGTGGGACTGCTTGTTGTTTGTTCCCTGTGGTGATTCCAAGATCTTTATCCCAAGCACTAGCTGGAGGAAAAGCAGGCTGGTAAGTCCCAGGGTTTGATTTCCAGGGGGTGGGAATTTGGGACTTAATTCCCTAAACTTGAGAGAACGCTGGAGCTGAATGTGCTGGACTGTTGGTGGTTTTCCATGTGCTCTTCCTTGGTGATCTGTATGTTCCTAATGGACAATGGGCCTTTTTGGGATGAGAGGAGAGAGCATCTATTGGGGTGTGTAAGGAGGGAGCTGCTCCCGGAGGTCTCCATGAGGGCTGAAATTTTGCGGTCCTGCAGCACTGGAAGGGGTAATTTATTCCTAGGAGAAACCACTGAGACAGGAGAAGTTTTCCCATGTTGTCATGTGGATGACCTGGAGAGCTGGAATCTGCCTCTCCCTCCTTCCTTCCCTGCTCCTGCTTTCTTTGGATTTACACTGTAATTAGCAGCTTCCTTTAGAAAACTGTTCTCCAGATGGGAATAAAACAGGATTCTTCTGCTGGGAATGCTTATCCTGATGATTTCTTTTACTTCCAGGGCTTTTCCCCATGCATTGAGGGGGAAGCCATGGGATGGGAGGGGCAGAACCACATTCTTTAGGAAGTTGCAGCTGGAAATCCAGAGTTAGCCTTGAAATGTTCCCTTTGAGATTGGGAAAAAAGGAAAGAGGATGTTGTCCATATTCCTATCCAAGCCAAGGACATTTCTGGGCTGAAATTCCCACTTCTCTGCTGCTGTGCATTTAAAATTCCCACCTGTGCAGGTGTTCCTGTCCTGGCCCTTCCCCACACAGGACTTTGGTGTTTGATCCTTGTTTCCAGGGTGAACATGGAAGTGAAAGTGGATACACTCCTGGATTCCGCATGGAAAGAAGCCCTTGGATAGCAGCAATCCTTTGGATGCTGGCGATTAGTTCCCAGGATCTTGCTGGAACAGCACGGATTCAGGGTTGGTTTTTTAACCAACCAATAAATATTCCTGTAAATTCTGGTTTATCAAATGAGTTTGCAAAAATAACTGGTTCCAGGGTACCCTGATGTTGGATTGATTTTTCACTGGAGGCTGGGAAAAATGTGGAGTTGGGGCAAGAAGCACATTCTGCTTAATAAGGTGCAAAGTTGATGCTTTTCAAGATATTGGAAAATGAGAATCTAGGAGGTTTTGGCAAATAATGGGAAAATGTGAAACACAGGCATGGCATTTTCAGTGAAATCACAGCATTTGGGAATATTCCCTCTTTGACATACTCTGACAGGATGACCTCCTCAAATAGCCTGTTGGTGTTCTTCTGCTGGGAGTTTCACTTGGACTTTGGGAAGTACAACCTCCATGGCCTCATCTTTCCAGACTGATTTCTAGGAATGTAGGATACAAGCATGTCCTTGGCCAAAGTAAACAAGCAGGGACATGGTGAGGGAAGTAAACAGGCAGCATCAGGAAAATAGGAGTAGATCATGTCCAGGTCGGGTTTAGGTTATTTGAAGCCATTCCCAAGGGTTTTGAGCTTGAAGTGTCATAGATCCAGGATCCCTGTTTAATGAGGACAAATTGTATTAAGAAAAGATGCCTTTAGGTTTAGTCTCCAAAAAAAACTTCACAGATAACCCTGATTCCCAGCATTTTTGACTGCATCTAGGCATGTACCTGCCCATGGAATATGGGAAAAGGAAAACTCCTGGAACAAATTGTGGTGGGTTGTGATGCAGAAAGAAGCAATTTGGGAATGTTGGTGAGCAGAGAGTAGAGTAAGAAGCTGGAGGCCATGGAATTCCATGTGTGTCCCTATTTCCCCCTTAGCGTCAGGAGGGAGGGAAATAATCACTGCTTTGAATTCCTTAGGATCATTCCTGGGAGGTGAGCAGAGCCAGCATTCCTTCCTATCCCAGCAGATGCATGTGGAGGGAACCTCTCCCTGTCGATTCCCATGACTCTGAAGCCTGGAGCCGCCTCTCTGGATGCGCTTCTCCTCTCCAGCACATTTGTGGGGAGGGGAGCAGGAAAGGAGTGCCAAGGAATGGTGTTGACCACACAGTTTTCCCGAGTCTGGCAGGGATTTTGTGTTCTCCCACTTCTTTCGCTCTCCTCGTGTTGGCAGCGGTGGTCCCGGCGCCGCTCCCGGTGGCTTTCCCTGCATATGACTCATCCCCACGGAATTCCTGAAGCAATGAGTCAAGTTATTGGGAAAACTGTTTGCCCACTAGTGTAAACTAGGGAGCCAAGGAGCTGCCTGCAGGAGGGGAGAGAGACAATTCATTTTGGGAATGGCTGAGCTTCTCCTCTCTCTTCCCAAAGGCATTGCTTCCAGATGTACCACAGCAGGTATGCACCTCTGAATTCAGTATCTCACCTGGAAATTTGCTCCTCCTGCTTTTTTTTACTCCTTTTTTAAAAGGAGGCTGAGCTGATAAGCATTCCAGTGTGGAGTAAAACTGCCAGATAGGAATTTGCCAGGATTGTAAGGGAAAATAGCTTTTCCTTAAGATATGAGACTCCATCTAAAACACTCCTTGTATAAATACCGGTCACCTCTTGGATCTGCCCTGGCTGGCTTCATCCAGCCCTTGGAATTTTGACTATAAATATCTCAGAGGCCCTGTGGTTTCCAATCAGGAATTACTAAGTTGTGTGTAGCTGTGAGATATTCCAACAAAACCAAGGATTGATGACTCCCAGTAATTATATCCAGGGAGAATGAGCTGTTATTCTACACATGGGACGAGATTTGGGGTACTAGGAGCATTCATCTCACTTCATCCAGGTATTCCCTTTGCATTCCCTACCCCATTCCAGCCAAGCTTTCTTTGTAGCAGGGGATTTGATTCCCCTGTTGAACATGGAGTTCTATTTGAAATCTCAAATTAGTTGGGATTTAATAAATTTTCCCCCCTGGCAACTTGGCCGTTATTTTTGCCGGAGCTTGGAGTGGTCGGGAAGCTGCCTGTGGGCTCTGCTGGCACAAACTGTGGGTGGAATTGCAGAGCTGCCAGCATTGAGACAAGGATTGGGGGTTGCTTTTAATCCATTCCTGGCAGCACACTGGGATTGTGCTCCTTTGCCATTCCCAGATTCCCAAGAAAGTGGTGATTTCCCTTGTTTCTCAGCCACGTATTTGTACAGGCTTTGGATTTTCCATAGGCTGACGAGTCTGGAGCTCTGGAATTAAGGTGTGTTCCTACCAAGGTCAAGGAAAAATGTCTTGAGAATCTTGGAGCTTGAGTGAGTCTTATCCATCCATTTCCAAGTATTATCCTCAGTTTCATTTTGGTGGGTGGAATGTCTCACGGTGATCCCTGTCTTTATGGACTTATCCCTACAAATCTCTTATGCCAGGGATGATTGCTGAGGTCTGGAATTAATAAAGCCCTGTGGATCCTTCACACAAGGAGACCATGGAACAGGAAAGGGTTTGGAGCACAAGGAGCAGCTGAGGGAGCTGGGGGAGTCAGCCTGGAAAAAAGGAGAGAGTGAGGAGGGATCTTCTCACTTTTCCACAAATCCCTGACAGGAGGATGGAGTCAGCTGGAATCAGGCTCTGCTTCCAGGGAATAAGTGACAGGCTGAGAGGAAACAGCCTCAAATTGCACCAGGGGAGGTTTAGGTTGGGTATTAGAGAAAATTCCTCAATGGAAAGGATGTTAAAGCATCGGAGCAGGCTCCAGTGGTGGAATCCCCATCCCTGGAGGGATATAAAAGCCGTGTGGATGTGGCACTTGGGGACATGGGGTAGAGGTGGCCTTGGAAGTGCTGGGGGAATGGTTGGACTCAATCTTGGAGGGCTTTTCCAGCCTAAATGGTGATGCTTTGGACAAATCCTGACCCATGGGGTGATGCAGGGATATCAGGGATGTCACCGAATATCCAATGGAGAGAACCATTGGGATCTGCAGTGTCACTGGTTTGTAGAACTGGGATCCCTGGGAACAGTCTCAGAACTGATCCCAGTTGTTCGGAGGAGGTGCATTGCGAAGTGGAGAATTGCCTTGTTTCTCTTTGATTCAGTGAATACCTTATCCTGCTTTTAACTGGGAATAAATGCTGGGAGTGGCACCTTTGAGATTTGTCCATCCTCTTGCACTAAAACCATTAACATTTGCAAGATAATCCCATTTTTCCTGAAAACTCCACTGCTGCGGTCAAGTCCATGCCAAGGAGATAGATTCCAGAGTCTCCTTATTAAAAATTAATAATTCCCAATGTAACAGGAAGGAGATGTTGTGCATGTTTGAGGGAAGTGTGGAATTCATGGGACCTTTTCTACCCAAGGCAGGAGAGTTTGGAAGAAGAGGAAAAAGGGGATGGATTTAAACAAGGAGAAATGTGCACCTTGATGTGTTCATGCTGCAGAGGGGCTTTGGGGAGGAATTTGAGAGCAGAACGAGCTGGAATGGAGATGGGTCAGTGCTGGGCCAACTGGGCAGTGGCTGCACCAATCTTGTGTCCATCACCATTGCAATTCCAAGGAATTTATTCCAGGATTTTAGGGTTAAGCTGGTGGGCCAAATAGGTAAATTCTTATTCCCTGTGTTTTGAAGGTCAGTTGATACTCTGAGATTATTTTGGGAATTATGTCAGTGGGCAGCGCTGGAGTTCCACATCCAACCTGATCCCATTAGTTCTGTCCCAGTGACATTGCGGAGGTGATTGTGGTGCCATGGCCTTATCCCAAGGGAGCCACGTCCAAAGTATGCCAAGCCACAGGAGGCTGTTAGAACCTTTCCTGTCTCCAAGCTTCATTCCCTGGCTCTGCCAATGAGTCATTTTATTCCCTTCTCCTTGGAAAATGGGAGATTATCAAGGAGAATCTTCAAAGAAGCCATGAAGATATCCCAAAATTCAAATCTCCACTGATTTTTGCCAGTGATCCCTGCCTGGGATTTGCTTATAAATATGGCTCCTAAATGTTCCATGAATCCATGGAATATTCCTTAAAGCAGAGATCTGTTCCCTTAATCACATCCAGTGAGGGCAGAGCTCTCCTCACAAGCTTCCAGCAGCTGCTGTGCCTTCTTCCCCCTGGGAAGAGCTTTCCCTGCAATTCCTGCAGTCACTGCTTGCGCCAGATACATCCTGCCCCTTGGAAAAGTCAGAAAGGAAAGGACTCACCTTCCTCTGGTGCCATGGAATTTGTCCCCTCTGGAATGGTTTGGTTTGGAAAGGACTTGGAATGCTCATCCCATTCCACCCCCTGCCATGGGCAAGGACACCTCTCACTATCCCAGGTTGCTCCAAGCTTTGCCCAGCCTGGATTTGTCTCTTCCAGGGATAGCCACAGCTTCTCTGGGAAATCCATTCCAGGGCCTCACCACCCTCCCAGGGAAGGATTTCTTCCCAATATCCCATCTAAACCCCCACCATGTCAGTGGGAAGCCATTCCCCCTTGTCCTGTCACTCCAGGTCTATTCCAAAGGCTCTCTCCAACTCTCTTGGAGCTCCCTGATGCACTGGAAGAAGTTCTAAGGCTCCACAGAGCCTTCTCCTATCCGGGCTGAGCCATCCTAGCTCTCCCAGCCTGACTTCAGAGCAGAGCTGCTCCATACAAATTCCTCTGGCAGCTTCAGGACATTCTGTATGGATAGAACCCCATCCCCCTTCTCCCTGGAAGGTGAGAACAATTCCCAGATTATGAGGAACCAACTTGGAAACAAAGCCTCATTTAAAGCCTTTCAGAATAGCTCGATGGGGCCTGATGGAGTTGGATCCAAGCTGAAATTGATGGTTTCCTTCAAGTCCAGTAAGTGCTTGGTGGGAACAGGAGGATTCTGAGAACTGCAAGGGAATGATCGAGCCTGGAGTGGGATGCCCATATTCCATGTGGGACATGTTGGTGAGGGAAGGAAGGAAGGATTTGATGTGACTTGATGGGGCTGGAATTCCATTGATTAGGGAAGTGAACTTTCTCTTAACCTGCCGAGTGAAAAAGCAGGATGCAGCATCCATGCTGTGCCCTCAGGACAGGAGTCTCCAGCACCTGGGCAAGGTGACCTGGATA
This sequence comes from Notiomystis cincta, assembly GCA_013398075.1. NCBI lineage: Eukaryota > Metazoa > Chordata > Aves > Passeriformes > Notiomystidae > Notiomystis > Notiomystis cincta. The sequence goes on along the minus strand of VZRX01013302.1, from coordinate 93,295 downwards.
TGCTCTCAGGGAGAAGGGAAGTGCCTCTGCTTGGGAGCAGAAAATCAATCCTGAGGAAAAGCTGCTATGGGAGCTTCCAGGGCACAAAGGTCCTTTGGTTTTGATTTTCCAGCTGCATTTCCCAAGAAGTTGAGCTGGGAGCTGGCAGGCCTGGGCTTGAACTTCCTAGCGGGACAGCAGGTTGGGGCTGGGACATTCCTGGGAAACGGTGGCATTTCAACCAGGGAAAGAGATGGGGGAGGGGGGCAGCATTCTGGAACATGGTGCTGGATTTCTGTGGAACAGCCAAGGGCTTTGTCCTTTAGCGGCACCTGCAACCATCCACTGAATCCTACAAATCCAGTTTTTTGGAGGGAATTCTGTAGCCCTGAGCAATGAAGGCAAACATCTGGCTTGTTTTGAGGGAATTTCCTTGAGTGAGTCACGCTGGAGGGCTCTGGAATTTGCAGAGGCCAGCTTGGAAGAGGGTGCTGGCAGAGATGGGATTGCTTTGTCATACCTGGGTCATGTGAAAGTGCCAGCAGGTGTCTGAGGGAAAAGGTAGGGAAGGAATATTGGGGTAACAGGGCTTCTTCCATGCAGACATCCCCAGGGATCTGGCAGAGGGAGAAGAAACTCCCAGCAGATCTGATTTCAGCCTAGGTTTGGCCTCCAATCTTTTGCTCTGAACAGCTGGAGGTTGGGAACCAGGGGGGATTTTGGGGTGATGCAAGTGGGAATGCTGAGTTAGCCTGTAGATGCAGGGATGGGGGTTTGCAGGGGGGTACAGGGATGGACATTTGCAGGGGGTTTTGAGCCTGTGGATGCAGGATTGGGAATTTGCAGGGGGTTGTGAGCCTGTGGATGCAGGAATGGGGATTTGCAGAGATGGGGAATTTGCAGAGGGTTATGAACCTTTGGATATAAGGATGGGGAATTGCAAGGGGTTGTGAGCCTATGGATGCAGGGATGAGGATTGCAGGCGGTTGGAGCATCAGGCTGTGTGGGTGCCTTGGGAATCTGCAATGCTGGGAGCTTGGAGCAAATCCTGCCTGGATTTGGGTGAAGGGAGTGGGTGAATTCCGGAGGTGTTGCTGGGGTGTGGGTGGGCTCCTGGCATGCAGGATCCAGGCACAGCCTTTTTCCTTCAGCTTTATTTCCTTGTGGTGCTTCTCCATAAGGAGGCTCATGTCAGATGGGATGGGCTGTTGGATTAACCTAAGTCTGCAAGGTTTAGCTGGAATATTGTCTCACTGTAGCATTTTTCTCCCTTGCTCTTTTCCCTAAGCCTTTCCCTACAGACAGCTAATTCTCCCCTTCCCCCACATCCTGTCACAGCCCAGAGCATGTCACAAGGAATTAACGGCTGGAAATGCCAGGAGAAGCTCCTCTGGAACAGTCTTTCCTTTCTGTGCCCAGGGTGGACCCCTCTGTGTGTCCCTATTGTGTCTCATCCAAGTCCCCTCCCCCTGGCCATTCACTGGAGAGTCCATGGCCAGGAGCCTTTCCTAGCCTGATGCCATAGCTGTGTCTGAGGGCTCCCGGCAGCACTCATGGTTTCTTGGTGGGAAGAGGGAGGAGGTTTGTGCTGCTTGAGGGTTTTCCTCCTCTCCCGGCTCCCCATCTCTGACAGCATCGCCCGCTCTTGCTCCCCGTCCTCCTTCCCACAATCCATGTATAGTCTCCTCAGAATAGGGATGATGTCACTTCCTTCCAGAGGGTGCTGGGGAGTGTGGAAGGGGGGGAGTCACAACCTCTGGCTCTCGGCATTCCTGGTGGGTAAATGAGGTGCAGGGAGGGAGTTGCTCTGAGGATGATGCCCGACTCTGTCGGCAGGCAGATCCCAGTTCCCATGCTGTGCTTCTCTATGCTGAGTGGGATTTTCAGTGGCTGCAGGAAGAGTTTGCTGTTTCCTCCTGAGCTTGTGATACCTGTCTCCCTGGATATGCACTTTTCCTGAAATACCCTTCTGCGGGAGGAGGATGTGCAGCGGCTGCACTTCATGCCATGTAAGATTCCTCCTTCCCTAGATCATGCCCAGCTCTGAGGGGACTCCTTGTGCATGTGCTTCCCTTATTTCAGTGTTGTGAGCTTGAGACTGCCTTGTACTGGGATTCAGCTTTCAAGATCCTGGGAATGTTTGGCTCTTTCCAGCACTTTTAGGGGTAGTGTGAGGATTCTTGCTGTCACAGAGCCAGGGTCAGTGGTCTCAGGGCTATTTGTGCTCCAGTCTTCTTCCTCTGCTGGAATCATATCTTCAGCATCTTAAAACAAATTCCTGGGACATAACGTGCTGGGGTGAAGCTGAAGAGTCCTCACAGTGAAATCTTTTTTTGATGGGTGTTCCTGTTTCAGGCCTTCTGTCTTCTCCCTCCTTTCCAAAGCATGGGCAAAGCCCTGAACCTCTTGGTTTAAATTCAGGAGTCTTTGGGAATGTTGGGAATGTTCCTGCCCTGGGAGCCTGGTAATCAGAGTGACAGTTTCCACAGTGAGTATTCCTGTATGTGACAGCAAGTGACAGGCTGCTCTACTCCGTCCCCATTTGTTGCCGTGGATAAGGAATCCACATTGGCTATTTGCTATTTGTCATCGATATCCTGCTTCTCAAACTAGAAGAGATTGGTGGGAACTGGGAGAGCCCAACTGGAGGGGTGGAAGAGTTCTGGAAAGCATGTTGGTGGGATGCAGCTGAGAGATGACGGGAATGAAGCTGGGCTGGGAGGTGCTGTCCAAAGGCAGCAAGGGAGCTGGAGGTGTATCCAGGGTTTGTGATATCCCCAGCTATCCCTGGTGAATGACAGGCATGATGGGCCTGGGAGGGAGTCTCCTGATGGCCTGAGTGAAGGTAGAGCTGGAATGTACCCAGTGCTCTGATTATTCTGTGCTGAGGAAGTGGGAATCCAAATGGCATTGGAATTTCACATTTGCTCTGTTTGTGGAATGGAGTGTTTCCTTCAACAGAGTCATGGGCTGGAAGCTGCCTGTTAACGACGGAATTTCCTGGAATTTGATAGAATTGTGTAGGTTTTCAGTAATAGGTGACTGAAATGCATTTGAAGGTCCATTCCAGTGGCTGTGGGTGTCAGCACAAGAGGGGAGACTCTGAATTTGGAATGTTCTGGGAAGTGGTGGGATAACCACACCTGACTGCGGGGTTGGATTTGGTGGGATAGAGCATGAATTGGTGTCGTAGGCTGTCCCAAACCCAACATTTGTGTTACCTGGAAGGTTCAATTTCATTTAAATCATGAGCAGCCTGGACTGGTGGGAGGTGTCCCAGTCCATGACAGGGAGATGGAACTGGATCATCTCCAAGCTCCCTTCCTATCCAAACTATGCTGTGCTGGAATTCTGTGGATGTCCTCCTCTTTCTAATTTGTTTTACCCACAGCCCTAAATTAGGGGCATAATTTCCAAGTGTGGGTTTTTTGCCTGGTACAGGAAGTGTTGCAGGTGATATTCCCTTGGGAATGCTGTTGGAAATCCTGTTGTAAGTAAGGGATGAGTACACTTTGTCCCGACCTGGCAATTTGCTCTTGGATTCACAGAAGCAAAAATACAAGAGCACACTTATAGATTTGGAAGTGCAGCACTGCAGGCCATGGATGGAGCACTCCAGTAGCTGTACCTGGATGTGGGAATTGGGATGTCAGTGGGCTTGGAAACTTAGATGGATCAGTTGGGAGGGCTTGGAGCAGAGAGATACAGGTGAGGTGTGGCATTCCCTGGCAGCGCAGGTAAGAGGTGAGACAGGGATTAGAGCATGGAAAGAAGGACAGAACTGATCCCACAGTCCAGAAATCCCGGGTAGGTGTTGGCAGATTGCAAAGTCACCATCCCAGATTTGGCAAAATGAAGGAAAATTCCTGGTTGATGAGTCATGTGTTGAGCCAGGAAGGCAGGAGTGGAATAAGGTATGCTGCCAGAGTCCCTCTGGAGCAGCTTGGAGTATGGCCAGCTGGGATGGAGTGGGATAGCTGTGCTGGAGGAGGCTGGAGCACCCTGTGCAGTCTTGTGACTTTGCACTGCTCCTGTTTCTATTTTCCAAAGGGTTTGGAAAGCCCTAAAAATAGGAGCAGAAACAAAACCTGGGGAGGAACAGCAACTCCTCAATCTTCCACCTTGGAATTGGTCGTGCCTGTCAGGGCCAATGAAGATGTGACAGGGATGTGGAGCTGACAGGATACTCCTGCTGGTCCAATGGGAGATCTCCTAGGAGCCAGTATCCTCACTGGAAGTGCTGTTGGGAGCCAGTCCATAGTTCCTCAGATGCTGCCACTGGCTGTTAATGCATATTTTGGCTTCCTGAGCCAAGGGGTAACCCTAACCCTAACCCTAAGCCTAAGCCTAACCCTAAGCCTAAGCCTAAGCCTAACCCTAACCCTACCCCTAAGCCTACCCCTAACCCTAACCCTAACCCTAA
>VZRX01013302.1:75311-88177 GCA_013398075.1 Notiomystis cincta | reverse complement strand
GAGGGGGGCGGCGGGATTGTTGGACAACAAGAGCCTGGCAGCAGGTTTGTCCATGGAAAAACACAGTAATAGGGTTTTCCAGAGATTTGAGGCTGGTATGACCTGTCCCAAATCCCACAGTGGCTGCTCACCATCACAGCCTAACAGGATTCCAGGTGATCCCATGAAATGGAGCTGGGTGAGTTACACACTGGTTCACCTAATACTTCCCACTCCTTCAACTCCTAGCCCTCCTTCCCAAATGCGCCGTGCCCCCTGATGCTGTAAGGAAGCAGCTCTGGGATGAACCAGGATAGCTCCCAGGTTGTGGGGCTGTCCAGAGGAGGCTGGAGAAGCTCATCAGCGGCTTTGCTTCTGTTCTTTTCCAGGAGGTGAGTGCTGTGCCTGCTGAACTTCCCAGGACCCGCTAGCCATGCCAGGAATTGTCGTGTTCCGCCGGCGCTGGTCTGTGGGCAGCGATGACCTGGTTCTGCCAGCCATCTTCCTCTTCCTCCTTCACACCACCTGGTAAGTGAGAAGGGCACAAGGATGCTTGGAATTTGCTCAGGAATTCTTCTGGCTACTCCTGGCATGGCTAGAAATTCTTCCTGTGCTTCTGCACGGGGCCGGAAGGTTTGTTTGGGGCATTCCTGACGGACACCAACATTTTTCCAGCTTCTGTTTTCTTAGCTAAGCTCTGTTCCAAGTTCTATCCTAGCTCCAAAGAGCCTGACTAGAGCTCCTTGTTATCCTCCTGTACCACCCAAGATTCTCCACAGGAATTTAGGGCTGTTTCTGTACAGAGGCTCAGGAAAAAGAAGCTTAGAGTCCTGGAATGTATTGGGCTGGAAAAGACCTTAAAGACCATCCAATTCCAGCCCGCTGCCATGGGCAGAGACACCTTCTGCTAGACCAGGTTGTTCCAAGCCCCATCCAGACTGGCCTTGGACATATTCAGGCATGGGTCTATTGGAATTTGGGGCTGTATTTCTGTATAGAGGCTCAGGAAAAAGTCATGGAATCCTAGAATGGTTTGGATTAGAAGAGACTTTAAAGCCCATCCAGATCTCTTTAAGACCACCCAATTCCAAACCTCTGCCATGGGCAGAGATATCTTCCACAGGACCAGGTTGTTCCAAGCCCTGTCCAACCTTGTCCTGCACACATTCAGGGGATGAGTCTTCTAGAATTTGGAGCTATGTTTCTGTGCAGAGGCTCAGGAAAAACAGAATCCTGATTTGGGTTGGAAAGGACCTTAAACCTCATCTCAGTCCAACCCCCTGCCATGGACAGGGACAATTACCACTAGGTTGCTCCAAGCCCCATCCAACTCGGCCTTGAACACTTGCAGGGATGGGGCAGACATAACCTTCCTGGAGTGGCAAATCCCATGGGATAATGTGGCATTTATGAAATGGTTCTGACAGGGGTAGCAGGACCTCTGGATGGCTTGTGGGGATTCGGGGCCCAACTGAAGATGAATGTAAGGAGCTGCAGGATATTCCATGGTTTCGCTTGACTTTCCCACCCGGCAGGTTTGTGATCCTCTCGGTGGTGCTCTTCGGGCTGGTGTACAATCCCAACGAGACGTGCTCCCTGAACCTGGTGGACCATGGCCGGGGCTACCTGGGAATCCTGCTGAGCTGCATGATCGCCGAGCTGGCCATCATCTGGCTCAGCATGCGTGGGAGCATCCTCTACACGGAGCCGCGGGATTCCATGCAGTACGTCCTCTATGTACGACTGGGTAAGCGGCCAGAGCCTCCACACTTCTATGTGCTCTTCCCTGTAGCCTCCTCTCCCTGCCTGACACAGCTCCTCCAGCGTGGCCAGATGGCTGCCGGGATGTGCCGTGCATCCTGATGAATCCACAGGCTGCGCCTTGTCATGGCTGTCAAACTGGCAGGCAATGTCCCAAATGGCCTCCTTTTCCTAGCATGGAATCTGCTCCTCTTCTGTCTCTCTTACCCCTTGCTATGTTTTCCAAGAATAGAGGCATAAATCCCAAAGATTCTGACCCCGAGGTGTTGCCTCTTGACTCACCTGAGCCATCCCTCCATCCAACTCACTTCCAGGCACCGGGAGGAAAATAGATTTTCCACCTGCTCACTCCTTTTTTCTTCCTATAAGCAATTCCTGTCTCACTCCCTCACCAAAACCTAGAGCAGGGAAGAGATTATTCTTTGATCTGTCATTCCCTTTTAGCTTGTTTTCCCTGGGTTCTGCTGTCTTCCAGGTACAGAAATTTAATCAGATTTTTCTACGCCAAGTGAAGATTTTAAGAGAAAAATCTTTTGAGATGCAGAGCCAAACCCATTCCAAACAAATCATCCTGTGGATTTGCATCCCTGTTTTTTCCCAGGTTGTTTTCCTACAGAATCCACTAAAATAGGGATAACCTTGCTTGAAAGCTCAGTCTGGAAGACTTGGAATGCTCAGTGCAAGTCATTAATGTGAACAGCAAACAAATCTTTCTCTCCATCTTCCCAGCCAGTCTCCCTAGGGAAGCACAGAGAGCCTGGCAGTTTATGTTAAAACCAGACTAAATGGGGCAAGGGAGGTAGGGAGAATCCAAAGAGAGGTTTTCCTGTGCCCCAGAACATGCCTTTTTCTTTCTTAAACTCTCTGTGTACTCAGGAGTGGGATTTACTCTGGATTTTTGGTCTTGTATTCCCTTTTTCCTGGATTTTTTGCTCCTGGTGGTTGATCAGTTGTGCTGATGGAAGTGGGAGCGTGACCAGTATGTGGGCAAAGTCCATGTGACTGTCCCAATTTAAGCGTGTGCAGTTTAATGCAGAAGAATTTAGGGAATTAACTTCAGTGTGAACCTGGGAATGTCTCATCCCTACTCCTGTTGTTCCTGTCCCGCAGCAGGCAGAGGGGAGAGGAGCCAAGGGAAGCAAAGCCTAACTCAGGGATAAATTGGGTTCATCACGAACCCGTCCTAGCCTTGATTCCTTGCCCAGGAAAGCCCTGCCTCCTGGAACTGGTCTTTCCAGGTTTGTAGCAAAACAGATTCTGTGCCAACAGGAGATAAGGAGGGTGGGTGGGATCAGCCAGGCTGGATTTAGTCTCAGCTCCACCAAAATTTAGGCAATCCAAGCAAGGTATTCACCTTTTCCACACATGATTGCCCACCTGTCTTTTGGAATTCTGGGGAGAAAGTGGGAAGATGGGTGCTCCAGAGCAGTTTCCCAGCTTTTTTGTTCCAGGGAAGCGCTGTTAATCCCCAGTTTCTAGTTTGTTATCAGAGTCACATGCAAAACTGAGGAGCTCCTTAAGCACTATCTCCTTGGTACTGTTATGGGAAGGGCTGCAAAAGTGCTGGGAATGTTTCCTAAGCATAGTGAGCAGGGTTAATCCTGGATCCACATGATTTATTTTGGATCCGTGAGTCAGGCCAGCTGTCTGAGGTAGTTAAGGTTTGGATCCTGTGATTCCTGCTGCCTCAGAGAGTCTTTCCAGCAACGTGGGAGGAAGGTCTGGGTCTCTGAGTCATACTTGTGACACAACCAAGGGCGCTGACCCCTCCATGATCCCATTTTTTCAGAGTTGTTAGGAACATGTCACACTTTTGGCTCATCTCCTTGCACATCCTCTTCCAAAGCGTTTTTATGCCCTACTGAATAACCTATTCTTTGAGAAAATGGGGAGAGGAGCTTATCCTTAGGGAAAAGGCCACTGTTATCTGTGCTGTTCCCATTTTTTCCAGCGATCCTGGTGATCGAGTTTGTCTACGCCATTGTGGGCATCGTGTGGCTGACGCAGTACTACACCTCCTGCAATGACATCACAGCCAAGAGTGTCACCCTGGGTACGGAGCTGGAATGCGGCCTGGGAGTATTCTGATGGATTGGCGGGCATCCTTTATTCCCCCCTGTGCTGACTGCCTCTGGGAAGTGGATGGGAGCTATCAATGTGGGGCTTGTTTTCCTGTTTATTGCTCAGAACAGTTGTTCCATTCATCCGCCTGTGCTGCCGGTACTCAGGCAGGGATTCATGTTCCCAGGGAAGGGCAGCCTGTAAATTCTGCTTTTTCCCTTCAGAATGGCTTTACTGTTTTCCTGGAAGCTTTTCCCAGTCTCCTGGCAGGGATGTTAATAGTGCAGTCCCAGATACTTGGAGAGCATTTAATGGCCCCATAAAACAGCTGGAAGACTCATCCAGCTGTGGCTTAAAAGCTTTTCCAGAGGATTTCCTTTCACTGTGGGATTTTGGGGTAGGAAGTAAGGGCTGGAGCACCTGAGTCCCGTTTTTCTTTTTTCAGGAATGGTGGTTTGCAACTGGGTGGTGATCCTGAGTGTGTGCATCACTGTGCTGTGTGTCTTCGATCCCACGGGACGCACCTTTGTCAAGCTCCGTGCCACCAAGCGCCGGCAGCGCAACCTAAGGACCTACAACCTCAGGTAAGGCAGCGTTCCATGGGATCCCACAATCCCAGGATGCTCTGGGTGGAAGGGACCTTTAAAGATCATCCAATTCCAACCCCCTGTTATGGGCAGGGATGCCTTCCACTAGCCCAGGTTGCTCCAGCCTGGCCTTGGATGCTTCCAGGGATGGGACAGCCACAGCTTCTCTGGGTAGTCCATTCCAAGGCCTCATGCCCCTCACGGGGAAGCATCCCTCCCCAGTATCCCATCTATCCCTGCCTTCTGTCAGTGGGAAGCCATTTCCCCTTGTTCTCTCCCTCCAGCTTCTTGTACCAAGTCCCTCTCTAGCTCTCTTGGATCCACTTTAGGCACTTCTAGATCTCTCTGGAGCCTTATCCTCTCCATGCTGAACATTCCCAGCTTTCCCAGCCTGTCTTCACAGCAGACTGAATTTTACTTCTATCCAAGAACACAAAGATTTAAGGAAAGAATCGATGGAGGGTTTCAGGGTTACCAGTGCTGTGTCCTCATGACCACAGGCACCCAAAATCCTCCCAGGAGCCAGGGAATTCCAGGATGGTTTGAGTTGGAAATTATCTTAAAGCCCTTAAAGCCATGGGCAGAGACACCTTCCACTATCCCAGGTTGTTCCAAGCTCTGTCCATCCTGGCCTGGAACACTTCCAAGGGCAGCCACAGCTTCTCCAGGCAAGGTTTCTGAAAGGGTGTCCTACTTTTCTGAGATCTTGCCCTTCTCCTTGCCTTGCTACAGGGAGCATTCCACTCTGCTGAGGGGAATTTTGGCAAGATGCAGCTCCCTGTCAGGTGCTGTATGTGGGCACCTGCATCTAAAGGAGGTGAAGCCATGTGGAATCCAGCTGGATTCTGCCTTAGTTACTGCATTTGTGGATCCTCCTGGACCCTGCTGACCACAACACCTGTTTGTCCATATCTCATAGCAGCATTTTCTGTGGAAACAATGAGTCTGGCCTTAAATTTTCCTTATTTCAAGGCAACATCTCCTTCCAAATCCCCTTTCTTCCTTTATTTTCCTCTCCAAAATCCAACCTTTTGCCCTGACGTTTCTCCTGTTTAGTCTTGGCCAAGGAACAATTGCTTTTGTGTTGGCAGTTGGATCTTTTAATTAAGAATTGATTCCATTTTGGAGCTACTCAGATGGGGAGAGAAAAAGCCTTTTTTCACCGAGCAAAGCTTTTCCAAAAGTTTTTTTTTTCCAGTAGGGGACAACACAAACAGGCTTTGTTTCCTTTGATATGTGACTGTCCTTGAGGAATGTGGCTTTGAAGGGCATTGGGGTCCAAGGGATAAAAAATGAGGCTTTTAAAAAACGCTCTTCAAATTTCCGATTTTTCATTGGATTTGTGTATTTTGTGTATTCCAATGACTTGGAATGAGGTCCCTTTTGAGGGAAAACTTTTCTAAGGATAGTGCATCTAGTTCTGTGGGAAGGAGCCTGGGTTTTATTGTGGAATGCCAGATATTCCTCCTGACCTTTCCAATATGTTACAGTAGCCTGGAATATTTGGATTTAATGTCTAGCATGGTGATTGCTTTTTGGGATCTGGGCACTCCCAGGAAAATAAGAAGGATGATACTGTGGATGTAGTACTACATCCAAGGAAAAATTATTCCCTGTGAGAGTGGTGAGGCATTGGAATGGTTTTCCCAGAGCAGCTGTGGCTACCCCGTCCCTGGAAATGTCCAAGGCTGGGTGGGGCTTGTAGTAATCTGGGATAGTGGGAGCTGTCCCTGACCATGGCAGAGAATGGAACTGGATGAGCTTTGTGGTCTCTTCCATCCCAGACCATTCCAGAATTCTATCATGACTTTTCCAGAGCAAATTTGAGCTCCATAGCTTGCGTAAGTAAATTCAAACCAACCCCAAAATTATCTCCTCTGTGGGGAATTTTGAGATTCCAGAAAGCTGAGTGAAGGCCCTTCTCCCTTGGCTGGGTTTTTCCCTCCAGGCCTGCAGCATTTATGGAGAGCTTGTCCTACTGTTCATGGATTTTACCTCTGGAAAGGGAATGTTAACAGCTGTTAACAAGCAAACGCTGTGGGCTATGATGTGAAAAACAAACATCACATGTGACTGTTCACTGTTTAAACAATTGTTTCCAAAGGATATATTCCCAACTTTTCCCTCTTGCTGAAAGAAATCCTTTCCAAGGAATAGATAAGAAAGCTCTCTGCCTGGCTGGATTGTGTCCCATGGTGGTTTTCCTTTCCCAGTGGCATCATGGTGTGTGTGGGCTGGGAAAAAGAAACAGCCCAGTAAAAGGGGCTTGTTGTGCCAAGGCTTTTCCAAGGAGCTTTGGAGCTCCTACTGAATTTGTGGAAGTTGAGTGTTAGGAAGAAAGAATGTGGGAAAAGATGAAGGGAAAATAGCTCAGAGTACACTTGGTTGTTGAACCCCACCAGGGAAATTCTGGAGTTCTTTGGCATCTGGGGGAGCAGAGCCCTGCTGCCACTCAGATTCCCATTCCTCTTTTGGAATCTTCTGAAAGGTTATGGAGAGCTGTTTTCGTATGCTCAGGCAGGAGCTGATGGATCCCTGTGGAATCTGCTCCTTCCATTTCAAGCAGATATTCCTTTGCCAGCATCTTTTCCTTCCAGGTGCAACCCACTTTCTGGGCTTGGGTTTATCCTGGTAGAATGCCCAAGAAAATGCCAGAAAATGGAGTGGTGTTTTATTTTCGATTGCTCTGACCTAGATTAAATCTGTGTTTCCCTAAAATAAAGAGGAGCTGTGGGCTTCAGGGAGCTTGGTGCTCTGGCATGGAATCAGTCCCTACTTCCATGGCAAGGGATAGAACACAATAATNAAAGAGGAGCTGTGGACTTCAGGGAGCTTGGTGCTCTGGCATGGAATCAGTCCCTACTTCCATGGCAAGGGATAGAACATAATAATTCCTTAAAGTCCCTTCCAACCCAAAGCATTCCATGATTCTGTGACTGGGAAAAAATTGCACATATGAAATGCTCAGGGTCTCTTGTGTCATTCCCACTCCCTCATCCTGAGGTAGATTTTTTTCTCCTGAGTGGTTGCACATCCTGGCACATGGAGCAGCTGCCAAATTGCATCAATAACTTCATTCCATGCATCCCATTCAGGCAGGATACCAGCTATCCAAACACAGAGCTTGATCCTGTGGATTCACACTTCTCCAGAATGTATCCTGGGAAGGGAACAGAGCTGGGGAAGGAGCTGGAGCACCAAGAGCAGCTGAGGGAGCTGGGGAGGCTCAGCCTGGAGAAAAGGAGGATTGGGGGGACTTTTATCTCACTTTTCCAGGGACAGCACAGGCTGTGCCACTCCATGTTAGATCCTACGCCATGTTCTGCCTCTCCTCACTTTCCTACTCTCCCCTTTATTCCCAGACACCGCCTGGAAGAGGGACAAGCCAGTAGCTGGACACGCAGGCTCAAAGTGTTCCTTTGCTGCACAAGGACAAAGGACTCGCAGTCGGTGGGTACCAAAAATCTCCTGTTGAGAATCAAAATATCAGGAGAAATCCCTGGTTTTCCTCACATTAGGATCACAGTTGGCAGCACTTCCTGGGTAGCTCCTGTTTCCCCTTCTCAGCCACTTCCTGAGCACTTTCTCCCATTGTTTCCATCAGTATCACATCCTTAAGGGGAATTTGGAAATGGGAAAAAAAAAATCCTGGAAAAATCACCAAAATCCTTCTGGATTTCCTGATGGTCAAAAACTACCATTTGATCCATAGATCTATGTGAAGATCTTTGGGAATTTTCATGTGCTGCCGTTGGGGTTTTCTCTTGCTGTTCTCTAGCAGGGAATGGTAAAGGCCTTGAAATTCCTTCCCCGAAAGTTAGTATTCCATTCTCCTTAGAATCACTAAGGGAGCAGATTGGTGCCTGATTCACTAGCATTCCTGAGGACCTGTTGGAGAGACAAGTCAAACTTTGGCACTGGAAAACTTTGCTTTTAATTTAACTAATTTGGTTGGAATTCTGAGGATTCGAGGACTCCTGAAGGAGCCAGCAGAACCAGGGAATTGTTTTCAAAGGTAGAAGAAAGTCATAAAGATCGAGATTTGTGCTCTTGGAGACACTGAGCTCTGAATTAGTTACAACCTCTCAGGGAAGAAGCTGGGATTTATCAAGGACATTCCAACAAAACCAGCAGTGGCCAAAAAATCTGCCCAGACATTTAACTCCAGTTAGAAGAGCACGGAAAATGACGGGGAAAACACCAAGGGACCGACCACAGCCGCCGTGTCCTCACTAAATATAGCCCAGAGTTCATGCTCCAAAAGGATGCAGCAGGAAAAGGAGCACATTGGAAGGGATGTGAATGTGGAGGGGAAGAGAAATGAGACTGGGATTGAAAGCTCCAAAGGAAAAGTAGAAAAATAAAGAAGTCAGGTGAACGTTTGTTCTTCCCAGGTGATAAGTTGGATTAACAGCATTTTTTAGGGAGTGCTGTGGAATTATCCACAAGTGCAGCTTCCAGAGTATGGAAGGCTGCAGGAATTGTCACGGCCCTTGTGCAGAAATCCTGGAATGCTGCCCCTCTCAGGATCCCTCTTCCTGGCTGAAATGCCAGCATGTTCCCCAGGAATGTCCCACTGGGAAGTTCAAGCCCAGGCCTGCCAGCTCCCAGCTTATCTGCTGGCGAGATCCATCTGGAAATCCAAGTGGAAAACTGAAACCAAAGGAGCTTTGTGCCCTGGAAGCTCCCACAGCAGCTTTTCCTTGGTGCTCCTGAGCAGAGGTGCTTCCCTTCTCCCTGAGAGCACATCCGAGTCACCTTGCCCAGTTGCTGAAGTCTCCTGTCCTGAGGACACAGTATGGATGCTGCAACCTGGGAGAGCCCTTACAGGCACCTGAATAACTCCCATTTTATTCAGGATTGCAAAATATTCCAGATTTTTCGATTTTTTTTTTTTTTAACAAACTTCCCATTCTGCAGTGACTGTTTCTCCTTCTTTTTTTAAGTTTGGAGTAAAAGTGGATTCCAGATGCCTCACATGCCTTGTGCTGTTGAATTTCCACTTTACATCCATCTTTTGAGCAATTTCCAGCCTCTTTCTCTGCAGAAACAAGCCCTGACGTTGTGTCCTGGCATGGCAGTGTGTGGAATGAATGAGCATGTAATGGATCAGAAATGAATGCATTGCTGCCTATCCCAGACTCCATGGAAAAAAAGAAATGTAGCAGCAGAGGATCATTGTCCTCTGGGCTGGAAGAGAGTTTTCTGGGATGGACATGGCTTTGGGGAAAGGATCTGAGGTGAAGTCTGAAGCCTCAGAGCTTTCAGGGTTTATAGCAGAGCACTCCAGGTGGACAAACAGGAATAATGTCAGGTGTTTGCACAAAAAGCAGTTCCTTTGGAGCAGAAAATACGCATTGAACTTCCATCAGGGCTTTTTTTTGTCGGATCATCCAGGGCTATAGCTGCCACTTTGTATTAATGGGTGTTTGTCCTGTTTCCTTTGGAGGCTCTTGGCATTTCTTGTGAGCTAGGATTGATGAGGTCAGGATTTCAAGGATACTGCAGTCAGAATGCCATTGGCTTTCCAAAAGCACTACTGACACAGAGAGTTGGCACCGGCAGCCCCAGTTCTTAATGGGGATTTAACTGACTTTTGTAGGGAAGTGAAAAATGACAGAAAGTCATCCCACACTCCAGGAGTTTAGCAGGGATAAAAGGATGTAGGTCATTCCTGGAGGGAAGAGAAGGGAATTTACTGTCTTGATGGTCAAAGAAGGGAGAGGAGAAATCCCGTCCTGGAGTGCTCAGGGTTTCCACAACATTCCAGTCTTGTAGGTTTTGATGCTGGATAAAGGATACTATGAAAACACAGGATAAAGGTTCAGGGTAAGGTCATGATCATCCCTGTAGGAAAAGTTTGGGATGACAGGAGTCAGATATGGACTATTGCTGGGTACTGCTCCACAGGTTGTTGCTCCAACCTCTGGGTCACCCTTGTCCTTAGGCTGGAGTATGACAGGGCAGTACTGACCCACATTCCAGCCCTTCTCCAGCCTCCAAAAATATTCTCCTGTAAGGTCTTGTGGTTTTTTTTCCTGTAGCACAGAGCAAAAAGTAGGAAAAGGACATTTCTTCTCAAAGTATCTTTGTCAATCTGCTCCAGAACTTTTGCTTGACCTTCCCAGGTCACTTCCACTTCTGTCCCTCCTTTTTTGGGTTTGCTTACCTTCATTCCTTGGAATTTGGCATTCAGTGACTCAGTTTTTACTTTTCATGCCTTTTTGTTTGGGTGTCGTCCAAAACCTGGAAAAGCCTAGCAATATTGGGCCAAAGGATTCCAGGTCTGGCATAAGTGCAGGCTAATTAAATATGGGCAAAAGGGTCCCAGTTCTGGATTAAATCTGGGGAAAGGATCCCAGGTTTGGGCAAAAGGATCTTGGGTCTGGGATAAATATGGGAAAAAGCATCTCAGGGCAAAGTTAGAGTTGGAGAGACTCTTAAATAGGAAAAAGTTAGTGATTTTTTACTCATGGAATGACCTTTTTTCTGCTCTAGTGGAGAAAGGATGACTCCGAGGTTGCACTGGATTTGCTTGGTTTTCATCCCATTTTCTCTGTTTTGTTTATCAGAGAGAGCCAAAACCATTCCCTTTTCCTCTCTTTGTCCTGCTTGTGCTGTTTGGATGTCGAGGTGTTCTCTGTGTCCACACACGGCACAAATCCAGCCCCCAAGTGGGACTGTGGAAAATAAACAAAAGACAATAATCATGTGATTAGTCCAGATCTGGCATTCCCTGCTGGAATCTCGTGGCTGTTTTGGAGGCAGAACTCCAGAAACGAGTCCAGCTCTCACTGTATGTCCTGTTTTGAGGCTCCCCTTTCTCCTCCAACCCCTCTCTCCATGGATTTTGCAGGACGCCTACTCTGAGATCGCCTACCTTTTTGCGGAATTTTTCCGAGACCTGGACATCGTCCCCTCCGACATCATTGCAGGGTTGGTTCTCCTGCGGCAGCGGCAGCGGGCCAAGCGCAACGCCGTGCTGGATGAGGTGGGAAAACCTGGGAATCCGGACTTCCCAACTGCTCCGGGATTCGCGTGGTTCTGCCCCCTTCGTTTCTGGGCTGTTCTCGCTCACCGAGCTGGGAAAGAAAAATAATGGTGACTTCAGCAGCTTTTCCTGAGTTTTTCTCTGTGCTTTTTTCCTCCCAAAAGGCTCAGCTAGTGCTGAATCAAGTCTGGAATCTGGAATGGTCTTCTCTAGGCAGGTGATACAGGGGGAGCTCTTGATCCCAAAAGGGCCTCCAGGGAGGTCGTAGGTGCTTGGAAATGAATGGGAAGATTATTCTCACTGTACAGTGATGTGGGGAAGACTCCAGCAATCTGTAGGGTGAAAAATTCCTAAATTTCCAGGCTACTTATTGAGAGGTTTGCAGATTGCCGAGCCAGTAGGAAACTGATTTATTTTATTGAGGTTTTTCCCTTGATTTGGGAATCAGGCTGCAGAGGGAAAAATTCCCAGTTTTCCAAGTTGCTGTTGAGGTTTGCAGATTGTCAGCCCAATAGGAAATTGATGTATTTTAATGGTTTTTCCCCCCCTTGGGTGGGGATTCAAATCAGGCAGGAATAAAACTATTGCAACTATTTGGGGGCCTGGCTGGGATATTTGGGAGTAGGTTTTTATTTTGCTGTCACACAGAGGATTTTTTCTATGTATTTGTGACTTCCAGGCAAACAATGACATTTTAGCTTTCCTGTCTGGAATGCCAGTGACCAGGAACACCAAATACCTGGATCTGAAGAATGCGGTAAGTCCCTTGGATGTGAAATCCTCCAAACCCACCTGTATTCCCTGGTTTCTTTTCCTCACTGGCTTCTCTTATGCCTTTCTGCCCCTCTTTGAAATAATCCAAGAAATTCCAAGAGAATGGAATAAAACTTGATCTCTGACGGCTTGATGAGGTGATACTGCTGCAAGGGAGTCAGCACTGTTATCCCTGGTTTATCTCTGATTTATCTCTGATTTAGATTTGTCTGATATATGCCTGATTTAGATTTTCCCACCAAATTTCCACCCCCTCGTTTTCCTCCTGCCATTTTCCCCCTCAGCTCTTCCTCTGATTTACCTCCGATTTCTCCCTGGTGTTTCCCTAATTTTCCCCTCTGATTATCCTGCCATGTTTAACTCCAACCTCCAAGTCAGCTCTTTGGAATAATTGAGCTTTTATGGGATGTGACTGCAGCACATGCCCCTAAAATGGCTTTGTGGTCCTCTCCAGGCATTCTCCAGCCTGCTGGAAATGGGACTATTTAGGGAGCTCATTTCCAAATCTGCAGAAAACAGCTTCTGTGGCAGTGTGGTGGGATACCCAGAGAATTCCTCAGGAAATGAGGCAGAGAAATCTTTGGGAGGGGGTGGCTCTTGCCTGGCATCCCCACCTCTCTCCCCTCAGTCCCCGCAACACAGTAGGGAGGAGGGGGCTGACACTTGGCATGTGCCTAACTATGGAAAAAGGGAATTGGGGTGGGGGGGGGGGG
>VZRX01013302.1:39852-75076 GCA_013398075.1 Notiomystis cincta | reverse complement strand
GGGGGGGGGAAATTCCAAGATATTCCAGGCTCAGGGAGTCCTGTGTCTTCCAGCAAGAGATGCAGCGGTACCGGGAGGTATGTTACTACATGCTCTTTGCCCTGGCTGCCTATGGATGGCCCATTTACCTCATGAGGAAGCCTACATGTGGACTCTGCCGCCTGGCCAGATCCTGCTCGTGAGTGCCCACCCTCATCCCTTTTTTCCTGCCTGGTTTTCCCACATTTATAAATACCCCTTGTTTTTCCCCACATTTATTTCATCCCCTCGGTGCCTCCTCCCTTCTTGATTTCTTCTCTGCCTTTTTTCCCCTCATGTTTTTTCTTTCCATCTCTCTGGGCTTCATATTCCAAAGGCTTTCTGAATCCCTTCCAGTTCCTCATACATAAGCCAGCCTGTCCTGTGCTCTCTGGAGAACGGAACAGCCAGCAGAGAGAACTCGCCTGGCACAACACCATGTCCAAAAAGAGCTTCTTGGAGCTCAGAAATCAGGGAGTTGACATTTGGGTCCTGATAAGAGACCTCCAAGATTTGCCTGGTTTGGACTGCACTCCCTTGGATTAATTAGATTTTTCCAGCTCAGGACTTTTGCCCTGGTGCAAGAGTTTGCTTCCAGCTGCCAGAATTCAGATTCAATGTGGGAACAAGCTTTTGGCACTTCCTGGGCTATTGGGAAGAATGTGACTCCTTGGGAATACTTTTATTTGTGAGAGAGAAAGAAGGAAAATCCATCTGTGCTTCTCTTTTTATTTTGGGATGATTCCTTTTTTTTCCTATAAATAAACCTGGAGCTCAGTCAGTGTTGACTTTTCCACATTGAAAACTATGCTTCCAAGCATAGTATCCTTTGAGGAGCCGTCCCACCCTACCATCCTTGGATTCCTTGGAGACTGGCTGCATTACAGCTCCCTCTGGTGCTCGGAAGGAAAACTGCACCTGCTTCCAGATTTTGAGGCTGTTTTGTGGTTTTATCCTTCACTTGGCACTCGCTGCCGTTGGGATGAGGTTTGGAGGGTCCGCATTTCCCTTTCCTCTAGGAATGCCACTCTAAATCCAGACTTTTTCTCTCAAAGCTGTGCTTCTCTCCCGCAGATGTTGCTGCTTGTGCCCATCGCGTCCGCGCTATGCTCCCGGCGTTACCATCGAGGAGGACAATTGCTGTGGCTGTAATGCCATTGCCATCCGGCGCCACTTCCTGGATGAGAACATGACCTCTGTGGACATCGTCTACACTTCCTGCCATGACGCTGTAAGGACAATCCCAGACCCCTTTCCCAATGGGATTTACCCACTTCCAACTGTAGTGGGACAAAGAAGGAAAACAAAACCCTTTTCTCTTCCATTTTCATCAAGAAATTGTCATTTGGACGCAAATCCTGTTGCATGCTCTGCCTCCTTTTCCCTGAGGAAATCCAACGGGAATGTCCTGATCTTTTCCAGGTTTATGAAACCCCTTTCTACGTGGCTGTTGACCATGACAAGAAGAAGGTGGTCATCAGCATCCGGGGAACTCTGTCCCCAAAAGTAAGTGGGATATGCAGTGGTCTCCCCGGTGGACATTCGAGAGAGTTGGAGCCCTTCCCGGTTTAGAATCCTGATCTGGATATGACTCACCTGAAGCAAGGTGACTGCTTTTCTTCCAGGATGCCCTGACGGATCTGACGGGGGATGCAGAGCGCCTGCCGGTTGAGGGGCACCATGGAACATGGCTGGGACACAAGGTGGGCAAAACAAAGGGAAAACAATCCTAAACCAACCCAAAACCAAACAAAGCCCCATGGATTTTTCTTATTTTTTCACTTTTTAATTATATATCCCCAAACAGTCTTAATTACTTGAAAACAGAGTTACAGAAAGGGCTTTGAGGTGTTAAATAGTTAGTGGGAGCAGTTAACATCACTGGGAACAGTTAAAATAACAGGCAACAGTAAAAATTGCTGGGCATGTAATTAAAAACTCCATACAATTAGAGAATTCCAAACTCGGAAGGGCATCGTGGAGACCCACAACGAAATTCCTGGGGCCACTCAAACAATTTTTTCTTCCAATGACCTTTAATGAATTTTCGATCAAAGCCTGAGAATATGCTTAAAATTCTACTGGTTGGGAATGTCCTCAAAGGATTCTGGCAGGACTTGGATCCGTGAAATTAGATGGATGCTCCCTGTCTGTGAGCAGTTCTGGGCTGGCTAAATCCATTTATTCCTGAGCTGGCCTTTGCCCCTGTCTGGCAAAGGAACGACATGCTGTGCTTTTAGGATGATCAGGAATTTGGCAGCTCCCAAAGCTGCAGTGCCAGGTTGGGAAAGGAAGATCCAGAGTGAAGGTTGGAAGGAACAGAGCAATTGCTGGAAGTGCTGCTAGGGGATGAGGTGTTGCTCAGGGTGGGATATGGAGCTTGGAAGTCCTTGGGAGCCATGAGTTGGGAACTTCTGCTTGCCTCATGGTGTCCTGCTGGAAAACCAAACCCCTTCCCTCTGCTTTAGGAAATAGAACCATGGAATCCTAGGATATTTGGATGGGAGGGGACTTCAAAGGTCCTGTTCCAATCTCTGCTACAGGCAGGGACAGCTTGGAGGATGGATCTTGGAGCAATCTAGATTAGTGGACTGGATGGGCTTTTAGGTCCCTTCCAACCCAAACCATTCCAGAATTCCATGATGCAATGAAAATCCAGGAATAGATCCTTCCAGAAATTGGCTTTGCTTTTGATCTTTATAAAAATACTCCTCTGCTGGCAACTTTCATGAAACATTTTCAGTTTATTCCCTTTGTTTCAGACAGAGCTTTTATTTGTGCTTTGTGTTATTTTATTTTTGGGATTGCTGCCTGGAGAAAAATACTCACTTTATCTGGAATTATTATCAATATTAATCTGCAGACAATATTGTGCTAGTGATTCCCAAGGGAAAACTAAGGGAGATAATGGAATTTTAAATGCATTTTTAATGTCCAGGAGTCAAGTTTAATTACCAACAAAATCCAGTGTCTCACTTACACATTTAATTTGGAAACGAGGACTTGTCTACGAGGGAGCTTTCCGAGGATTTGTTTGATTTGGGGTGTTTTCCTACTGATTCTGTCCCACCCATCCCTGGAGGTGTCCATCAGCCATCCTAAAACTCGCAAGTCTTGATGTTTACATGAGGTTTTTATCACTCCACAGCTCTAGTGTCACAATTAAAAAAGTAGTTATCAGGTCTCTGAGCTATTCTGGATCAAAAAATACAGCTGGAACTAAAGTTTAGGGATTAGAATGCCAAAAAAAAAAAGGGGTTATAACTCAAAGAAGAATCCAACTTCACTATTTTTGCTATAAAATCCACTGATTTTATAACAAAGTTAATTTAAAAAATAATCCTGAGCCAAGAGGGTGAATCCAGATTTAATTGTTGAACTCCCAGGACAAAATTAGTGAAAATAGGATGTTATGGAGCTTTGTTTCCTGGTGTTGAGCCAGCCAGGAGGACAAGGAGCTGCTGGGAAGTCCTGGAAGCTCAGACACAATCCCAGGTTGGTAGAACATCCAATAATGAGAATTTCCAACATTTTTCTCTTTTAAATAGACCCTTCTTAGGGTTTTCCCCCAAAATCTCAAATATGCCAGAGCAGTTTCCTGCCTTTGGGATGCAAAACATCGCAGAATATTTCCATTCCTGTTCTCTAAATCCTTGGTCCATTTGGTTATTTATGTATGAACTTCCAAAATTAAGCCTGAATAGTTTTACTAACTTGAAATTGGATTTGTTTCCCAGAGAATTTATGTATGCCACATCCCTAGAAGTGTCCAAGACCACGTTAGATGGGGCTTGGAGCAACCTGGGCTAATGGAACATGTCCCTGTCCATGGAATGGGATGATCCTTAAGGTCCATTTCAACCCAAACCAGGATTCCATGAAATTTAGGAAATTTTTCCAATGGAAAATCTAAATGGAAGTTTGCAGTCTCATTCCATAATAATTAAAATCCCTGGCTCCATTAGGATATAATTATCAAAAACTCATCCTGAAGGCTAACATCCCAGCAGTGACATCACCGTGGATTTGGGTCACGCTCCCTAAAAATAAAATCCCAAATTCACAGTGGGAATTTAGATCAGCTGCTCACTTCTCATTAGGATTGGGAATAGAGACTCTTCTGGAAGCTGGGGAGCTGCTGAGAGCTAGAATAAGGCATGACCACTGTGGTGCTTTTTGGTGGTGGCAGCATCCCATATATATCATTTCCATGGAGAAGAGTCTCTGCTGTCCTGCTTCTCCTCTTCAGTGTCCAGATTGGGATCAAGGACATTTTGGAAACTGAGAACCTGGAAAATTCCGTGTTTCTTTGCTTTCTTTTCCTCACTGGCTTCTCTTATTCCTTTCTGCCCCTCTTTGAAATAATCCCAAGAAATTCCACAAGAATGGAATAAAACTTGATGTCTGGAAGCTTGATGAGGTTATATTGCTGCAAGAGAGTCAGCACTATTATGCCTGATTTATTCCTGATTTTCATTTATCCCCAATTTAGATTTTCCCACCTCATTTTCCTGCCAAATTGCCCCCTCATTTTCCTCCTGCCATTTTCCCCCTCAGCTCTTCCTCTGATTTACCTGCAATTTCTCCTTGATGTTTCCCTGATTTTCTCCTCTGATTATCCTGCCATGTTTAACTCCAGCCTCCAGTCCAGCTCTCTGAGATAACTGAGGTTTTATATATTATTATTTATATATATTTTTCTTTGCTTTTGGAGCCAGGAATCCTTTTATATCTCCAAGACAGAGAGTGAGCCCTCAATAACACTCCCATTGTACTTGCACCATTTTAAGATAGGAATTTATGGGAAAACAGCCAAGGAGATGATTTTCCCCATGATTCCCCATTTTTTGGAGTTCATGCTTACTTCCCACTGAATTAAACTGTAGCATCACCAGGAATTTATGCAACAAACCGAATTCGAATTGCTTGTTTATAACTTGGAATTGGATCAACTACATTTAGAATTACCATACGGAGAAACGCTCCTCAGCAGAAAGAAGGAGTGTTTAGACCCAGATATGATGTTTCCCATCTTCCAGTGCTTCTTGAGTTCTAGAGAATAAAAACCTTTAATTTGGGATGAATATCCTCTGACAGCTAAATTCCCTTAATACTGATGGCTGGAGAAGGCAGGAACTAATTCCTAGTGCTGCCACTTTTCCCTTTGGTGTTTGTATTATTATCTGTATTAGAAAAATTCACACTTTTATTCCTCAGTTTAAATGGAAAACTCCTTCCCAGATTTACCTGGAATAAGATAATCTGACTTTTAAAACACCAGTATGCAAGTCTATTTCTCTTTTCTACCCCAGGTCCTGGGGCCTGATGTACCAAATCCACAGTCCTGTGTTGAAGCTAATTGGATTTGGGGTGGTTTTCCCTCTAAAAACTCAGGAATTGGCCCGTGAAGTGTTCCGTTCCTTAATTAAGAACTGCCATTACTCCTTAAACACCAAAACCTTGGAAATGGAGAGGGAAGTCAGTTCTCCCATATCCTGATCCATGCTGAGGGACATTCTAGAGCTTCCTCACCTTCTGGCTGCTGGCTGTTGAGATCCCATTTACATCCTGCTATGTCTTCCTGCTTCCCACAGGGAATGGTGCTGTCAGCTGAGTACATCAAGAAGAAGTTGGAGCAGGAGATGGTGCTGTCCCAGGCTTTTGGACGAGATTTGGTAAGTATGAGTTGTTTCTGGACAGAGGATTTCCGTAAAAAACTGTGTTTTAAAGGAATCCCTGTGTCCTTGAGTCTGTTTTATTCATTTCTCAGCTCTTCCTTGAATTCTGGTCCCTCTGGATTTCCAGCTAGTTACTTGTTCGTGGAATGGTTTGGATTGGAAGGGACCTTAAAGCTCATGCCATTCCACCCCCTGCCATAGGCAGAGAACATTCTACAAGATCAGCTTGCTCTAAGCCCCATCCAGACTTCCTGCAAGGCTTTTTTATTTTGGGAGCACCAATACTGCAGAGCTCCTGATTATTTTCCGTTTCCTGAGGCAAGAAGTCCTATGTGGTGGCAATGAAGGACAGGGAGCATTAAAACCAAATCAGCAGGAACTAAAATCCCATCTCTATGGAGATTTTCTTTGGAATGCCACACTGACTGTCCCCATGGGCACATTCCTGGTGGCAGGGAGATGTCACAGGACTCAAGGGAGGTGTTGGGAAGCAGCTTACCTTGGGTTTATATGTTAGGAATAGTTGTTGAAGTGCTGCCTTGGGGTATTTGGTGGATGGAGGGAGAGATAAACCAGCATCTAGCTTTTTGAGATGGAGCTTCATTCCTCTCTGCATAGAAAGGGAATTTTTTTTTTTCCTGTTACTCAGGAGGAAGTTTTCCTGGCTTTAGAGCCATAAGTGTCATCCCAGGTTGCAGCCAAGGATCTTGTTTCTGACAGTTGCCAAGGACAGATGTTCCAGGGAAAAGTATCCAGTGAAGTGTGGAGACACTTTTTGTGTGGGCTTGGATGTTACCAGGAGGGGCCAAAAGCTCCCATCAAATCCTAAATAATTCAAACAGCTGGTGTGCATTTCCTTTTTCTTCTCACTTTTTTTTCTTTCAGGGAAGTCCCAATAGGCCAAATGTAGAATTCCAGAAGTGAATGAATTCCAGCCTCCAGTGAGACCCTGGTACAGGTTTCCCAAAAAAGTTGTGTCTGCCCCATCTCTGGATGTGTTCCAGGCCAGGTTGGACAGGGCTTGGAGCAACCTGGGCTAGTGGAAGGTGTCCCTGCCCATGGCAGGGGGTGGAATGCGATGACCTTACCCTTCCTTTCCAACCTAAACCATTCCAGGATTCCATGATGATTCCATGATGCAGAACAAGCAAGGAGCCATTCAACTGGGATCTGTAGTGCTCACATATAGAAACAGGCTCCAAAACTCGGGAAAGGGAGAGATTTGGGGGATAAATTCAATTTAAGCTCCAACCTGACCTTGATTCTTTGTTGTTTACATCTTTTTCAGGGAAGAGGAACAAAACACTATGGCCTGATTGTGGTTGGGCATTCCCTGGGAGCTGGCACAGCTGCCATCCTGTCCTTCCTGCTGCGTCCCCAGTATCCATCCCTGAAGTGCTTTGCCTATTCCCCCCCAGGTGGGCTGCTCAGGTAGGTGTTGGGACCCACCGGGGATACAGTGGATCCTGCTTGAGAGGCTCTAGGGAGTAAAGAAATGGACAGGCAGCCTGGAGAAGCCG
Organism: Notiomystis cincta; assembly: GCA_013398075.1. Classification (NCBI taxonomy): domain Eukaryota; kingdom Metazoa; phylum Chordata; class Aves; order Passeriformes; family Notiomystidae; genus Notiomystis; species Notiomystis cincta. The sequence continues at coordinate 67,860 of VZRX01013302.1, read as the reverse complement.
AGTGTTTCCTCTGGGATATAGTTTGGAATTCAGGTTAGGATGGCAGATGGCTACTTTCCCAAATATTCTGGTTTATAACTGAGTTATCCATGGCTCTGATTTTAATGGAAAGCTGCAATTTCCTTACTCTCTGCTCACTCCCAGTTTCCCCATATCCCAGAACAGATGGAAATTAGGGAGATACTTGACCAAATGTAGGTGTCTGCAGCAGCTGATCCAGTTGTTTGGACTCCTTTTCCAAAGTAATTGGAATTAGGATGAGATTTCTGTCATTCCAAAGCCTAAAACTGGTCAGAGGGATTGTGTTGGTTTCTCTCCCTTTGCCACTGGGGGCAAAAGCAGGGAGAGATTAATCCTGAATTCCTCCCATTATAAATGGGAACAGACCTTCTGGTCATGTCATTCCCAAACAAAACATCCCATTGGATTTCTGGGAAGTGAGGGAAGATCTTCCTAGTCCTGACAGACACCACGGGGATCTTTGGAATCAGCTATGGATCATGAGAAGTTTCTTGTGGTAGTTCGTGCATCATATTCCAGGAGCAGCCAAGGGTTTTAAACCATCCTGCTGCTGGATCTGGATGCTAGCATTCCTTGTAGTATTCTCAGATCTTCTGCAGTCACAGAACTACAGAGGAGGATATTTCAGGAGAGTTATGCAACCTTCTGCTCCAAGCTTTCACTCCTGGATCCCTTGGTAGCTCCTGACTTGTGTCATATCCAGGATCATCCCTAGGTCTGTGAGGCGGTCTCCGCTTGTGGTAACTGGTTGGGAATATCTCCAGGAACCTTGCAGAGATGGAATCTTGATTCTTTCCCTCTTGTCTTGGAACTCGGGTTGCTGCAGAAATTTGCCATCTGAATTCTCTCAAATACTGGGGTATTTCATCCTACATTGTAGCCTCAGGAGTACAGGTATCGTCTTCCTTTGGTGTCTTGCCATTCCCAAACTATTGGAAAATGCCTATGAGGCATTGAGTCCAAGCATTTCCTTTCTCAGCTATATCCAGAGCCATGTGCAAGTGAATGGTTGGGCCATGGAGATCAGGCTCTTCTTCCACAAGGTGCAAATTCCCAAAGCCTGGAGCAGCTTAGATTGGGGTTTATGCCCCTGGTTTCCCTGCCACCAAATTGAGAATGAAACACTGTTTGCTAGTTCTTGCTCCTGTTTCTCTTCCAGTGAGGATGCCATGGAGTATTCCAAGGAGTTTGTGACTGCGGTGGTGCTTGGCAAAGATCTGGTGCCCAGGCAAGTGGAGAAGTGTCTGAATTCCTTGATGAATCTCTGCCGTTCTGTCCCAAATAATCTGTTTCCTGTCAGAAACACTTGGATCATCTCTGTCTCCAGCTTCCTTATTTTCCTGTCCTTGTATTGTTCCCTGTTTATCTTCCTGGTTCCCTGTGTCACTGTGTTTTTCCTGGACACTTCTGTTGGGGTTTTTATAGGCAAATCCCTCCTGTGTGAAAGAAAAGGAGGAATGTCCTACTTATGGAATCCCTCCTTGTAGTGCTTGGAATATCAATGCCACCTTCCTGGTTTCATGTGTTATCTTGGGTTGCTCCTGAATGTACTGCCACCTCATTTAGACCAGTTTGTCCCAAAATCCCTGTTCCATGTTACCTCACCTCCAAACCAGCTCATTCCTTGTGCCTCGGAATTCCTCACTTTCCTCATTTCCTGGGATATGTTCTGCTGAGCAGATTTGGAGCAGAAGTCTGGGAATTACCTGGATGCCATGATCCTGTTCATTCCGTCATCTGCTCAGTGATGTCATTCAGCTTCAGGACACTTTTCCAACTCACCTGTTCCGTGTCATCCTCTGTCATCACCTCCTTCCTTCCTTGTTCACTGATCTGATCCTGGTTATTTTCCCAGTAATTCCCTGGGACCTCTCACTCCTGGCTCCTGCTCCTGGGTCTGCCCACAGCCTGCCTCTGAATCCATGTTATATCCTTGTAGTGTCCTTTTAAACACAATTCCTTGTTTTTCTGTGCTCTGTATCCTTCTTGTCCTGTTCCTTGCCCAGGTGTTGTGAACATGTTTTCCGCTTTTCCATAATCCATAATTTTCTTCTTTTCCAGACTCACTTCTTCTCCAGAATCACATCTTCATCTCTTCCAGAATCACGTCTTCCTCTGTTCCATAACCACATCATCTTTTCCAGAATCACTTCTTCCTCCTTTCCATGATCACATCTTCTCTCTTCCAGGATCGGTCTCTCTCAGCTGGAGGGATTTCGCCGGCAACTTCTGGATGTTCTCCAAAGAAGCACCAAACCAAAGGTAGGAGGGAAGAACCAACACCTGGAGGTGCCTCTGAGCAGGGATGGGGAATTTTAGTGGCAGGAAGATCAGGTTTCCTCCAGGTCTCCTCAGGATCATTATTCAGGGAACCAGAAGACTGATGGAAAGAGCTGGAGAGCTCAGTGGGATCATTCTGGCTCACGTGCTGAAACTTCGCCATCACAGATCCCAAATAACCAAGCAGGGAATTTTCTGTCCAAGGCTCTTTTAAGGTCTGTATTCCAGCTGTGGCTTTTGCTGGCCAATAAAAACTGGGAACAGGCTGGAAGTACAGCAGCTGCTCTGCTTGTAGGACCACTGGGGTTAAGCTGTTCCAGGATAAGAGGTCTTCTCGTGTCTTGGACATAGGAAATGTGGGAAGTTGTCCCTCCCCAGTCTTTACCATTGCACCAAGATGGAAAAAAACCATAAAATACAAATATTTTTATGGATAGTACATGATAGAATTTACTTGGAGAGAGTATATAATTGGGAAAGGAAAACCAACTTTCAGAAACACATGGATCATCTCTGTGTCCAGCTTCCCTGTCTTCGTGTCCATCTGTAGTTCCTTATTTATTCCCAGTGTCACTGTGTTTTACCTGGACACCTCTGCTGGTGTTTCACACGTTCCTTTGGCAAATCCCTCCTGTGTGAAAGAAAACAGAATATCCTGCCTCTGGAATTCTTTCAGCTTCCCAAGTCTCCCTCTCCCATGCAGAGACAATTCTGCTTTTCTTTGTTTTTCTCTCCTCAAATCCTCCTTCCTCTCCCTCTTTGTGGGAACAGTGGCGGATCATCGTGGGGGCCACCAAGTGCATTCCTAAATCTGAGCTTCCTGAGGAGCCAGAGGAGAACTCGGTGACGAGCAACCGGCTCTGGACACATCCCAGTGACCTGACCATCGCCCTGAGCGCCAGCACCCCTCTCTACCCCCCTGGCCGCATCATCCACGTGGTGCATAACCACCCTGCTGAGCAGTGCTGGTGAGTCCTGCAATTCCTGCTGGAATTCTTGCTGGAAAACTCTCCTTGACACAAAGAGAAGTGGATTTGCTTCCCCACTGTCTCATGGGGACAGTGGTTGTGTCTGTGTTGGCGGAGTTATGGAATGGTTTGGGTTGGAAGGGACTGTGGAGATAGATCCATGGGCAGGGATGCCTTCCAAGGCTAGTCTAGCCTGGATCTGAAGACTTCCAGGGATGGGGCAGTCACAGCTTCTCTTGGAAATCCATCCCAACTTTCCAGCCTCACCACCCTCACAGGGAAGAGTTTCTTCCAGTATCTAATCTAAACCAGCACATGGAATCCTGGAACAGTTTAGGTTGGGAGGGGCTTAAGGATCATCCAATTGCAGCCCCTGCCATGGGCAGGGACATCTTCCACTATCCCAGGTTGCTCCAAGTTCAATCCAGCCTGGCCTGGAACACTTCCAGGGATGCGGCAGCCACAGCTTCTCTGGGCAGCCTGTGTCAGGGCCTCCCCACCCTCACAGGGAAGAATTTTTTCCCAACATCCCATCTAAACCCACCCTCTTTCAGTTTAAAGCTATTGCCCCTTTTCCCGTTATTCCCGGCCCTTGTCCAAAGTCCCTTTCCTCTTTAGATGTTGATTATCACCATGGATAATCATGTCCCTGCAGAAAATGCAGAATTTTGGAGCAATATGTATTTTAATAGGTCCTCCCTCTGTTTTTCCTCTTTTTCTCCCTCTGCATCCTGCTGTTTTCACATGCCAAAACACTGCCCTGCTCTTTCATCCCAATTTTCCTTTTCCAGCTGCTGTGAGCAGGAGGATCCCACCTACTTTGCCATCTGGGGAGACAACAAGGCATTCAATGAGGTGATCATCTCCCCAGCCATGCTGCACGAACACCTCCCCTATGTGGTCATGGAAGGGCTCAACAAGGTAAGGCAGGGAATTGCCATCCCAAAAACCTCAGGGACGTGCCAGCCTTGCCCTGGAATGCTGATGGTTAAATACACCAGGCTGTTTATTTTGGGCAAGAGGAGGAAAGGGGATGCTCCCAGTCAGTCTCACACAGGGTGTTGAAGTGGAGCGTGGTGAGGTCTGAGAATGGAATTCCTAAAGTCCCAGAAGCTCCTGTTTCCAAATTTAATGTCAAAATAACATGAGGTTGGGTGGTGATGGTTCATTCCAGGAGCTGCCATTAAACTGGAGCTCAGGTGACATCCAGGGATAGTCAGGATTTATCCATCTAATCCTTTATCTCCTTGTCCTTCTAGAAGGTTGTGGGAAGAAAGAGACTAATCCAGCTGTTGGAAAGCCTCCAGTAAATCCCTGGTGTTCTGCTTTCCTTGGACAGGTCTTGGAGAACTACAATAAGGGGAAAACAGCTCTGCTTTCTGCAGCCAAAGTGATGGTGAGTCCTACAGAAGTGGATCTCACCCCAGAGCTGATATTCCAGAGCCAGCCCTTGCCCAGCTGCCCCTCTGTGCAGATCGGAACTGGAGCCATCCCAGCAGACAGAAGGAACAGCAGTACCAAGTAAGGAGAGATTTTTCATGGAATATTGGCTCCAGATGTGGGTCCTCTTCCTCTTGGAGCATTGTGATCTGTGTTTTTGGGAAAGACAGATCCATGGACTGCCTTTGTGGGAGTTAAAGCTTCAGCATGTCTTGTGGAGTGTTGAGGGGAAAAAATTCCTTATGGTGCTTAGGAATTTGAGTGCAGCAAGGTCAGGAAATGGTATGGAAGAAACTTCCTTTTCTCCTTATCCAAACACGTGGGGTTTCCCCAAGGTAAAACTTGGAGATAAATTTGATTTGGATTGGAAGGGATTAAGGGTCACTCAGTTCCAGCCCCTGCCATGGGCAGAGACACCTCCCACTAGCCTAGGTTGTTCCAAGCCCCATCCAACCTGGAACACTGTCAGGGATAGTCCACAGGTTGTTCCAAGCCCCATCCAACCTGGAGCACTATTAGGGATAGTCCATAGCATCTCTGGGCAGGGGAGAAGTATTTATTGAGCCAGGAGAAAAGGAAGAAGGGCAAGAACCAGAGTTTGCAGAGGGAGAATCCATTTGTGATATTTGCAGCTGAGAGGACAGAATGAGAAGAAATTCTCCAGAGTTGGGGATGCATCTGGTTGGAGGAGCTGTGTGAGGAACTCTTGGATTATCTGGCTGTTCTGGAATTCTGCAGCCTCGCATCCTCTGTTTCCTGTTGCAGGAGCAAATCCCATTCGGAAATCAGCCTGGAGGGATTCTATGAGACGAAGCCGCTTTCTCCCGTGCAGAAGGACCCCGTGGAGCTGCTTCTCCTGGACACCAAGGAACGTCTCTCTGTGGAGCTCCAGGACCGCCGTGCCCCTCTGGCCACCATGGAGAGCCTCTCAGACAATGAATCCATCTACAGCTTCGATTCCCGGCGCTCCTCTGGTTTCCGGAGCATCCGAGGCTCCCCCAGCCTCCATGCGGTCATGGAGAAGGACGAGACACACTGCTTTTATATAGACCCCGTTATCCCTGAGGAAAACCCTTCCCTCAGCTCCCGGACAGAGCTGCTGGCTGCTGACAGCCTCTCCAAGCATTCCCAGGAGACACAGCCCCCGGAAAACATCCTCAACAGTGGTGGCACCACCCCCCAACGCCGCTGCAGCGCCGAGGGCACCGGGAGCGATGGGGAGCGCGCATCCTTGTCCCCTCGGGAAGAGCCAGTGCTCCACAATGGCCGCCTAGCAGATGTTCCCAGTCCCCAGGTGCTGGAATTTGCCGAGTTCATCGACAGCCTCTTCAACTTGGACAGCAAAAGCAGCTCTTTCCAGGACATTTACTGCATGATGGTGTCAGACAGCTCCAGTGACTTTGCGGAGATTCCCAAATCCGTCAGCGACCAGGAGATCCTGCTGAGGGCACAGTATGAGCCCAACTTAGTCCCAAAGCCCCCAAGGTTGTTTGCAGGCTCGACGGATCCTTCGTCAGGAATCTCTGTGTCGCCCTCTTTCCCCCTTAGTTCATCTGGAGAACTCATGGATATCACTCCAACGGGTGTGAGCAGCCAGGAATGCCTGGCCACAGACAAAATCCGGACTTCCACCCCTTCCGGACACATAACCAGCCCTGCCAAGCAGGACGACCTCATGATTTCGGCCCTTTAGTGCAGGGGAAAGGGGTGGAATGATCCCAGTGGGATAATCCATGGAGGAGGCCATCATCAGGCAGTTGGGATCAGAGGAGACAGCTGGAAAAATCCTTACTGGGTTGACACAGTGGTGGTGTCTGGAGGATGGATTGTGCTGGAATCCCGTGCTTGGAGCTGGGAGAAGCTTTGCCCCACGGAGCCTGAGAGGGTCTGAGGCACTAAAGTTCCCTACCTCAGCCTGTCTCACTCCAGAGGCAGATTCCTTGCCCCAGGGCACCTGCTGAGTTTGGGAGTGAGATACCTGGATAGATGGAAGCAGGAGGGGGCCGGGCCAGATCCCTCCCCTCGGGACCGAGCCGGTGGTTGGGAAATGAGCGGATTGAGACTTTGGGCCCTGTTCCACTACCATGGATCTGGCCCAAGATCCAATTCAGCACACTTCCATGGGGATTGCTTTTGTAGGACACTCCTGTTTTAAAGCCATTGGAGCTGTATTCCCCCCATATCCAGTCCCCTCTTCCCAGCCAGGCGCAGCAGGAATGGGGCTGGCACCACGGTTTCTCTCCCCTGAGCATTCCTGAGAGGGAAGGACACTGTTCCCAAAAGCCCAATCCCTTTGCCACATCCCTCCTTTGGCAGAAAGTTCTCCTGGATATCGTTCCCCTCACTCCTCAATTCCCTGGACCCCTCCGAGCTGGCAACTTTCCCATGGGACTGCCAGGATTCATCTCAGAGCTGCATGGATGTGGATGGATCAACTGCAAAATGCACCCAGTGTTATTTTCCAGGCCCCTGTGAAGTCTTCTGGATCCCTGGGGGGTCCTCACACCACCCATATGCAGCATCCATGGATCAGTGCCAGCCTCTATCGTTGGGAATTCAGGGAAAAGATGGACTTTTTCCCAGTGTTGCAATCTCTTGTATGTTTACAGAGCTGTTGAGCTGGTTGGAAGGTGTTTATTAAGGAAATAGAGAGGCTTTCCCGAAGGAAGATCCACAGTCATCCTCTCCTTCCTGTGCTGTTCCCTCTGGGAACTGAGGGAAGGAGAGGATGGGCAGGCAGGATTCCAAGGCCCCTGCTCCCCAAGTGGCTTGGATTTGGGAGGGACCGTCTGGCCCCTCTCCCACCCTCTCTCCACCTGCACAATTCCGTGTAGGAAAGCTTGAGTGAGTTATTAGGAAAACTACCTGAGCCTCCAGGCCTGGAGGAGCCTGCTCCGCCTCTACAGGCAGGTTTTTCCAATGATGGGAGAAGGAGGAAATATCCTAGGAAATGAAACATTCTTGGGACCTGGAAAAGGCCTTGAATTGTCACAACTCCCCCTCAAAGCTCAGCAGTTACCAGTGGCTCTTCCTGGAGCTCCATCCTCCCTCTCTGGAAAAGAAATTCCTAGTTTAACTTCCTTACAATCCTGTGGTTGTTCCCTTTCCCTCTCCTTACTGGCACTATTTCCATTGTGGGAGGATGCTATGCTTCCTGGGAACTCGGCTCCTGGCAAATCCCGGGGGGTCCTGTTCTCCGTGTGGGCTCTGGAAGCCCCAGGATGGGTCAGGGCTGTGCTGTCCTGGGAGCTGGTGGGATCCAATGCCATCAAGGAGCACTTTATAACCATGTAAATAACCCTGGGTGCACGGAATTCCACTGGATTCTGGGTCCAAGTGCTGATACCCCACTCCATCCAGCTCCAGCCCCTGTTCCTTACCTGTTGCAGAGCCTTCAGAAGTGCTTCAAGCAGGCAGGAAAACATTATCCCTGTGATTTAAGGTTCCAAAGGTGACCTTTCCACAAGTGGAATCAGAGGGAGGAAGCCCGTCTGGATTCAGAGGGATTTGGAGAAGGAAGCAACCAGAGCAGCCAGAAATTCCTTTTGTTTTTGTAGGTCCTTAAAGGAGGAGCAGGGAGCAGGTGGTTTGGGAGCATAGCAGTGGGTAAGGAGGAATTCCGGCACTCAGGAAACATTACCAAGGTGATTTTTCAGGAATACATACAAAAATCTGGGAAGATTTGAGGGGAAAAGGTGACGTGAGGGACAGGGAGGCTGGGGCTAGCGGGCTAGCTCCCCTCCTGGCCCAGGAGTTGGGATAAGGAGCTCATCCCTGCCCTTATTCCTGGCAGGAATTAACCCTTAGCACTAAGGCAGAGCTTGGGATCTGCAAAGCACTTTAAAACACTAAGGAAAAGGATCATCTCCGTCCCTGGGAGTGACATGGATACCTGGGATTAGATGGAACTACTGGTGGGAGGTGCCTCCAGGTGAGGAAAAGTGGGATGTTCTCCCTACCAAAATAATTCCAGTGGGAACCTGCTGATGTTCCATGGCTCAGATGTTGCACTAGAAAGTCCCTTCCCTGATGTTCCTCTGCTGTGTCCTGGAAGACTCAGTCCTTGGGTGACTTTCCTTCTCTGTGCCATTGGAATTGTATCCCATGGGAATGGCCTTCCCTTGCCCTGACAGGAAGCAGCCTGGAATGCCGTGGGTTTTTTTGCTCTATGATTACGGGACTTTGGAAAAGCCTGAAAATACCTAATTCCCGAGAGCTGGGCTTGCCACAGGTCAAGGAGCAAAGGCACAAAAGAGCCCCTTGAAGGTTCTCATTGCATCCTATCATGACTAATTCCTGGTTTTTGTTGACGAACAGATCTGATCTCAGTCCTCCCAAATGAAATCCACATTCTTGGAATTATTTCTGCTTTAAATGTCTTCATGTCTTGATCCGCATCACTGTGTCTTGATCCCCAGCATGCCGTGTCTCCATTCCCATCACTCCTTTGCTATCTATGCATTTGGAAAGGCTGACCTCTCATTTCCTCCTGGAAAAGCACACCTGGAATGCTGAAATAAATGCTGAAGCTGTAGCTACCTCCTTCATCTGTACTGTACACACTTCTGCTTTCTCTTCCTGCTCTGTCCTTGGGAATATGAAGCATCTCCAGTTTTCTGAATCTTTTGGCTTCTGCTTCTTTTTCTTCAGCTTTGTGCCTTCTTCGGATATTCCCATGATATTCCAATAGAATGTTCCACCCTGTGCAGGGGCAGTTCTGGAAGTGCCTGACACCCCAAATCCCAGACCAGCCAATAGGCCACCCATTCCATGCCTCATCCTTAAAATCTGTCTGATCCTTCTTCCTTGAACTGAGTGACCTTTAGATGTCCTTTCCACACAAACTATTCCACGAGTTTCTTGGCGGAGGAATGGAGCTGAGGCTCTTCTGCACCAGTAAATTGATTTTATTGTTGCTTTTGTTGCAGCAGTGCCAAAAATTTGGGAAGGATCCTGCCGTGCTGAGGATATACTGGCCCTTTTTCCTATATTTGTCATTATTCCTTCTCCTTCAAGACTGCTTTTTCCATTTGGAATTCATTCCCTCCTAAAACTTCCCTCATTTCTTTGCTCCCTATTCCTCTCACCTACTTCAGGAGCCATCTCATCCCTCCTTTCTCTCAGGATGGTGGTGGCTCATTCCACATCCTTGATAGCACATGAGAAACATGGGAAAACTATTCCAAAGCAGTTAAATGGGATTCTTGGAACTTACTAGGAACTATTTTCCCAAAGCAAACAGGATTTGTAGGAGGTATTTTGCTCTCTGCAGAGGGCTGGGATGGCACAGCTGGTGGGGAGTGTGGATATAGAATTCCAGTGATTCCCAGTTCTGTTCTTTTAGGATGTTAGATTTCAGGACTAGTTGATGGTCCCAAGCAAGATTTAAGTGGGAAATCTGTTTCCAAGGGCATGTAAGAAGGAGGAATAGCTCCAGGCGTGGGGATCCAGGATCAATATCTAACACATTCTCCATGCACTTTTATGTTTTCCCAGCTTTTGCTGCTCTTTTCCTGCAGGCAGATAATATTATTTCCATGAAATCGTCCACACAGCTTTCATTTACAAATTGGGACGTAGGAATAATCAGGATTACCCCTGGCAAAGGGAATTAGGTGGAATTAATTATTGCTGGAATGGGTGTGTTTGGATTTGTGTTTTGAGACTGTATCCAAGAACCTCCATTGAATTTCCATGGGCAGCAGAGCCCTTCTGTGTTTGCCTTGGGAATTGCTGGGCTGGAGCTCCCCTTGATACTGGCTTTATCTTTATCCAGTCTGGGGTATTCTTCGCTTGGCAGTAGGACATTCTGGCTTTGCAGGATGGAAGCAGGAATATTTCATTCCCATGGGTTATGGGACGGTGGTTGTAACTGCAGCCTTTGAGGAATATCCAAATGTTGCCTAGGGAGGTGTGGACTCCCCATTCCTGGAAATATTGCAGGCCAGGTTGGATAAGGCTTGGAACAACCTGAAATAGGGAAAGATGTCCCTGCCCATGGCAGTGGCTGGGAGCTTCCAAATGATTCTGGAATTCTGTCATTCCTTGCTTGCAGTGTTACAGTGCTGCAGGAAAGTGAAGGTTGGAATTACAGCAGCACCTCTGCATGGATCGCTCTGCTGAGAAATTCCTCTAAAGGAAGCAGTTGGAAAGCACTGCCTGGAATTGGGCTCATTACTTTGTTCACAGAGCCTGTGCAGTGCTGATTTTTGGGAAAGGCCGCTGGATTTTGGGAAGAGCTTCATTTCTTGTGCCAAAGCTCCCTCATGGCTCCTGTGTGGAGGAAGCAGTGCTCCTTGGATCCTGCTGGAGGCAAACACTGCCTATCCTTGGCAGCTGTGGGAAGAAGGAGAGGAGGGAATATTGCAGCTGTAAGCTGGATTCAGTTTGGGAGCCCTTTCCTCTCCAGTCAGATCCACAGGGGAGTTACGGATTGAGAAGGGGATGGGAAGGGGGCTGGATCAGCAGTCACTGATGTCCTTCCCTTTCTTCCAGCTCCAAGAAGCTGCTTAAGGGCTGGAAATTCGAAACATCAAAGGATTAAGGCAATTTCTTGCTTTGTTGTAAGGAATCAGCAACACCCTCTGAGCGCTTTGCTGTCTCCATTCCCATTGGTTTTTCCATGTTTTTTGAGTTCATACCTGTTGTGCCTTTGTTCTCTCTGGCTTCAGATCCTAGATTTCTGGGATCAGACATCTCCCATCTTCCTTTCCCACTTCTCTGGGAGTACAGAAGTGTGGCCAAGGCCTGGTAGGAGCTGCCCTTGCTCCCAAGCTCTCCCATTTCACCTCAACCAGGACTTCCCGCATCTTCTCACTTTTCCCTGCTGCCTGAGGTCATATCCAAGTGCCAAAAGCAAATTCTAACCTGAGGCAGGCGATTTCCTCCCATCCACACCGCATTTTTCTCTGGCTCTGGAGCAGCCCCGTTCCAAAGGTGTAAGCTCCCTGGGAATTTTTCCTGCTTTCCTTGTGTCCAATCCCTCTGATGTCACCCTGTGCTTCATGTCACACTGTGCTCCATGTCCCGACTTCCCCACCTTCCCAGCACGCCTGTGGGTGTCTCCCTGTCGCCACCTCTTGATTCCTGAAAATCCTTGCAGCATAGGAGCAAGCCTTGATGTTGTTTTTTTTCTTGGGATTCCAATTCCCTGCTTCCCATCCCGGGCTTTGTGCAGTTCCGATGGCTCAGAATTGGAAGTCCCAGGTGGGGGTGGCACAGACCTGTCCTCCTGGGATATCAAATTTTCAGGAAGTTTGTGCGCAAAGGGATCCCGGTAGGGGGTTTCCCCTAGCACACTGCCACACTCTTTGAGTCCTAACTCCTTTCCTGGAATGTCCCCAGCGCTTGGTGGTGGCAAAGTGGCCTCACCTGCAGCTCCAGCTTCCCACCTTTCCCTCCACAAGTCCAGGGAATACTCTTGAGCTCCTGTCCTAGCACTAAGCGGAATTCCTCATGGCACAGGGATATTTGGGGATGGGCTTGTGCCTTCCTGTCTGGAATGTTGTGCCCTGCGAGCCCCTTTCCTTTGGCTCTGCCTCTCTGGAAAAGCCCTTCCTGCCTGTCACCTGTGTCCCATCCCATGCTGGGGCGGCTCAGAGCAGGATACATCTGGATTAATTTCCTGCTGGAACCTAATTGCCTCCTTAGAGCTGAAGCCTTTGGTATTTCTGGGAGAACCAGCCCTTCCAGGGAGCTCTGAGCCGCTCCCGCGGCTTCTGGCAGGCCTTGGAGCACTTGGATATGCAACTGGGAGAGAAAACAGCCCAGCATCCTGCATCCCCATGCTCATCCTGGGAATGCTGCCCTCTGAATCCCTGCTCTGAGCTGCCCCAGCATGAAGATTCCAAGGAAACTTAAACACTCCTCATGTGCCCTTCATTCTCCATGTGACTTTTTTTGTACCTCTGTACAAAAGATCCGAACTAATCCCACTGTAAAGAAAGATCCGGATGAATTATAACCTAATTCCAGAAAATGGATGTATATAAATTTTCTGTATATTCTATGGCACTCTGTATAAAATGGATGTTGGAAGCATGACTGGAGTATGTGACTGTTCCCAAGAATCTCCTGAACATGGATGGTTGGAAATTGCCTGAGGTTTCTGCCTTAAAGAGTGATGCGTGAATTGAAAAGGTGGGAAGGACACCAGGAATTTGGTATGCAGCTCTTGGGAAGGATCCAGAGAATCACTGGGGGTTGGTTGTTTCTTCTCCAGCTCTCTCTGCTCTGGATCTCAGCCTTTGGAGTGGGAAAACACTTGGGGGAACATCCAAAAGTTGTGGATTTGCCATCCCACTGCCAGGTTGGAACAAGCTGTAAGTTGTCTTGGAAGTAGTGGAAGGTGTCTCTGCTCATGGCAGGGATGGAACTGGATCTTTAAGGTCCCTTCCCACCCGAACCATTCCAGGATTCCATGATCCCTGTCCCTTGAGATAAGTTTTAGGCATCACTCCTTCAGTGGAGAAGGAAATTAAAGAACTGGATGCTTTGAGTTATGCAAGTTGAATTCAACCTGTCCTATAAACAATTTTAGTGCAAACAAGGAATTTTTTGGGAGTGGACAGGAATGACAGGAAAAGGAGAGGACCATGAGTGCTCTCAGTCAAGGATGATCCCTAATGTTCAATATATTGAGTATTCCAACCTGAGGAGAGTGGAGATCTTCCCTTTGGGTAAGTATCAAGGTGCTGGGATCCTTCTGTGAGTTGAGTGAGTCCAAACTGGATTTTCTCAGTGTCCTGCAGGACATGGCTCTGGAGTTGTAAACCAGGATCTCACTGCCTCAGAGCTGTTCCCAGCTGAATAATTCCACATAATTCATATTCTGGAAAAGGAAAAAGCTGAATTTATGGTTTACAGGGTCAGGGAATAAAAGCAGGAGAAGTACTGGAGCTCCCTGACCAGCCAAGAGAAATCCAGGGAGAAAAGGAATGCCTGGAAGCATGTAATCCTATTAATAGCTGCATGGAATTGTTTTTATGGCTGCTCCTGAAGGGACTGTCAGGGAATTAAGAGCTCAAAAGTGGCTGAACTACTGAGTTCCTATAAAAATGCCTATAAAAAGTGCTGGAATGTTGAAGTGCCTGATGTTTTGGTATGGTTTTGGATTTTTTTCCCTACCTGGAGCTATATCAGCCTCATAAAAGGATATTAGCTCTTCTGAAAACCCTGCCTCTTCTGGGGAAGGAAAACATCCAACTCTGGCTATCATTGGATAAATGGAATAATCCATGTTTAGGAGAGGCTGCTTTAATTCCATTTTTAAGGATGAAAATATATGGATGTGGACACAGCAGGAATGGGGGATGCTGCTATAAAACCTATTAAAAGCCTTCCTTAGGGATGTAGTCCCGGTTTCCAAGGAGATTCTCTAGCTGCTGGTGTGTTGGTGGCCGTAGGAAAAAAAATCCAGCTTATCGAGAAAAGTTGTTTCCACTCCATTGACAAAAAAATCTGGAACTACAGAAAAACCCCAAAATTTTCCAACAATTTTTGAAGCATTCCCCAGCAAGCAAAGAAAATGAGGGAAAATCATGTGAAAATTTAATTAATTAAAGCTGGAATCTATTTGTTAATTAATTCAGTGGAAACCATCACAGCACAAATAGTTCATCAGGGTTTTTCCAAAGATTCCAGGTTGTATTTCCACTGGAAAAGAGAGAAAAGAAACTGTGATCTGAGATTGATGGTCCAGATGTAATTCCTGGTCTCTTCTAGCAGCATTTGCGTTTTCCTGCCTCCTCAGCAATGTCTCCTTGGATTTTCCAGCAATCTATACTCATCTTTCTCACCACAGAACTTCCTTGGAAAACACATCCAGCACTTGTAGCATTGTTTCTCCTGGCAGAATGGGCAGTTTTCCATGAAGCCTGGATGTCCTCATTGGGAGCGGGTGGATGACGCTTCCCTGTTCCAGGGCTGGGTTGAGTCTTCACACTTCCAGCTCCTGAGGTCTCCTGGGATGTTGAGATCTTCCAGGACGTGTATTCCTCCCTGAGGATGGTCCATTATAAATCAATGGAGGTGTTCTCTCCATCTCGGGAACAAACCCTTTGGAGTTAATGGATAACCAGGAACGGATTGATCCATGTGGGTCTCCTGCCAGGAAGAGATAATGGAGGGATGGATGGGAAATAACTCCAGCAGGGTGGGAGCTTCCCTGGGGGTTGGAAAGGATTTCCCAGAGAAGCTGTGGCTGCTTCATCCCTAGAAGAGTCAAGTCCAGGTTGGACAAAGCTTGGAGCAACTTGGGATAGTAGAAGGTATCCGTGCCCATGGCAGCAGATGGAATGGGATAAGCTTTGAGGTCCGTTCTCACCCAAATCAACTGGGATTTGGTGAATACGTGCCTGGATTGGGGTGGTGTGTGAGTAGGACATTCCAAGTATTCCAGTGTCTCCAGCAGTGACACAGAAGCTTCTTTGGGACCTGGTTCTGCTGGGGGAAATAGGTATTCTATCCATTGGGTATCCCTGGATCCATGATCCCTGCTCAGCTGAGCCTCACATGAGCCAGATCGATGATTCCAGTACCCTACTAGAGGCTGAGGTGTCCATGCTCAGAGCTGGTGGATAAAGGCTAAAAATACACTCTAAGTCTTTCCAGCCATGCCCGGGAATCCAGGCTGGAGGTTGGGATGTGGGGAGGGAATGGGTAAGGGAGAGGGAAATTCCTGAATTATTTTGTTGGAAACTGGACTTTGAAATTTGGCGCTGGAGGGAGCCCCAGCCACACCCTCCATGAGTAATATCCCTCCACCCCTTCCTGGCTCATGCTCCTGGTGAGCGACGTGGGACAGGGAGAGCAAGATTTGCAGGGAGCATGACCCAGAAGGGATTGGGAAGTGGGAGGAATGTGGGAAATGTGGAGGGCAGGAGAAAGGAAAACCAGTGAGGAACTAGGTTTGGATCCACTGGAGATGCATCCATATAGATCAAAGCAATGCCCTTAATTTTTTGAGATTCAGAGCTCTCCAGGATCCTTTGGGGAACACACAAGTCCACCCCTGAGGTGCTGAATTCCCAGTTCACTACAGGAAGGAGCTGGACCATCCCATATGGATGAGGTTGGCTCCATCCCTTGGTGTGTTTTTCCAGTGGGTCTTTTCCCTTTAATCAGGTCCAAGAAGGGAAAGAGCAGCATTCCTTAGGAGTGGGAGCTGAGCAGGACTGAGAGACAGGAGAACTCAGGTGAGGATGTGGATCATCCACACCTCAATTTGGGCACCAGGGAATGAGGAAAGATGGGAAGGATCAAAGATTCCAAGGAATATATCCAAAGGAAGGTGTTCTGGGAATGGTAGCCAATTGGTGAGGGCAGAACCCTCAAATCTGAGGATCTGAATCCTTAATGAGCCGTTCCCAAAGGGATTTTCCTGTCTGGTAAGGGGTCTGTAGCACTCAGGAGCTGTCTCACGGGAAGGTTGGGATGTGGGAATGTTGACATTGTCCTTAGGGAAAGGAGGGAAGTATCCTATTTTTATTGTACATGAGTTGCTCCACAGGATTTTAGACTTTAGGATGGGGAATCCCAGATCAAGGCCAACATGGTCCATCCAGAGGGTTCCGAATCCAGACTTGGGGTACTTTCCCAAATCTTTTAATAGTCCTTGGACCTGGCTTTATGGTCCAATGCCATCACACAGGCAGCAGGAACTTGTGGAAGTGCTGGTGGAACTGGATGGGCTTTAAGGTCACTTCCCACCCAAACCATTCCAGAGTTCCATGATCTCTGTCCCTCGAGATCAGTTCTAGGTATCTCTCCTTCAGTGGAGAAGGAAATTAAGGAGGGATCTTGATGCTTTGAGTTATCCCAAGTCAAAGTCATCCTGTCCTATAAAAAGAAGGATTTTAGTGCAAACAAAGTTGAGTACAAGGGAATTTTTGGGAGTGGATGGGAATGATAGGGATAGGAGTTTGAGTGCACTCAGTCAAGAATATATCCAAATATTCAATATGTTGGATATTTGAGCCAGAATAGTGTGGAAATCTGCCCTTTGGATGCTGGGATCTTTCCACAAGGAAGGTGAGTCCCAGCTGGGATTTTTCCAGTGTCCTAAAGAGCTCTGGAGTTGTAAAGCAGGATCTCATTTCCTGAGGCTATTCCCAGTGGAATAATTCCATGGATGAACTTTAAGGTCCCTCCCAAGCCAAACCATTCTGGGATTCTAAATCATAGAATCATGGAATGTGATTCTACAAATCAAATGATGATTTTATGAATTCATAAAACTGTGGGATATGACTCTATGGATTCCAGGATTCTAAATGACAGAATCATGCATTCTAGGATTTTAAATCCTAGAATCATGGAATATCCTGAGTGTGAAAAGACCCCCAAGGATCGAGTCCAATTCTGACTTTAATGCTGGCGTTAATCTTTATTTAATTAAAATATTGCAGACCAACATCTAACAGGCTGGGCTGGCACTCGGCTTCCCGGGAAAAATCCATTTTTCCTTCATTTCCCTTCCTTCCCATGCAGCTTGTGCCCAAAATGGGGGGCTGAGAGCACGAACAAGGGGAGCAAGGAATAACAATTGTCTTAATGTGGAGACAGAGGAGAAAAAAGGGCTCGTTCTCTCCATCCCGAAATAATAGACCCATTACTGTCCCCAATCCTCAATCCTCCTCCTCTCCTGGGAGAAGAATTGGTCACTGCACAGCTGTGGGAGCGGGATAAATATATTTATATATCCCAGAGAATCTGCCCTTCTCAATTGGGATGTGGGGCTGGACAATCCCTCATTGTGTCCTGGCCGGCCCGCAGCAGAAAGGCCCCACAGTTTGGGGCTGGCAGGGCCCTGGTGCTCTGAGAACTCGGAACTTCATGGACATTATTCTTGGCGGGCCCTTATTTATTTGATTGGAGTCATTATGGGGTGGGTGGAAGCAGGGGGGAGAGGGAGTCAGGAGTTATTTGGGATTGTGGGAACATTTGGGGAGAGCAAACCACAGCTGGGCCTTCCCCTGAGGGGGCAGGGGTGGGGGTTTGGGNGGGGGTTTGGGGTGGGATTTGGGGCTGGATTTGGTGTTTAGGGTGAGTTAGAGTGGGATGTGGGGGGTTAGGGTAATTTGTGACTGGATTTGTGGCTGTTTAGGATGAATTTGGGCTGGATTTTCAAGGCTTGCAGATGGATTTTGATGATTTGAGGGCTAATTTTAGGTGGATTTAGGGCTGGATTCTAGTGATTTTGGGGCTGGATTTGGGAATGGATTTGTGTGGTTCGCAGATGGATTTTGATGATTTAGAGCTGATTTCGAGTGATTTGTGACTGGATTTTGATGACTTAGGGCTGGATTTGGTGTTTAAGGTGATTTGAGGCTGGATTTTTGTGATTTTGTGTCAAAATCTGATGATTTGGGGTTGTTTTGGGGTGGTTTGTGGATGGATTCTGGTGATTTACAGTTGTTTTTGTGGTCTGTGCCTGGATTATGAGGCTGGATTTTGGGGATTTCCAAGTTTTGTAATTTGTGCCTGGATTTCAATGATTTGTGGCTTTTTAAAAACTGGATTCTGGTGATTTGTGGCTGTTTTTTTAATTTCTGGGAGGATTTCAGTGGTTTGTGGCTGGATTTTGTGCCTCAGGGCCGGTTTTATGAACAGATTTGCTGGTTTGTGGCTGCATTTTTATAATTTGTGGTGAGTTTGCTGTTTTGTGGCTGATTTTTGGTACTTTGTGGCTGGGTTTTTGTGGTTTCTGGATGGATTTTGGTAGTTTGTGGCTGGAGTTTTGATAGTTTCTGGTGTTTTTTGGTGCCTTGTGAATTTGGGGACAAATTTTGATGCTTTGTGGATGTTTTTCAGTGATTTCTGGATAAATTTTGATGGCTTGTGGCTGCCTTTTTTGCTGCCTTGTGACTTTGTTTTGGGGCAGATTTTGGTGTTTTGTGCACAAATATGGGTCTTTTATGAGGGGAGTTTGGTGCTTTGGGAGGGGTTTTGGTGTTTTGGGGACAAATTTTGGTGCTTTGTGAGTGGTTTTGGTGCTCTGTGGACAGATTTTGGTACTTTGTGGCTGTTTTCTTGGTTTCTGGATGGATTTTGGTTGTTTGTGACTTTTGGTGGCTTCTAGCCATTTTTTTTAGTGCTCTGTAGCTGTTTTTTGGTGGTTTCTGGACAGATTTGGGTAGTTTGTGGCTGGACTTTTTTGGTGCCTCGTGGCTCTTTTTTTTAGTGTTTTGTGGCTAATTTTTGGCGATTTGTGGATTTTTTTTTTTAGTGGTTTCTGGCTGGATTTTTGGGGACTTTTGGCTGATTTTTTGGTGCCTTGTGACTTTGCTTTGCGGCAGATTTGGGTGTTTTGTGCACAATTGTGCTTTGTAAGAGGGCGTTGGTGGTTTCTCAGGAGTTTTGGTGCCTTGTTGACGAATTTCGGTGCTTTGTTGCTGTTTTTTTGGTGGTTTCTGGACAGATTTTGGTTGTTTGTGCCTAGGGCTTTTTGTGCTTTGTGGCTGTTTTCTGGTGAATTATGACTCCTTTTTTTGTGCTTTGCACAGATTTTGATGCTTTAGGAGCTGCTTTTGGGGGATTTTAGTAGTTGGGTTTTGCGGCTTTAGTGGCTGGTTTTTGGTGGCTTGTGACTGNAGCGGGAGCCCGGCGCTGAGAGCGGGGCCGCGGGGCTCGGACGGGGCTGGGGGGTCGCGGCGGGCCCCCCGGGCCGGGTCGATGCCCCCCTGCAGCCGCACGGACTGAGCCGAGGCCGGCCCGTGCATGGCCCAGCCATGGAGGTGGTGGACGAGACGGAGGCTCTGCAGCGCTTCTTTGAAGGTAACGGGAGCACCGCGATCCCGGATTCCCAGCCTGCTCCCACGATCCCGCAAAGGCAGCACACGGCGCGCGCCTTGGAATGGGTTGGGTGAGAAGGAAGCTTAAGGATCATCCAGAGCCACCCCCTGCCGTGGGTAGGGATACCTTCCACTAGCCCAGGATGCTCCAAGCCCTGTCTGACCTGGCCTTGGACGCTGCCAGGGGTGGGATAGCCACAGCTTCTCTGGGAAATCTATTCCAGGGCCTCAGCACCCTCACAGGGAGGAATTTCTTCATCCTGTCTAACCCAGTNTTTTGGTGGTTTCTGGACAGATTTTGGTTGTTTGTGCCTAGGGCTTTTTGTGCTTTGTGGCTGTTTTCTGGTGAATTATGACTCCTTTTTTTGTGCTTTGCACAGATTTTGATGCTTTAGGAGCTGCTTTTGGGGGATTTTAGTAGTTGGGTTTTGCGGCTTTAGTGGCTGGTTTTTGGTGGCTTGTGACTGCTTTTTAGCGCTTCGTGACCTGTTTTTTAGTTTGGAGGTTCCTCCTGCTGCCTCGTGACTGTTTTTAGGTGACTTTTGGCAACCTTGGGACACGGTGGCGTTCCCGAACGCACTTTGAGGGGGTGTCCCCGAACGCTGTGCCGGGCGGGGAAGGGCAGGGAAAGAGGGAGGGGAAGAGGGAGGGGGGCAGGGAAAGAGGGGAGGAGTGNAAAGTCCCTCTCTAGCTCTCCTGGTGTCCCTTTAGGTACTGAATGGGGCTCCAAGGCCTCCCTGGAGCATTCTCGTCTCCAGGCTGAGCAATCCCAGCTCTCCCAGCCTGGCTCCATACTGTCCTAGCCTTGTCCAGCTCTGGAATGGCACAGATCCCTGTCCTGGGCCACAATCCAGGAGCAGTTGTGCATCCTTTAGTGCAGACCATGGGTGCCAAGCTGGAGATCCTGGGAATTGTGTTGTGCCATGTGTTAGATTCCCACTGAGACCCCAGTGAGGACCTTGAAATGTCCCTCACCATCCTTGGAGCAGGCTCATGGCAGTGGCTCTAGTCTATGGATCCCAGATGTTTTCCAGAGCTTGGAGCCATGTGGACACTGCATGGCTGGGGATCACTCTCCTTCCCACCAGGGCGGAAAAGTGGACAGGAAGAGAATTTGGCCTCTCTTAGGCTGGGATGAAATGTGGTTGCTCATGGTTAAACTGGGATGTGTTGGGAGCCTGATCTCATTGTTCTTGCCTTGGCTCCATGTTCCCTTCCATGCTCTGGTTTTCTTGGCATGCTCCACTCTTCCTTGTGGAGCAGTTGGTTCTTTCTCTTTCCCCCTTGTTGCTTTGTTTCCCTCCCTTGATTTCCAGTGGGTCACTTGCCAGGCCAAGGTTTAGTTGTCACAGGCTGTGTCCTTTGGGATGAGCCCATGGAACCTGGATGTGCTGCTTGAGGGAATAACCTGCCTATCTGCTGCCCCAACAGGTCCTGGGGTGGATCCCAGTCCACAGGTCAGCTCCAGAGCTGAGATTCCCTTTGGAGCAGTAGAATTGTGTAGTGAGCCCCCAGGGGCAATTGGGGTGGGATGATGGTGTCCCTATGGATTCTTTGCTGGTAGAAGGATTTATCCTAGGGAGAGGGAGCAGAAGATGCTCTTGGGAGTGAATGGAAGCTCAAGCTGCTTCCTCCTCACCTCCCTCTCTCCTGGCACCCATGTGATCCTGCAGTAAGGCATCTTGTCTTCTTCAAAGGAAGAAGCACCCCCTGTTAGTGCCAGCCATGGTCTCAGATTCCCAGGAGCCCCAGGATTAGCGATGATAGGAAGCCTCACCACAAGGGCTCTTACCAGCCTCTACCAGCCCATGTTCCCTGCAGCCTTCCAAGCTTTCCTGTGGTTTTAGGATTTTGCTTGGGACAAACTCCTAAATCTGCCTGTCCCACTTCCTATCCTGGGAGTGCTGAGCACCTCTTGGGAGTCCTGCAGAGCCTCTGGCACAGCATCCCAGTGTTATTTATGGACGAGCTCTCCCTCTCTTCAGTTGAATTTCTCCCTCTCCCTAGAGCATCTTTATTATAATGGGGAGATTTCTTTCTTTTCCTATTTTCCTATTCTTTCTGGGTGCTGGAGGTGATCCTGCTCAAGCAAGATGACTCCAAGAGATCCCTGACAACCTCAGCTATCCCAGGATTCTTCCTCTTTTTTTTTTCCTTCTTTCTTTGTTTTTTTCCTCCTTTCTCCCCCTTTTTCTGCCTTATTTTTCCCTTTTCTTATCTCTTTCTCATTCTTTCTTTCTCTTGAATCAAAACCATCCTGTCCCTGTAAAAATCCAGGATCAAGGAAACTATGCCTGAAGAATATTTCTTACCCTCAGCTATAAAATCCTTCTTAAAGCTTCTCTGAGCCAAATATTCCATGGAGCACAACTTTGTTTGGGCAGCTCAATCCCTTTCCCACTGTTATTCCAGAGCATCTGTTCTGACAGAGCTGGAGCGGGAGAAGGGGAGAGGAGAAAGTTTTACCACCAGGAATTGCTGCTCAGTTTTTCCCTCTTGTGCCTGGTTTAGTTGCGGTGCTCCAAGGAATTCTGATCCTCTGGTTTTTTGGGAGTGAGGGTCAGGGCCTTAAATCATGGCATGGAGTTGGATTTACTCTGGAATCTAGCCCTCCTAAGGAATTAACAGGTTTTGAATGTGGTAAACAATAGATCTGTTGAAATTTAATGATTTACAGGAATAAATTAATTATGCCATCTCGCCTTTAAAATTTATCAGTGGATTCCCATCATAAGGTAATAATTTTCCAACCTGTTTTTCTCTTGGAATGAAATATTTTCTTCTTCTCACAGATCATCCCATCCCTGAAGAGATTTCTTCCTGCAGGCTGAGAACCCTGCAATAATTTGGCAATTCTTGTTCCTTTACTTGACTCTGGTTTTCACGGGATCTGAGCCTGCTGTAAGCAATCCCAGAAAATTTAAGAGGAATCCCTGAGCCCTCAGTATTTCCCAGTGTCAGACAAGGATTAACCGGGCTCCTCATGGAGACTTTGGGAGTGGGGCCTGTGCTGGTGGAGCTGGGGAAGAATCGGTGTCTGTGATCATTCCAAATCCTGGAATTGGGCTGGAATTGGTGGCTGGTCCCATCCACAGAGCCAGGCTTGTTTTGGGAAGTGAGTGCTCCCAAAATCTCAGGTCTGGTTGCTGCCTCCGATTTTCTTAAATTTTCCTTGGTGTTTGCTTGGGTAGGATATCCTTGTTTTCCTGAGTACCCTTTGTTTTCCTGGATATCCTTATTTCCCTGGCTATCCTTGTTTTCTTGGATATCCTTTGTTTTCCTGGGTATCCTTGTTTCCCTGGATATATTTACTTCCGTGGATATCCTTGTTTCTCTGGGTATCTTTGTTTTCCCAGATATCCTTATTTCCCTGGAATATGGCTGGCTGTGCTTTGCGGGTAAGATCTGAGGCTTGTGAGGACGGAGAAGCAGAAAAATGATGGGAAAGATCCCAGGCTTTGCTTTGGTATTTGAGATGGGCTAGGGAAAAGTCTCTGAGGGAAAAGATGCATTGGGAATAACTTCCTGCTTTCCTGGGACGAAGGTGCTAGGAATGTAATTCCACTTTGAGTGTCCTCAAGCTGGGCTTCTCCTGTGTTAGGAAGATTCTTGTTGTCCTCAGGCACACGGGGGAATTTTTGGGAGTGTCCTGTGCCGGGACAGGAGTTGGACTTGGATGAGCCTCATGGATCATCCTTTCCCACTCAGGAATCTCCCCAAACTCCATGGTTTATGTTAGCACAGCTGATCTATGTGTTTGGAGGTGCCCAGGACCATCCTGCTGAGGAGAGCTCAGGCGAAAATCCTGGATCAATGAGTGTGGGATGCCGAGGGGTTCTGGCAGTGGAGGGAAAAGGAGCTTTCCATGGGTTTGGGAGTGTTCCTGGAGCATTTGTGTTTGGATTCAAAGGGAAAGGAGGGAGTTGACAGTGTCTGACCCTTGGCTGGCATCCTGCTCCCAACCTTACCCTTGTTCCCGCCTGCCCCTGCCTCAGAGAAACACTTACGCCACAGCTCAGCTATTTGGGATCCCTCTCCTGGCTAATTTATGAGATAAGGGCTTGGGGAAGAATGTACAGCAGGAAAGATGTGCAGAGCGGGGCCAGCGGGGGCTGGGAAGTGGGAATTTGGGAAAGGAACAGAGAAAGGAGAGTGAGCACTGGAAGTTCAGCAGGTTTGGGGCCGAGGTAGAGCTGGGAAAGACGTGAGTTGTTTCAGCAGAAGGGGAAGATTTCTATAAGGGTTATCCACAGGTTTTCATGGAGCACAAGTGGCTGGAACACTGGGAATATATTGTCTGTGGAGCAGCTGTGTGTCTGTGTAGAGGTTGTTGGGCTGTGTGTACACAGGAATCTCAGAGCTCAGAGTGACCAGGAGTGGATGATTTTGCCTATGGGAATGTTTGGATATGTGTGATCGTGGAATCCTGGAATGGTTTGGGTGGGAAGAGACTTTAAGGATCATCCAGTCCCACATGGGCAGGGGCATCTTCCACTATTCCAGGTTGCTTCAAGCCCTGTCCAACCTGGTCTTGAACACTTCCAGGGATAGGGCAGCCACAGCTTCTCTGGGAAATCCATTCCAGGACCTCACTACCCTCCCAGGGAAGGATTTCTTCCCAGTACCCCATCTAAGCCCTCCCTCTGTCATCCACAGCTTCTCTGGACAGCCTGTTCCCATGTTCCTGGTGTTAGTAGCACTCCTGGTCATTTTGATTATGGAGCACTTGGTGCCTGTGAGAAGGAAATGTCTCCCTGCAGGAAGAGGTCTGGAGCATTTCCCTGTTTTCCTCAGATGAAGGAATATAAAATGCTGGAGCTGAGGCAGTGAGGTGACTTCTGGACAGCTAGGATTGCCCCTTGTCCCCCATGCTGGGCCATAAGGGGTATTTGGTGGTGGCGGGAATGAGTGGAGAAGGAATTCACTGGTCAGACTCCTGCTGGTGTAAACCAGCATATCCATGAGAATCCAGGAACTGCTCCCAAAACAGAGCAGAAAGGACAGGAGGACAGCAGAGCCTGGGGCATCTGTCCTGGTGTCTCATGTTTTAGATTCCTGGGCTTGACATAGAAATATGGATCAGAACATCACTTTTCTTGGAATGCCTTAAAAAAATGGCTTGTTGGGGGCTTCCTGCTCACTCATCACCCTCTGCCTGTTCCCAAATCCATCTCCGAGCCCTGATGTTGGAGAGAGCTTTTCTCTCACACAGCTGCTGACAGGGGGAGAATCTCAGTGTGATTCCCTGCTGGGGGGGCTCCTGGCTGCTGGAGGAGTGGCTGAGGGACACGGTGGTGGTGCCGGTGACAGTTGCTGTGGGGCCGGGCTGGCGCTGTGGGAAGGTAAGAGGCTTTGCCTGGGGTTCTTTGGGAGCCAGGAGTCAGCCTGTGCCGGAGTGGGCCCAGGGAAGCTGGTACAGCACAAACACATGACCATCCCTGCAGGTAATCCCCTTGCAGTCCCAAATCCCGGCGCAGCGGCCACCCGACTGCCTCCCCAGCCCTCCCACTCTTCTCGGAGGGAATAGAAAAACCAGCAGACAGCGGCAGCCCTGAGAGCTGGAGGAGCTGAGCTCAGGGAATAATGACACAGGGAGAGAGCAGGGATACAGCGGGAGCTTGACATCAGCTCTCACCATGCTCAGGATGCGCTGGATCCGAGGAGGTAATGGCACGGACCCCCCAGCCCTTCCATGGCTTGCCTTGCTTTCCCCTCTGCCTCTCCATCTCTCTTCGCAGTGGGATTGTTCCCTGGTTATCCTCTCTCTCCCCTCTGTTTGAAGCTTCCTTGCCCACCCAGCTTGGTCAACCCTCAACAGGAGCTGGGGTCCTGCTGCTGAGGATTCTGCTGCATCCAGCTCCATCCCAGGGCCTGAGCAGAGCAGGGAAGAGACAAAAACATTCCCTTGAGCTCATCACCACATGCAGGTGGCACTCCTGGAAACTGAGGGGAAACTGCTACATCCACGTCAGTAGGAGATTCCTGGAGTCTTCAGCCAGAGGACTCATCCTCGCCCACTCCTCAGGGAAAGGCTGGTGCCAAACGCCACCACTTCTGGCGTGGTCTTGTGATGATTATGCTGGTGCTTCTCCCTCTCATTTCCCCAAAACTCTTTTATCCTGGATCCCAAATGCCTTTATCCCAGGAAAAGGGCAGGAGATATCCAGGTGGAGTAAGGCTAGAGAGCTGTTCATGGGAAGGTAGATCCCTAAAGTCTGATAAAGGGCAGGTTGAGATTTGGAAAGGCAATGTCAGCACAAGGCTCTGTGAGGAGGAGCTTTGCCTGTGTCCTGGGTAATGCCCCTTCCATAGGTTGATGCCCTGGGAGCAATGCCTAGACACAGAGAGGGAGAAGCTTCAGGAAGAGGTGTCAGTCAGGGCAGATTAGAGGCAGTCGTCCTGGAGGTGTGACCAGGATGGAAATGGTGACATAGAGATCCGTCTGAGCCCGTGTGTGGGATGGGATGTGGAAGGGCTGCTGCATGCAGGGATATGGGAAAGGAATTGTGGTCAAGGAGGAGCCCTGGGATGCTGGATGGGCGGGTTTCCCTGCACTCCCTCACCCTTTTCAGCGAGGGCCCTTCCAGGACAGTCATCCCAACTGCCAGAAAGAGGGAATTAAATGGCTCCTAGGCATGGTTATTTCAAAGAAGAGAGATGGGATCCTGCTCTGCTTTCCCTCTTCTGGGTAGGGCCCTTATGGATTCCTCTAGGTGGGAATGGCTGGAGTGATGTGGAGGTGAGGGTGATGGAACAGGTTGCCCAGAGAAGCTGGGGTTGCCCTATCCCTGGAAGCATCCAAGGCCAGGTTGAATCAGCTTGCAGCAACCTGGAGGAGTGGAAGGTGTTCCTACCCATGGCAGGGGGTGGATGATCCTTACAGTCACTTCCAGCTCAAGCCATTCCAGGACTCCATGATCTAGAGCTGGGAGCTGTGCTTGGAAGGTGCAAGTGAACCCCCAAAGCTTCCCAGCCTGTGCCTTGGCATCCCTCCCGTGTATGCCAGCCTGGGGATGGCGTTGCTCTGGCACAGCTTTGCTGCCCTTGCCGGGGAACCCTCCTGCCGTTTCCCAGTGGTGTTGCTGATTGGACTTTGCACTCTCCGATAAGAACCCCGGGACACTGAATATGCCTGAGGAATGATTAACCAGCGTGTGCTGCGCCAGAGGACAAGGGAGCAGCTGTGGCTGGGGACACAAACAGGAACCACCTCATGGCTTTTGGGACCAAGCTGATGCTTTCTGGGTACCCATCCTGTGCTCCAGCATCATTCAGGAGAGACAACCCTCAGGATGGGGCATTCCAGAGGGATACTAGAACTAGGAATGGACAGATAGGGATGAACGAGTGGCAGAGAGCAGGGGAGGTGTCCTGCTGCTGTGGAGGGTAAATGGAAAGTCTGAGAAGTGGAGGGTGGATTGAACCCTGGAAGTGTGCAAGGACAGGTTGGACGAGGCTTGGAGCAACTTGGGCTAGTGGAAGGTGTCCCTGCCCATGGCAGGGAGTGGAACTTGGATGAGCATTAAGGTTCTTACCAACCCAGACTTTTCCAGGATTCTATTATTGGACACCACACTTGGCTATCCAGTGGCTCCCACTTATATTTTCATGGATATATCCCTTTATTCCAGCTGACTGGCATGCTTGGCATGCCCTTGCTTATCCAACAGACCTTCCTTCTCCCCATTCTTCCTGTACAGCAGGACATGGAATCATGGAATGCTTTGAGTTGGAAGGGACATTAAAGGTCATCCAGTTCCACCCCCGTCCAAGGGATCTTCTCCCTGAGCCAGTGGTGGTAGATAATGTGGCCAGCCCAGGATCCTGCACTCCCCACTGGCTTTCAGTGGCACCTGGAGCACGTTCAAAGCACATTTGAAGGAAAGGCTTCCTTCCCGAGGGAAAATGTAACGTGACACTCAGGGTCCACCACTTATCTCACTGAACTTTGGCTGCTTTGGGGCAGTTACTCCAAACAGGGAGAGGGAAATATGGGAAGAGTGGCCAGGCTTGGCTGCAAACAAAGCGGTCAGAATTGTTGTGGAATGAGAGTGAACACTTGTGGATTTCCCTGGGTTTTGGGGTGGTGGGGAGAAGAACTGGTGTGAAAAGCCAAGGCTGGAGTTTTAAACAGCCTTGGTGTGCTCGGGTTCAACCTGGGTATAAAAACCAGGCATTAAAGGAATTTTTGCTGGGGTTGATTTCCATGTTTTTTTTTTCTGTAGAGTCTTTGGTATCACCCCAGCTTTGCTATGGAGTGGCAAATTGTTCTGATCTTCCTACCCAAGTAGTTTGGTGGGGAGAAGACAGTGCAGAGGGCATGGGATAGGCATGGAACAGGATTTGTGGAAGACTCAGGCAGGATTTCCGAAGAACTGGTTTCATTCATTGATTTATAGAATTCTGGAATGGCTTGGGTTGGAAAGAACCTTAAATTCCATCTTGTTCCATGGACAGGGACACCTTCCACGAGCCCAGATTGCTCCAAGCCCCATCCAACCTAGCCT